>JAODLD010000136.1:12867767-12883617 GCA_026781065.1 Mormyrops boulengeri | reverse complement strand
CCCCCCCCCCCCCCCCCCCGCCCCCCCCCCCCCCCCCCCCCCCCGCGGCGCCCCCCCCCCCCCCCCCCCCCCCCCCCCCCCCCCCGCAGTGGGCCCATACTGCAAACTCTGTTGTCCGTTTGATCCGGTTGGCATTGATCAAGACGTGGCATTGACGTTGACATTGTCTAGAACTCTGACCAGTGACCTGAAAATTATTGGAGAACCTCCATGTACAACTGACATGGCCATTAGCTGACCTGACAGGAAGTATCAGTTGTACTTCATAGCTGTTTATAAAAAGAAAGCATTACGCCAACAGTAAGATTAAATATTACTTTACCACAGTTAGTTCCAACCTGGCATTTTTATTGGTTGAGAGGAATCCTGAGCGCGACAGTATCTCATGATATTGGCATTATGATGCATCTCTTCACATATGGGCAGGGGGCAGTGGTGGCTTAATGGTTAGGGAAGTGCACTCTTAATTAAAAGATTACAGGATCGAGTTCCTGACCAGCAAGGCACCACTGAGGTACCCTGAGCAAGGTACCGCCTCCAAGCACTGCTCCCCGGGCGCTCAATTAGCTACCCCCTGCTATGTCACATATGGGTTAAATGCAGAGAACACATTTCGTTGTTGTGTGCTGTGGTATGACAACTAATCACATAAAAATATATCATTTAGACTTATTACAGTGTTAACAGTAACGGTGCTGTAACAAGCTGCTGCCTGAATGACATTGCTTAGGAACAGCTCAGTCATAGATGTAACTAATTTGCAGGTAAACTGCAGTATAATCGTAATAATACACTCGAGGTTGTGCTATACCATGAGATACTGGCACTTGTATGTTGATCTACTGCACTTGGCCTTCAGTTTTGTGCCAGTGACCGCAGCACATCAGTGCCAACATCTCATGATCCAGCACTCCAACTCGTGTATTACTGCTTAATTATATTAAATAATCTTCATTTACCTCTGGAATTGCACAATACCATCTTGGCATTTGAAGACCCCTTAAACATTCCACAAGAATCCTTTATTTCTCGTAGACATAATCGAAAAAATTCTCTAGTGGGACTGCTACTGACTACAGCCCCATCAGGAATTCCATGGTCATCCGAGAACTTGAAGTCAATGTCTCCCGGTTCCCGGAGCTGGCGGGAAGTGAGCAGTCCGGCTGCTGCTACACTCCCTTCTCAGGAAACCCTGAGGGCATAACAGGGAAGCCCTGCGTGACGTCAAAGGGGCTTCCTCGCTGCGGTCCATGACACTGAAATTAAAATGAAATATCATGTATATACTACGGAGATCATTTCCCCCCCAAATTTCTTGTGTTTCTCTCAATGTTATCTAGATTATTATACAAATAATACAAATAATTTAAAATGGCTTCCTGAAGAGTTGGATCATTGGGGTCATATTCAAATCCAACCTGTAAAATGTGCCTGTCCTGATTGTCACCCTTTGACCAGTCCCTGACACCAATATCACATCACTTTTCTCTGGGAGAACAGCAGCAAATGCCTGTCTATCCTGATCCATTGTAACTTGTGGGATGTCTTACTGGGCTAATTATCTAACATTGTAATGACAAGAGTAACAACAAAAATGCATCAAGCATCATTGACAAATGGCCACATGCCACATTCAACACATTAATTAGACCCTGCTACTGGATTAAAGTGTTTTGATAATGAAAAAGAAATTAAACACTGTATCTATGCATTACAGACATTTGCTGTCCAAATGTCACTGTTAACCATACAATGCAATAATGTTGTCAAACAATAGCCAATCTGTAAATTGCACTCACTAACTCTCATTCTCATTCTTTGAGGAAGCGTGAAATAATCAGGTCATGTGCAGGACTTCCGTTTGCTTGAACACAACAGAACATTTTAATATAAATTAGATACACCTAAAGCATGACTGTGGTGCACTTTTAGGTGCCATCTAGACTCAAGTTCAGAAGGCAGACAGAGATTTCCATGCTAGAATCAGCAGAAGGAATAGTATAAAGTGAGTAACTGGCAGGACTACACACAAAAGAATCTAAAACCAGATTATTATGGTGGCTGATTTGAACTGTTCTACAATGGATAAACAGAATACCTAGCGGTATACTTGGACTAGGGTGGAATCATGCTGGAAAGATATGTAAACAGCTAAACGCAAAATGTGTTGAGGTGCTTTAATCGGCATTTGTTTCTAATGGGGTCTGCTGAAATAAAAGACTAACAGCATTAGAGTAAAACCATTCACACCATTGTGTGTGGTGGATGTCGAGTAGGGCCACAGAGATGCACTGAGCTACAAAAAGTGACAACATTTGTCAGTATAGTGAATTTCCAGGCTACTGAGGAAGTCTTCAAATTATGGTCTCATGTTTAAGAAGGTGTGCCATGAACTAACAACGTGAATAGCTAATGTCAGTTATACATGACGTTGGTGAATGTTGTCACACTTGTTGGCAGTTGGGTATCCTGAGCAATCTTGAAACTCCAGAGTTTGATGCAGCCAAAAGCCAAGTGGAGGTATGGAGTCACATCCCGTTGCAAAAATGAGAATTTCATCCATGGTGACTGCTTCTATATCAACTGTGTCGTTACGCTGGAAACAAAGCCATTAAAGTTCTTTGTGATGCCATGGTAACCAAAATACCAGATACTTTGGACAGCAACATCACTAATGTTCTTTTTCAAAAGAAAAATATTCACCATTCTGCCAAGAGCTTTTATCAACATGTGTTTTTTTCTGGGAGCGTTTCTGGTATTTCTGAATGATAATTTGAATATTTTGCCACCTCTGGCCATTTTGACAGCTTTTAGGGATATTACAATTCTTTGTTAATTATTTTCAATGAAAATACTTTGTGGCTGACCATAAACAAAAATTCTTAATTAAGTCCCATAAAGCAAGGAAGAAGCCCTTCATTAATGAGAAGCAGAGAAGAATCAGGCTGCAGTTTGCAAAAAATATATAGGTAGCACTTTACTTCCCAGGAGTAGTTTAAAGGGTTTAGGAAAACCTCATGCAATTGATGAATAAGGTCAGTTCAGGCATGGTTGGTATCTAATTTTTTATAACATTATACAGTAGCATCCAGGCATTATATTATGATTTACTGTATTTTCACGTTATGTACAAAAGGAGTGTTACTCCAGTATTTTGAAATCTTGAAAATAAAATTTGATGACTGGGGGCATGATAAATTTTGCTGATAAATTTCCAGAAATAAACATACCCAAAGTATACCATATTATCTTAATACTATCAAAACCTAGGTCAGCTGTTAACATATTTAAAATACTTTTAACATATTTAAACACCAATAAAATAGCTAATTTAAACGTGACAGCGAGTTATCATGTATGTATTTTTAGTGTGTTAAAAATATGTTCAACAGCTAACCATGTTCAGCAATCGTCCCCAGTCTCCCCCTCAAGGGCCTAACGGTGGTGTGACTGGTCTCCTGGGAGCAGAATCAAACCAGCAATTTTTCAGTCTTAACCAGATGAGTCACAGAACACCTTCTGATTAAACATTCAAAATTCTGTAGCTACACATTGTTATTGATATGCTTAAATTAAGCTATGGAGGCATTTTTTAACATCAAGGATGTTATGCATCTACTAACTAGATAGTCGTAAAAATCAAGTGACCACATCATAATGGGCCCCAGTTATAACAGAGGGTCCCAGTTATAAGAGATATACCTAGTGATACGTAGTTGTGTGTGCACCTTATCTCAAGCTAAGTTTAACTTAATCACAATACTGCTTGGCAGACCCCCGCCAGCGCTACAATATGTTAGACCAATTAAATGGAAAACCTGAGGCACTTTGTACAGAATTCAAAGAAATGATGGTTTAGTTGCCATTTGTAAGTACATTGGAATGTTTCTTTTTCCATATCCCATGTTGCTTGCCTTTGGGACATAAACACACATATATAAACTGTAATGAGAAAAGCTTGAGGTCTGAGTAGCGGGTCCAACCATTTAAATGTTGCCCCTGGAGCAGGTGGGGGTTAAGGGACTTGCTCAAGGGCTCATTGAGTGGTCTGCTGAGGTCAGGGGTCTGAACTGGGGACCTTCTCACCTTAAAGACAGAGGCCACACAGGGGTGTGCAGCCTATCTCAAGGCTAGGGTTTGCCCTGAACAGAATGCAAGTCCATCCTCGTAACAAATCACACAGAGGTCCAGGTGTGGGACAATCTATATCCATTTATTCACAAAAAAAACTAAATCCAATACAGACACTCCTGACTTAAGAACATATCTGTTTAATGACCACCTAGACTTACAAGCAACTCTCTAACTGGTTGGCATTGTACGCTGTATGAGAACTTTAGTCGTGGGAATGGCAGCGTGGCATCTCAGCATCAAGCATCTCATCTCGCATCATCTTTCTCAGTCTCAGTCTCGTTCCTGCAGTCGCTCTGTATTCACTACACTAACGTTCACGATCTTTAATTAACTGTACTTACAGTATGCAAACCTCAGTAATGTATAATGCTGCTGATTTTCTCTATTATGTTTAATACAGTACACAGTACACTACTGCACAAACATTTATAAATATACTAAACATGTTATAAATCGTGCAATGGTGACATTAAAACCATATCTAAAGATGATTGACACAAACTCAGTATTAGTACAGTATGCTTGTTCCAAGTCGTAGGAACAGAACTTGATCTGTAAGTGAGGAGTGTCGGTACTTGTAAACAGAAAAAACAGGAATGCACAGGTTAAATAGTATTCATGATAATCATACACACACACTGGCCAATTTGGAGATGTTAGGTAGCAATTAACTGTCTTTGGAGTGTAGGATGAACCCTACATGACACTGGTAGAACATCAGCCCCACACATATATACTGTATAGATTACATCCCCCAGTCCTAGAGGTCTATGGCAATATTTCTACACTCTAAGCCAGTGGTTCTCAACTGGTCTGGCTTTGGGACCCACTATAACCCCTTAATGACAAGTCGCAACCCAAAATTTTCAACTTCTCAAATTTATTGAATGAAAAGAAGGTGCAGTTTGAACGTGAGGTATTAAAAGAGAATATCACAGTATGCCAACACAAAAAAATCTGATAAACCCAATGATAATCCAAAATGACCAGCAAGTGATGATGCTAGAGAGGAGAATATTCCCTTTTATACTCAATTAGCTGCATTTGAATTAAAACCAAAACTCTTCAGTAGTACTGTTAAAACCTCTTCAGTAACTGTTTTAATAGACTCAACTATGAGTGCTTACCAGAGAATCCGCACTCATTGAAAATATGACAACCAGTAATGCACTATGGAAAAAAATCAGTTTCTTCATTAGCCAGTTTTTTTAACAAAGGGAAATTAATTAAACAAAGAGGGAAGTTCAAAAAAATTCAAGTATACCAAATTAAATTCCTTCTGATTACCTTACCAGTAGGTAAATGCTGAAAACATTGTGCTTTGAAGAAAATTAAGCAACACTCACTTCAACCTTAGGTGTAACACTGACACTTTAGACCTGAGATTGGAGAAATTAATGGGAGAACTGGGCATGGTTTTTGCTCCTGATAAGAGTCTCAAAGTCTAACTGAATTTGTCACACTGTTCAAAAATGTTGTGCCCCCTCCCCTGCACGGACACATTTAATGTGTTTAATTGTTCAAACACATCAGCGAGGTAAGCAACGTGTGCAAGCCTCACACTGTTGCTAAAGAGGTCGGCAGGAGGCGAATTGTTCTGAGCAAGGAAAGTAGGGATGGGCCGATCCACATTTTTTCAGTTCCGATCCGATTCCGATACACAACTGCCAATACGGATACAGATTCCGATACAAGACCTCTTTTTACATTGTTATACTTTATATATAATTTTTTACGCTAGTAAATACAGATGGAAAAAATGTATGACAAAAAAAATTTAGACTACAGACATATATAACCTCGTTTGTACATCTTGTTTTAAGCGTTTTTGAGGCATTTGCAGTTCAAAATGAATATCTTCAGAGTAAGTATACAGAAGTGGCGAATGCTTAAAATGCAACACAATTTTTCTCCAATTGGCGCCAGCTGTTACACTTTGTTGCGATGGCAGCCCCTCTTGTATCACAAGCTGCAGCGAGTTCGCAAAACAGTCCAAGTTAGCAACTCCCAAATCATCCATTGCTTTTTTTTGTCTCGCACAGTTGAGTTCCCTTTGTTAAGTGGGATTGTCCATTAAACGCTATTCCCACCTCTCAAAACTTTATTTTATAAAGATTGCAAATCGCTGTGCTCCTGGTTTCTGTTAAAAGCGTAAAATACTCCCAGAACGTCACGTCTTATCTTACGCTCCTTGTACTGCGAAGAGTATGTGCATGACGTCACAGCAGGCAGAAGTCACTGCACTCACACCCACTGAGTAGCAAAAAAGGCTGAGGGGCAGCGTGACCGTTCGACTTGAATACCGCAAAAAAACAGCTGTCCTGCGATTTTGCCAAAGACTAAATAAGTCTAAGTGTAGGACGTGGATCGGTCACGCATGGCTGATACCCGATCAGTCAAATAGGTCTGGATTGGTGCCATCTCTAAAGAAAAGCTGCGATTTCAGCTCGTAGTTCATAAAAACGGGACAGTACCTTTCCCCTCGAAAACCACATGCCAATACCTTGCTGCACAAAACACACTGAGGTTTTTGTCCTCCTTTGTCGTCAATATAAGAAAATCCATATATAATATATTCTGTGTTGTACCTGTGTTTCGCCATACTCAATTAGCATATGTAAACAAAGTTTGCGGGTCTTCTTCTATGGTGTGAAACAGCGGTTATCAACTAGTGGTTAACAGGGAATTATCACCACCTACTGTTAAGGAGTGTGAACAGACGACACTCTGTTAATTTTTTCTCAACATTTTTTTTGCCCAGACAAAGGCTGGGCACTGACCACTGACCCACTGAAAACAGGTCCGCGACCCACCAGTTGAGAATCACTGCTCTTAAGCCACCATGCTTCCCAATCATTGCACACATTTCCACAAATCGTATGCCAGGAAGATCACTCTAAAGATCATTCACTCTAAAGATCATTCAAGTCTTAGATAGAAAGTGAATTGCCAGATGTACAAGTTGCATTCAGAAGGCTAAGGAACAAGGACATCATTGTCTGGATAAATGGGGGAAAAAAGGACTACCAATAGGAGGTTAACATGTGCTTCATTCATTACAACAAAGTCTTTGATTGTATTGACCAAGTCAAATTATAGATCTGAGAGAAAGAAAACGGGATGGGACTGTCAGGTTGGGGAGCATGCGCTGATGCAGCGCCTTGCCACACCCACGACACAGTGAAACTCCTTGGGATCCCAGCCGGCGATCCCCCAGGCAGATACATGGTCCAGTCCCACCCTCCGGAAATTACCATCCATCTGCCGCAGCCAGGTATTACGTGGGCGTCCCCTTGGCCTGGTCCAGCCGCTCAGGTCCTCAGCAATGAGGATCCTGTGAGCTGGATCACCCTCAGGGAAACATGCCACATGGCCGAAGTGCTGTAACTGACGCTCGCTCACAGTGCAGGTAATGTGCCTCATTCAGGACTCCTCTAGCAACCGCTTGTTCGACAAAAAGACAAACCAGTGGTACCCAAGGATTCTCCGAAGAGACACAGCACAGAAGGAGTCCCGACTTCGTCTTAGTTCACTGGATAGCATCCATGTCTCACAGCCATACAACAAGACAGGGAGCACCAGGATTCCAAAGACTTGGACCTTTGTCCTGTTGCAAAAATTTCGGGAGTGCCACACACTGTGTCACTTAAAGAAAATACAGTTTATGACCATGTGATTATCAGCTAAATTTATGGCGAAGAAATGAAGTTTGTAGACTGTTTTTGATTGTTGGGAATAATCATTAATAACAAAGGATCCGTCAGTCAAAAAACAGAGCTGATTTGAAAGCTAGAAAAAATCCTCAAAAGTACTGACACATCTCTAACAACTAAGATAGGCATTGTTCAGAACATGGTATTTCCTGTGACTGTTTATGGGTGTGAAAGCTGGACAGTGACGAATCAGGACAGGAAGTGTATTTATGCCTTTGAACACTGGTGGTAGTAAAGACTTTTAAAATACAGCCATCCCTTTGAATGCAAAGGGGGGGAAGCAATTGAGTTATGATGAAATTAAGCCTGAATTTTCACATGAATCACAAATGACCAGTGACATAGCTATCTTATTTTAGGGATATTATGTGAAGACCCAGCACTTTGGAGACGACCCGTGTTTAGAAATTGAAGATAAAAAAGATAAGGATGATCAGCAGTATGGTGGATGGACTAAATCATCACAACAATGAAAAGGCTCTCAGGAAGCATGACAAACTAGACTGGAGCCAGGACATTCTGGGGGAATGCCATTTATACAGATATCAGAAGTGCACAATAATAAGAACGTCACCTAGGGATCTATTCTCCCATCTGGTGTCACGTCCCTCCGTCCAGCCCTCATGTGCCGCGCCCACCTCGTTAACCTTGTGTGGAATCCTTCCATTTACCTGCTGTTCCGCATTTCCTGCCTGTAGTCCTGTGTATTTAGTCCGTGTTCAAATCTGTTTCCCCAAATCTGTCATTAGACGTTGTCTACTGTGTGGTCCTGTGCCTGCCTGTCTTCCCCTAATAAACCCCTATTCCTGCATTATTACTTGTCCACTTCCTGGTTCCCAGCTCTGTCTTCCCTGTGTGACTGCCTGGTCACAACATCAGATGCTCAACTCAAAAAAGCGCTTAATAAGTTACGCATGTTCTCCACTCATCAGCATGGACACGCCCAGCCACACAACCCAAAAAAAGGCTAGGCCATGCAAGAAATATAAATCATCAAGCAAAAAAGTGGGTTACACCCTCAATTATTCTGCCAACAAGCAAAACGTGGAGCATGGATTCTTTAATTTACATTGTGAACATTCTCAAAATTCACAGAAACACTTCTATTTTGAAAATGAAAGCATGGTGGTAGCCTACAATGCTTTTATTTGTTCACAAACAAGAGAATTCTTACACAAAAATGAAATGTTACAGTGAAATGTTAGTGTTGGAATTTTGTGCAGAACAATTGACATTACCTGAATTTATTAGGTATATTAAAATTATGTCATTTGTAGCTCTGAATTAATTATCCCTCAACCATTTTCCCTAAATAGGTAACCAGTGCAGTTTTAAGATCAAATAACACAAAACTACAACTATCAACCTTTTTGCATGAAACCCATAATAGACAATCAGATAGCATAATGACATGTGGTTTCATATCTTCAGTTGTTTTGTATTGTTAATTGTTTTACTCCACAACTGATTAGCTACCCCTGAGGGAAAATCGACATTTTAGACAATGAAGTTTTACTGAACTAGCGGCACAGAGGCTACAGCGGGATCTTGATTTAATTAGTGACTGGACTGATCCCTGGCAGATGAAATTTAATGTAGACAAATGCAAGGTAATCCATGCAGGGAGCAGAAATATAAAGGACAGATATTTTATGTGATCCACTGAAATAAAGGTAGCCAATTATGAGAAAGACCTCGGTGTGTATATTGATGCTTCCATGTCCCACTCTCGCCAGTGTGGGGAAGCAATAAAAAAGGCCAATAGGTTACATCTCTAGATGTGTGGAGTTTAAGACAAGGGGAGTGATGCTAAGATTACACAATTCCTTGGCAAGGCCCCACTAGAAGATTGTGTGCAGGTTTGGTCACCATACATTACAAAGGACATTGCTGCCTTGGATAGGGTTCAAGTGGTCAGACTTGAAACTGACTGTAAAAAAAAGAATTGCATCGCATCGAAAGAACATGTGTCATGCGTCCAAACATCGCCATCTGCATTTCAGCAAGCCTATTGCACGCCCCACAACGATGCGCACACAAGTGTGAGCATTGTTATAATTATTTTCCTCTGTGCTCTGGGGGTTTGAAAGGGGGGTGAGGAGCCAGCGCTTGAGAGGGTAGCCGCTGTCACCTGCATTTCATAACAGAACGATTCAATACATGAACAATGAATAGTTATAAATCACACAATGTTTTTATCACCTTACCAAGAAGCCAGCCATCATGCGCAGCGCCAGCCTGCAGTCTGCTCCCTACACTGCTGTGTTCCAGGATAAACGAGCCAGGCCATCGTGCAATCACGTTCGTCAGGACCATATCAGCGTCACAAATAGCTTGCACATTTATAGAATGCACCTGTTTTGCAACGTGAGTGCAATCAATTGCGGCGATTACATTTGGGAAACCGGACATTGCTGCAAATTGCCTTTTGATGTTGGCCTGTTCTCCCACAGTGTAAGGGAACTTAATGTATCTACTAGTCATTTTAATAATCCCATCCAAAATGACAGGTATTATTGAGCTCAGTGATGGTTGTGATATCCCAGACCTAGAATTCAATTAAACACAATTAGATTATTATTGTATTTCCCAAACAAGCTTTAGAACAAATTCACAGTTTTATTGTTAATTATAACATATACCTGTCGGCTAATTCCCGCTGGTAACAGCCAACTGCAAGGAACCCCAGGGTCGTCAGTACCTGTATTTGTACCGGGATTGCGCGATTCCGTTGGGTTGGTCTCTCTAATATTGGACACAGTTCAGCACATAGCTCCAAAAGCACATATCTAGGTAGCCTAATCTAAATCGGCTTATGAGCCAGTCATCATCATGGACCAAAAAATCTTCATGGTCCCTGAACAGCCGTTCTCTTCTAATTCTGCCATTCTAACAATGCCAGCGCATCCATTATGTTATGTTACACACAAATGTGATCACGGTATTTATGTATTTTCAGCACTCAGACTAATTGTTTCACACCGTGTCCAAATGATCATGATAATCACGACCACCACTTACCCATTTATGTTTCAGCTGAAGCTGAAGCGCATAGATTAAAAATGTAGATTAGGTTAAGATTTGAGTCGGATTATATAGACTATTTTACATATATATTTATTCACTATTAAAAATATGTGAATGAATAAGTGAAATTAAATGTACGGTGTATGACTCAGTAGCACAATGAATTATTATTTATGTACTGATGCCAGTCACGTTTTTGCTCACCCTCTTCACCCGCGGTCGTATTTTTTTCTCCAAGACGTTCGCACGCATGGCTCAGAGTTGGCGTACATATGTGCACATTCTGCCGTCAAGTTTGTTTCTATAGATCGCAACGTTTGCGTAGAAAGAGGCGTACGCATCTTTTAGGTCCCGTTTTGTGCGTACGCAATGATTATACAGTAAATGAGACCCTTGGTCAGGTAATTCTGTTGGGGACCCCTTAAGTAGTGTATGTAGTATATGTGTTATGACCGGTGCACAAGCAGTCAGGGAAGCAGGACCAGGGAGACGGAAATTAAGGGAATGCAGGGTTTAATCGAGGGAAACAAACAAGGCAGGATATACGCAGTGGACAACATCACGACACTACAATGACAGATCTGGGGAAACAGACTAGAACGCAGACTCAAATACACAGGACAAACGGCAGGAAACGTAGAACAGCTGGCAAATGTAGGCATTCCACATGGGGTTAACGAGGTGGGCGTGGCACATGTGAGGGCTGGACGGAGGGATGTGACAATATGTATGAAGTGAATGTATGTGTACAAAAATACAAGATGAATCACAATTCAAAATTGAGGATTTCATGATTCACCTGGAAACATGCGATGCATTCTGTGTCAGTAAGTTGAAGTACATCAAGATGAGGGTGTCTCTGTCTGTCCCACTCTCACAGTAGGACGTAGTAGTAGCAAGGACCTGCACTGCACCTTGGGATTGTGATAACACACTACTTCCTTTGAAACAATTTTTTCTCATTCCAGTAATTTTTTTTAAATCAAGCAGCCTTTTAGCTTAGTTACTTCATCTTCTAGGCATGTTGGCAAGGCAGATTTCACTTGAATCCTACATAATGGAAATATAGCAACAGCCTGTCTGTCTGTAATCAGAAGGTTGCTGGTTCAAACCCAGCCGCAGCGCATCTGCTGGTCCTTGAGCAAGGCCTTTAACCCCCTGCGGCCTGGGCACCCGAACAGCTGGCTGCCCTTCACAGACAGCTTACTCTGCAAAGAGCAAGTTGAGGGAGGCATAAAGACACTTTCCCCACAGGGATCAATAAAGTATCAATTGTTGTTATTACATTCACAGTATCTCCAATATTGTATCACCCATATCTACATTGTATGTATCTCCAATATCTACATTGTGCAGGTTGACTGTGAAGAACTGAAATGTGTATATAGTACAAACCAGATGATGTGTAATTCAGACCTTCATGGAACTGAGACAGGAAATGTTTTCTGTCTGCTAAATATGTAAAATAGGAAGGCAAATCACAATAATCCATAACCTAAGGCTACAGCTGCGCTGACGGGTTCACAAAAAATCATGTATTATAATTATGAGGCCCAGTGCTAACGGAAGTCTCAGGTAAAATATGTGATGAGCGTAAAATTGTTTTTCCATCTGAGTTGTCCAACCGACTTTAATTGAGCAATTAGTCTGAACAATTTTGTCAAGCACAATTTCAAGAGATTCAACATAGCAATCTGCAAGTGGAAATGTTTGCTGCTGTAATTGCTACCAAAGGTATTTCTCTCAAGTACTGTGTTAATATCACGAGAATGTAATAAAAAAATAACTTTCAACCATAACAGTTACTTAAAACAAGAAATCGATACATAAGAAATGAGGATTAGGTAACTAAAAATATTATCCAGCATTTTTGCTGCTGGACCTAGATGTGAATCTAAGTATCATTAATTACACTTAAACATTAAAATTAACATGCTTTTCTTTCCATTGACCCTTTGTCATCATGTTAATTGTAATTCCTAAGATAATTATCTAATTACCATTGCAGACATTCCTTATTAATATAGCCTATCAAGTGCAAAATCTACTGAAATCAATTATCTGCCCTAGAAAACTCTTTGATATTTTTAATTAATATCGCACTTAAAAGTATGCCTTTGTGGCTTAGGGGGTATCACTGCTGCTTCATACTGACAGGGATGGGGATTTCAATCCCACCTCTGCTCAGTGTGTGCGGATGTTAAGTGCTATCCAATGTGTGTGGATTTATAATGCTATCCAGTGTGTATGCATTTATAATGATATCCAGTGTGTGTGGATTTATAATATGAAGTGTGTGTAGATTTACAATGCTATCCAGTGTGTGTGGATTTATAATAATATCCATTGTGTGTGGATTTATAATTACATCCGGTGTGTGTAAATTTATAATGCTATCCACTGTGTGTGGATTTATTATGCTATTCAGGTTATGTGGATTTATAATGATACTCAGTGTTTGCGTAGATTTATAATGAGATCCAGTGCATGTAGATTTATAATGATATCCAATGTGTGTCGATTTATAATGACACCAAGTGTGTGTGTATTTGTAATGCTATCGCCATATCTCAAGGGTTTCCACCAGGTTCTCTTTTTTTCCTTCAGCATTCTAAAAATATGTAGATAGGCTAACTGGCGTCTCTAAATTACATGTACAGTATATACTTTGTGTTCTGTGTTCCCCGCCCTGGTGCCCAGTTCAGGATAAGTGCCTGAAAGATAAACGGATGATACTGCAGATGGCCACTCCCCAAGTTGTGAATAGTGAAGCTACTGGAATAAATAAAAGTATAGAACGGTTTCTTGCGTGCAAATCCTCCCAATGTGTTTTCCGCTCTCTGTGGGAGTTTTTACCTGCTACTGTCACTTCAGGCTCACTCACTGGGGACTTCAGGCGTCAGACTCTGTGAAGGGCTTTGTAACAATTCTCCTCATTAAACTATATAAATTGAATTAAACTGAAGTGAGTCTTGGATGTTCCAACAAGTCATATTTTTGGCACCTTGGGACATATGTAATTTCAGTTTATGGTAATGCTGCTGTCAGAGCCTAACTCTCTGTCTCTATACTTTTGCAGTTAAGAGCACATGCAGTGGATATGAATGGCAACAAGGTGGAAAACCCTATTGACCTCTACATCTATGTCATTGACATGAACGACAACCGGCCTGAATTCCGTAACCAAGTCTACAATGGCTCTGTTGCTGAGGGTTCTAAGCCAGGTAGGCAAAATCAGTGATGGATATTGTGATGATGAAATGCATTGTTCAGTGCTAAAGTAATATGCTCTTCTTTATTTACTAAAGTTAAATGGCAATTAACTAGTTGTATAAGACTGGCATAGTTTTTCCTAAAAGCATCATAGTATTAAGAAGAATGTCTTAAATGTTTTCCGTTTAGGGAAATTGTCTTATTGTGAAGAAGAGAACCTCTAGGGAGCATGATCATACGATATAAAATTATAAGGGGCACTGATATGAGTGAGGCCCACTTTAGTGTCATTTACTTATCCAGTAGCACATGAAAACTTGATGGGAAACAATTAACATGAGAACAAAACATTTCTTTACACAAAGGGCTGACAGGTCTCTATATTTCTTTTATCTGTTTTTGTGGGAGAGGCACAGTCATTAAATTACTTTATGTAAGTACAGTACTACATAAAATCATATACCTATGAGCTGTTACAGATCAGATTCAGATTTTTGAAGTACCTTTTGTAGTTCCGGCTGGCCAAGACATACCGTAAAGACACTTGCTCCATCCACAGTTGGATGTTTTCTCCATCGCAGTGATGACAGAGAGCTAGTCTGTTTCACATACCAACATCACTCTGCTGCATTCCTAATAGAATTGAGAGTCTTTGTTAGTCCATAGAAAACCCTATTTTTCCCAATGGAGCTGCCAGATTTCTAAAAGAGCGTTGGCAAAGAGGATGATGTCTATCAAAAATGCCTGGCAAAGGTTCATGGCAGCACAGTGAGTGGCTCCTGTTATTGTACTTGGATTGCAGGATCATTTATTCTCATTAGAGCTAATGAAGCACAGGAGGGGTTGAGTGTGGGAATGTCATTCGATCCATTGGAGTGTGAGTTTCTGTATCCTCTGCTGCCCTTAATGAAGAGAAAGAACAATGTTCTCAGAGGAAGTCAGTCACCCTGTATCTGTTCTAACACGCTGCATGGAAGCTTCTTTTTTAGGATAGGACTGTCCTCCATGAGGATTAGAAGGCATTTGGCTGATACAATATTGATTTATTTTACAATAATAGTAGTTCTAGTTCTTCATTGCTCCTCATTGATGAAGGGCTTCTTCCTTGCTTTATGGGTTTTAACTCCTGCTTCTAGGAGCCTGATACGAAGCGTCCTAACAGTGCACTTCTCACCTGCAGTTAATGTTTCCCATTCCTTTTGAAGGTCACTTGATGACATCCTCCGATTCATGAGAAACTGTCGGATAAGTTTACTGTCATCTCTGGCATAAGGAAGTAGCTTCTACCCTCTGCCTGGCTGGTTTCTGGTCCTTCCCAGTGTCTCGTGCTTCACATTGTTCTTGTGTACTGCGGTCTTACAAACTCTGAAGCATGTGCCAGCAGAACCATGTTTAAACTAGGATTTAATAATGCAGTTTTTTTTTTAAAAATATAGATTGGTCTCCTAAATTTTTCCAGAGCTGTACAACTGAGATTTTGAGAGATGAAAAAGTGATTTTGCTTTTATTATTCATATCATTGTCGGAAGTATTAAAGTTTTTAAAATGACCTTAAATCGCCAAAAAAATAAACCATGTCATCTTTCTTTGTTTTACCTACATCGGGCGTGTGTAGTACCACTCTCACCTGAAGATTGCTATTCACATTTTAAATTTCCGCGTATTGAAATCGCATTCGCATGGTAATCTGATGAACAACGCGGCGGTGAAACACGATCCAGATACATCCCCATCAGTGCCATAAAAGGGGGGGGGGGGGGGGG
>JAODLD010000136.1:12844689-12856463 GCA_026781065.1 Mormyrops boulengeri | reverse complement strand
ATGTAGTAAACTACTTTTGCCATATTTGTGTAACTTAGCTTGCTATATTTCTATGGGTGGTAGCTTTTGTGTAGTGAGGCTTAATTTATTGTTAAGTAACTGATAGCTTAGCTCACTACACTTTACAAGTAGCTTGCCCAACACTGAAAGATACCAAGAATGTGTGAATCATTTTTTTCCTGAAATGCAAAATGAAAGCATGGCAAACTGCATATGATCTGCAAATTAACACATGTGTTATCCTAAAGAAAACAATAAAAAAAATCTGTTCATGTAATAAAACTGACAAAAACATGATTAGATAGAATATGATGTTTGTAGTTTTTATTTGCTTTTTATTTTTTTAATACCTTTTTCAAGTTCTGCTTCTTGGAGTGAGATGCTGCAAAAAAAAATCCAACTGCTAATTAGTTTTCATCAAAGGATTTTCCTGGTGATAATATTTCGGTACCACCCTGCTCTCTCAGAAATTGTTCAAAAACATCTAAATACTGTGAGGTCTTGAGCAATATTGCAGAATTTAAATGACAGTCAGTAATGAACACGGTCACCTGTAGGTGAAGTCATCTCCGATCAGGGCTGATGGAATCCCTGCCAGGCGCTGTTATGTACTGACAATGATCCACTTGTGTCTGTAGCAACCAGGTAACTGGACATAAAACACTATGTGATGCTGAAATTTACTACCCATCATTCTTTAATTGGTTGTATGGCAATATTAATGGTATATTGACCTTTTCGTAGTGTATAAAATAGGACAGTTAAAACTCTTGTATCCTTTATTCAAGTAACCGGAACAATTCTAAACTATTAGTATTATCAGGTTAAAAATAACAATTAACAGCATTATTCTATTACAAATTTACACTAAAGTAACCAAAAATAACAAAGACCCAAAGAACCCTGTTCCTGAAGATGGCTTCTGCTTGGTCCTCTATTGTCCACCTCGCAGTCTAAGAACTGAAATGTGTTACAATTCAATGTTTTTAAATGAGTAACATTCAACAGTCTGGAAAATTCAACCATGTGCTGGTGCCTTGGTTCCAGCATTGCTGAATACAAGAACTTTTACTGTAATACTTTACAGTTAATTCTTCGAAGTGAAACATTTTTCACTATGAAAGTGAAAAAGTCCACCTCAGTTGCTGAAGCAATGTAGGGCTGTTCAGGAGCTGTCCTCCATCCAGTTTTTCTGTATTCAGTTGTGCTGTTGGCAATGACACTTGCCCAGCAGGACAGAGATTAATGGGCAACACTCTGCACCCATAGTGCCCTTATCTGAGGCTCGTCACTTTAGAATAGACATTCCACCTTTATTGGACCTCTCTATGTCAGTCACCGCTGGCTTTTGAAAAAGCAACGAGATGCGTGTGTGCGTCACCTCCAGGGCCATCACTGATCACTCTCTTTATCTCTTCCCCTTTATCCCTCCAATGTTATGGCTGCCCTTGTCAATAAAATATGGCATGAAAATCCTTCCATTTATTTTCGGTATTAGAGATCTGTGGTAAGCAATTTCCTACATATGTTTTCAGGCCCTAATCCATATGACTACTGACTTCTAGGAAATAGTTAGATTGGCCTGAACCATACATATGATGCCAGGGTTACTAGAGTAAAGGAGAACAGTTGTGCTTAACAAGAATTGTTTAAGCATGAAATATCTAACTGAATAACCATAAATTCCCTTTTAAAGTACTTGCTATATTGTACATAATAGAATCATTTGTCCAAATTTACATGAAATCCAACTTTCTTCCAACTTCCAACTAGAAAAAAAAGAATTTATTAATAAATACTTCATTGACTTTGTTTCAATAGCATGAAGGTGTGTGTTCCTATGTGTTTTTATAGCATTCCTGACATCAATGAGTAACATCTTTTTTTCTTACCCGTCCTGGAAGTAGGATGGAAATTTTAAATTAAGAAATCTGCATGCAAATATAATCTACATACATAATTTGTTTACTGTTTGTCACAGTGGTGTTTCTACAGGGGGTTTAGATTCGATTTGAATGAAGCTATTACTGGTAACAGCAGTTGGTAGAGAGACTAATCTACTGTATGGTTTAGCCATCATGGGAAGACAGGGACTTGCTGTCATACAATGAATCGTCTGTGGTGGGGCAAGCTGTCAGCTCTCGTAAAATTAGCAAACTTATTGGTGTACATTACCTCACCACTTCGGTGAGTCACGTGCACGGCCATACCCTCGATCTAATTACAACTTTCATGCCTCCACAATATGTGGTGCTATATAGGGATAATGACTAAATGCAACAGGTAAAATATGTGCATGTTTGGAGTAGAAGTGGCTATAAAATATCTATAAAAAGTGTAGAATATGCTAGGTCAGTATTTAAATAATTGGCATCACACATGAGAATAAAATGCACATGATAGTGTGAGGTATGTGCAGTGAATGTTGTAAAGAGTGGGTTTCCTGCAATGAGTGGTCATGAGGTAATTCTCAGTTTCACTGGGAGGGCAGTTGAGTGGAGTGGTACATTGGACAATGCATTTTAATTACATTTGGCTATATGAGGAATCAGGAACTCATATATTTTCACTTCATGCTGTGTAAAGTAGTTGTGTACCCAATAAAAATGTGATGTAGGTTATTCCTCTGTCAGATTTCCAGAGAAGCCAACTGGCCACTACGAAAACCATAGCAAGAAAGGAAATAAGAAACTAAAAGTTTTTGCTTTCTTGCCTGCTATAGATTTTCAGGTGTTCAGCTGCTGTCCTTGCTGGTGTAGGTGAAACAAAGCATTTTTATTGAGTTATTAAATTTCAAAAATGAGTCTCCGAGCTTTACAGGATCATGAAAGCCCTTAACTCTCTCTTTCTCTCTCTCTCTCTCTCTCTCTCTCTCTCTCCGTCTCTTACCATCTGTTCCCACCAGTTCTCCGGGGAGGTGCTAGAGAACAAGGTGAATGTGGTGGTGGCCAACCTGACTGTCAATGACCTGGACAAGTCACACACGCCCAACTGGAATGCAGTTTACAGGATAGTCAGTGGGGACCCCTCCGGTCACTTCACCATTCAGACGCACCCGGTCACTAACGATGGAATGGTCACTGTGCTGAGGGTACATATGCTAATGTGACTGCTAAGCTCCTGCCCCAACTTTTATCATGAACTTTAGCTTCATTTTATTGTACTGTAAGTGTATGAATGTGTAATATGTGTGTGTGCATAATTTTTTTTTATTATGGCCCTTCCTACCGGCATGCTGTGTAGGCAGCCTATCTGCCTATGTGGCCTGGGATAAGCTGAAGGCCTAGTAGTTGGACGATGGATGAATGGATGGAGCATCCTGTATACAGACAGATGTTAAAAAATCAGAAAATTATATTAAAATATATAACTTTCTTTATTCATAGATTCAAGTTATGGAAAGTAAGGTGTGGTTTAAAGGTCTAATAATGTATGTCTTCCTTTTAAACATTAATTTGCATTTGACTTTGAGCTGTGTGTGTCTGCACGATCGGGTCAGACACACTGAAAAGTCACATGTAGAGAGAGACGGCAAATCTTTGCAGCCACCTCACACCTTTGTAGGACTGCAAAAATGACATGTTTACTTTTATATACCTGTAATATTTGATCAGCTTGATGTGTAGCTATGTATCAGCGACTTCATTTAACCACTGTTGGTTTTTGAGTCTCTTCATTACACCCAAGAGTAAAATGGATTAATGATCTGCTTTGGGGAGCGTAAATCAGGATCAACAGAAGCAAAGAGCAGCAGAACATTGAAACCCCCAGCTAAACTTTGACATTCAATTCAGGGGATTATAGATGAGACACAACATGGGCAAACAGCACCATCCTGTGATTAACAACAGCCAGGGTATCTTGCTTTTACAGACACCCTTTTTAAAAAAAAATTAAATAAAAAAATCTACATATTTTTACTGGCACCGTTTTTAGGTTCTATGGACAGTCTAATTTATTTATGGATTTACAGACAGGGTGAATTTCATACAGGCTGTTCCTAAATTTACAAACAGTTGGCATCCCTGACAACAGCATAATACCCAGCATCCTCTTCTTGGCCTTTGGAGGGGAAGAGTGTCATCCTAAAATAATCATACAATATTTGGGGACTTTTTATGGCAACTTGGCCTGGGACTGAGTGAACATACAAAGGAGCATGAAGACATTAGGACAGCCAACCTTTTTAACCCTTCACCCCATCATGCAATTGAGCAGTTATCTTTTCTTTAGCCTGCTGCACCCTATGAGCAAGTGTATCTGCTAAGGAACTCCAGGACTTGCCCGTTTACTTATGTGTAATTAGTTCTCCCCTTGAGAAAGGTATTTTGCCAGATGTTTCAAAATGAATGTAAAATTTACAAAATTAGTAAATAAATCACATTGTATAAAGGGACCTTTGTGTTGGGGAAGTACAAATATATTAAAAAATCAGGAAGCAGAAGGGATCTGAAACATCAAAGTATCTATGTTAGTAGTTATATCAAAGAGATCAGGGGATAGCTTGTTCTGTGGGGGTGTTTGTCACGATGTCTGAAAAAACACTGCTCTGGATACCTTGCAGACTTCAGCTTAGACTGTGGTGCAGTTAATCTGCCCCTGTGTGATGTTTTACAAGAGTAGCAGTCAAACACAGAGACACAGCACAGATTCCACACTTTTGTACCGTTAACCTCAGGTTACTTATTTTTATGCATTTTTGTTCAGGAGAGTTGTCTATAGGAATTAGGAAAGTTGTCTGTAGGAAAGTAGAATGTTTTAATTGCATACTTAAGTATAAGAAAAAGATATTTAACTAAGCAGAAGTATCCTTCACACCATTGCTTGAATTTGACCTTGACGTCTCCCTTCGTGACCACATGCAGCCTGTGGACTATGAGATGAACCGGGCCTTCATGCTGACAGTGGTGGTGATCAATCAGGAGCCTCTGGCTAGCGGGATCCAGTCCTCCTTGCAGTCCACGGCTGGGGTCACCATCTCAGTGGCAGACGTCAATGAGCCACCTTTCTTTCCCGCCAACCCCAAACTTGTGCGTTTCGAGGAGGGTGTCCCAGCAGGCACCGCACTCACCAACTTCGCCGCCACTGACCCAGACCGTTTCGTGCACCAGGTGGTCAGGTAAGCCCTCAGTCAGTATTCACACCAAACCTGAGACATCCACAGAAAATGTTTAGGGCAGCTTATCTTAGCAGTAAGTGTATATATACAAATGAACAGTAACACAATAAAAAGAAATACATTTTCTTTTGTTCTCCAAAAAGTAACTGAAATCTTTTTGTAAGGCTGGAAGAAAACTCTCCTCAGGGGCACACTATGTATTTGTTACATTTCACAACCAGCTCATATCTGATTTAATTGAATAATTAGTTAAATAATTTGATGAGATATTGATTAGCTAAACATAGTATGCTGGCGATCGAGTCAAAATATACATTGGGTGAATGATTGGTGCTGGGATGATTTCAGAGAGGCTTTGAAATTGCTAAGCTAACACGCGTTGACAGACATTGTATAGTTTTACGGCATAGTCATTGCAAATGAGATGTCTCTGAATGGGTAGGCAACCATTGAATTACTTTTGCTTTATTATTATTGCCACATAACAAGAGCATTTTTATGGAGAAACAGGTGGAAACTATACTCAGATGGTAACTAAAAGGCTTTCGATATTGCATTCAAACCACAAGAAGAAGCTAAGCTCACTCAAGAGCAATTTGCCAAAAATCTCCAACCTTGACTAATTTGAGTAATGATAAAAGCATATTTATATAAAATTATTGCACAGCTATATAGATTTTCTTCAAAAAACTCATTGTGTAAAAACATGATATTACTGTGCTATATAATAATTTATTTAAACACTACTGTCCGAACTTTCCATGACAATACTGCACTTACAAATGTCTGATCTCATATCTTCAGTAGGAAGCCTAGCTATCTATCCCAAACATTCTGTTGCCAATAATTCATGTGGCAGGCCGTTGCATTGACAGTCAATCATACAGCACGAGAAGACAGAAAACGAGAGTGTGAGGGGGCTACACGTTATGTGGAATAAGCATGGCATTTTGGGAATTGCATAGTATTAGGTCATCAGCTGAAGCTGCACTTTTCTACACTAGAAGACAGCAAGGGTAATAGTGACAGGGACTGTGTAACAGACTGATACTCAGGCAAAACACCAAGGGTAGTGAGCAATAACGTGTTTGATTAAAAGAGGGCTTGTGTGTGTAAAAATGATCAAAATAAAAGTGGTAACAGAATTTGCTAAATTTATAAGGCATGAACATAAAAAATGCAGTGAGCAGACTGTGAAGTCCCATGAACTGAGGAATACAGACTCCTGTAGGTTATGTATGAGTTAAACCAATACTGCTTGCTTCAGGATGGGGGGGTCTCTACTGTGATATCCTTGGGCAAGGTGCACAAAAAGCATTTGTAGCTAAACAGATGTAAAAAAAAACTGTGAATTGCTTTGAATAAACCTTTTTCCCATTAGCCAAATAACAGTAATAGTATGACATCAGAAGTAATATGAGCTTTCTGTGATTTTTTTCTCTCCATTTTGTTGCTTACTCTAAAGTTAATTGGTCAAGTGACATAATCCTACCACATTCTGAGATAATTGAGTGCATTGTACATTTCCCTCTTCCACTGCGTCACAGTCTAATTCCCTGAAATTAATTATTTAATCAATCACAAAATGTCACACCTATGTCAGTAAGCATTAACAAAAAGTGAAATCTAAGCATGTAACTGATTAAGACAGTACATTTCTGTGATTCTCTTCTGTAGTGGATCATAGAACCATATGACCACAATAAGTGGAGCTCTTGATTTGTTACATATGTCTGGTTTAAGCTAAGGATCAGCCACAGCTCATGCAAAGCTCAACTGTATTGGGGGAGGGGATTTCTGTTTAAACCTTTCCAGTGCATCCATAAAAGGAGTTCATCTCTTTCTGTTCTGCTGTGTTGGTTTGCGTTCCTCCGGTTTGGTTTGGTTTTACCTGTGGAGTATAGGTATGTCCTCTTAAATTCCTACACCCAGTGTTAAGTAATGACAGCAGAAACGAAAGCAATTTAGTCATGAATGAGCTGCAGACAGCCCCAATCTGTTTCACATAATTAAATTTGGTGATTAGTCTGGAAGGAAGGATTTGCCAGGGATCTTGCTAGAGCTGGATGGAGTCAAATGATGGGGTCTGGTTAAGGGAGTGGGGTTGGCAATGGTATGAGCGAGACACATTGTGTTTTCCCCCTTTCCGGTGTCAACCCAATGCCTCTGACTTCAGGGAAAATCAGGCTGGACCCATTTACTCATTTATTTTGCAGCAGATGGTAATGAATGGGTTTGAGTAAGTGAGGACTTGCCAGCTGGACACTAGGTTCTTGCTTGGACTGGACCTACTGACCTGGCATAGGACCAGGCATGCTGGACCACCCCAAGCTTGTTCAGCTACTGACTGGACATTGCAGCTTGTGCTTCCAGAGCTGTGTATATCTGAATATTTACCAACCATATAACACTACTGACTTCCTGAAAAAAATCACGCCAAGCTTTGTTTCAATAGCTTACCTGTTTAAAGCATAATTTTTTTACTGAAGCAGGTTAAGTGCCAGAGTCAGAAGTCCAGCAAACAGAGTTCTCCTCATAGGACTTGAATCAACAACCTATTCTTTTAGCAGTCCAATTCTTTAACCACGCAAAGACTCTTGGTAATTTGTTTATTCCTCTTGTGTTACACTGCCAACCCTGTAACACTGTAGGCTTTGTCAATCGCCACTACTCATGCATGGAAATGTTTTAATTAGTCTGCTAGCCCAGTAGATGAAGCCCCATGGATTATTATGGTTTAAAGCAGGCCTGAGATGTGAAAAAATAATTGCAGTCTTTCTCAGTGTAATCTTGGGTATGAAGGTTGTGAAATGTCTTGTTTATATGCTACTTTACAGGCCATAAAACAAAACATGCTGAATGCAGTCTAATTAAGTACCTTTCATACCCATGGTCTATTGTTTTAATTCCATAGAAAGATTTATCATCTTAAGCTTTGCTCATTTTTATTGCCATAAAGGCTTCCAAATAAATCAAGGACTGATTACTCCATTTTAAGTTTATATGAATAGCAGGTGGGAGAGTTGGTATCTCATACATTTTAGGTTTGTATCACAGGGAATAATTGTAGTATTACAAAGTCTGCTTCAGTAAGTATCTAGATATAAATTCTGCCTGTAGAAGTCTTTGAATCTCATCAATCCAAGGGAGATGGGGATACAGTAAAGAGCCACACCCCAAGCTAACAAGAAGATGTCTGTTGTTCGGTCCCTTGAATGCTAGTTTTCCTGTGGCTGCAAATTACTGCCATTTATTCTCTGATTTAGTTCAGCAAAGTGTTTCAGTTCACAAAGGAGATGATTTGTAATATGTATGTGGCAGACTAATCAACAATAGCCCAATGCTTTGAGCTGTCACTAATACTTTGCCATCAATACGTAGAAAAGGCCTAGAGGTTAATTTTGCTGACATACACTACCAATCAAAAGTTTTTGCATACACCGAGATTTTCTACATTTGCATGTTACCCAGTTAACAACTATTAAAAATACATTCATAAAAATATATTCTTTGCCAACAAATAAATTATTTTAGGTGTGTTCACCTTTTGAGTGCCTTTTAGCAAGAAGATGTCATCTATGATCCATCAAAGTAACCTCCTCTAGCAGTTGTAACAGCAGAGAAAATTCGAGGCATTCTTTTCCACAAGGGACATTAAATATTGCTCTGTTTCATGGGGTGAAACAGATAACTGGTGCATTTAAAGTTAAAGGACAGCGCAGAATTGGTCACCATGACTACATGACCAGTTGATGGGATGTCAGACATGCACTGTTACATACTCCTTCCATGTTATAAAGGAAACTTGTTTTATTTGATTTTTATTTTCACTTGTAGTTGTCGCTCAACTTTCCGATGCTTAACAAGAATAAAAATCTGCAGTTTATGAAATAAATGGAAAAGTGATGAAGACCTGTGGTGTAAAAAGTTTTGGCTGGTAGTGTATGATAGTCCCGAGTAATTAGTGACTTGTGAATGCTACTGGGTCAGTGATGGAATCTGTTTTAGAGAATAAAACACAGTTTCTTCTCTTAAAACAATATCTATGATAATTACATCTCCCATTATCCTATGTAGAATGCTTTGTGTTGTGCCAAGAGGGTAATTAACTCCTTCAAGTCCAATTGGAGTATGAGCAACGAAAGCATATATGTCATGACACATTTTTTTATTTTCCTTTTTGTAATGTCTTCATCAGTGATGGGAATTATGTTAAACTATATGAGTAACCATGTTTTAACACCATATCAAATGCGTAATTTGCTTTGCCACCATCATCAGGATTGTATGAATGAGTATTATGCTTTAGTACATTATCCTTTAGTATGAATGAGTATTATCCTTTAGTAGGGCCAGAGCCCTGTGTGTCTTAGTTCTTTCCCTGTTCCACCATAAAAGATTCAGCTCAAGAGCTGTGTGGTAATTAACACAAGGAGTTGAATCAGGTCTGTTAAGGGTAAACCCAGAAATGTGCAGGGCTCCAGCCCTCCAGGACTGCAGTTTGACACCCCTGCTTTACTATATCAGTGTGTTTAAGGGTCTGATTTTTTTGTCCATATGGATAGTTCAGCTAAATCAATGCCTGTGAACTGTTGTATTCTTAAAAACCAGATATTGTCAAGTTAATTGTTTCGACCAGTGTTTGTGAACCTGTGTTATAACAAATAAGTTTCTATGGAGGACTGTGGTCAGAAACAAAGAGCTGAGTTGGTAATTGGTGCCAATCTCTGTCATCTCTAGGTACTCCAAATATGATGATCCAGCCAGCTGGCTTAGTATCAACATTACCAATGGCCAGATTGTCACCACAGACCTCCTTGACCGTGAGTCCATCTACGTGAAGAATAACATCTACGAGGCCAAGTTCTTGGCAGCAGACAACGGTGAGTCTCCTGGCCAGGTCCACCCCTGCTCCTGATGTGCTGCAGCTGCTCCATCCTTCCAGTTAACTAGGAAAAATGATTGCAGACTGACATTGTCCATGCTTGCCCTCCTTTGCTTCTGCTACAGAGCTGCTGAACATGGAATGATTTACACAGCTTTACACTTTCAAATTCATTTCTTTGTGATACAATGACATTTTTTTTTAATGAAAAGAAAAGAAAAACTTTTTGATCAGGAGATATAACCAGCTGGTTCCAAGCCCAGTTTTATAACCACAGCACCACCTGCTGGTCTATGCACTTTTTGTAGACTGTATTATGTGAACCTCCAGAAATTATACAATCTTACATATTTTTCTATGGCTATACAAGGATCCCACAAGCTGTTCTTTAGCTGGCATTGTTTTCACTCCAGTAACAGTGTTTGGCAAATTCCTACAAATGCTTACAATATTAACAGCAGTTATTTAAACCATCTTGATTTTCTAGATTGCTCAGTATGCTCACACTACCTTCAAAGCTCTTGGGTGTGGAATTTTGGAATTTACATTTTGAGATCAGGATAGTGGGTTTTTTTTAATGGCATTTAGTTTTAGTCATTGTTATAGTCATTGTATATTGCTAACCATGTACATGTATTGCCAAGTGTACAACACTAAGATCTGATTTTCTAATTGTCTTATTCTTATGTCTATATTTTATTTATGATTTCTGTAGTATATTTTAGATCTAATATGTGTCTCATATTTAAATCATTCCAAGGGTTACTAATGTTGCTCCAGTAATTTCAATAGCTCAGTTTTGCTAAGCTTTCTGGAATCTCCAGTCTAAAGAATGCAGATGTAATTCCAGCATTGTACAGTATGTTGAATACCATACTCAGCAATAGTTCTAGCTGTTCCTCATTCATCGCTTGAGACTTCTGTGTGACACAGAATGCCAAAGTGTGCTGTATGATTTTACTCATGTCCCGTTTTTCAAATTTGCCCGGGTATTTGGACCTTTCTTTCAGGGCAATTCACACAACTACCACAGAAGGACAAGTTTCAGGAGAGCATTACAATAATGTTGATTAATACAGGCAGTCCCCAGGTTACGAAGAGATCTGGGGGGTATTCCATGAAGCAAGATTAAAAGAAAGTCTGACTTACCGTGTTTCCCCGAAAATAAGACCTACCCTGAAAATAAACCATAGCATGATTTTTCAGGATGCTCGTAATATAAGCCCTACTCCAAAAATAAGCCCTAGTTACTATGGTAACTAGAATGACATGCGATCATATGTAAACAGGAAATAATATTTATTTATTTAATATTTCAATAAATGTATACACAGTAGATTTTTGTTCATTAATAAATGTGCCGTTTGATTGTTTACATGGTAAGATACGGTTAGAAGATGACATGATGTTCTCATGAATAGCGGTAAATGTACTGTAGTTTGTTGTACATGGGAAATTAAGACATCCCCTGAAAATAAGCCCTAACATGTCTTTTGGAGCAAAAATTAATATAAGACCCTGTCTTATTTTCAGGGAAACACAGCATTTCGACAAGTTTGGCTCCCGACAAGTGGGAGTTCCGTTCCATCAGTATTACCATGGTAACTCACGTGAGTGAACAAGTCTGCTCCGGACCAGGTTGACTATCTCACTTAGTTAACTACCAACCACTGGTAGTTACTTTTATTATTATGGATTAGAACATAAGAACATAAGAAATTTACAAACGAGAGGAGGCCATTCGGCCCATCAAGCTCGTTTGGGGAGAAC
>JAODLD010000136.1:12790183-12801015 GCA_026781065.1 Mormyrops boulengeri | reverse complement strand
TGTAAAGCGCTTTGAGACAATGCAATGTTGTGAACAAGCGCTATACAAAAATAAATGTTGTTGTTGTTGTTGTTGTTGCTACATTTTGGTTTCAAGCACTAGAACTGAAAAAATGGCACCAACTTGAACCACAATGTAATTAATTTTATATAAGCACTGGTGTCAGAGGGGGGGGCGGGAGTCTCTCTGGACCTCCCCCCTTCTCACTCTCAGTGCACCACTGCTTCCCGGCTGTCATAATGATGCATGACCACAGCGGCCCTGGGAAGAGGCAGGAAGCAGCAACCCCACACATCAATGTCACTCCTGAGAGCAGGTAGCTGTCCGGCAGATTAAGACCACGTTATGTCCCTCTGAGGCATGGCACCAGGCGCTGGGCTCCACACAGCTCAGCTCAGAGGGAGAAGGAGGTCAGCATCGCTTGGAGGGACCGTGGGGGAGCTCCTTCCATTTTACGCTGAGTGACTTTATGATTATGAGCAAAAGCTCATTTTTCACCTGCATTAGTCAGAGCAATGAGCTTCTGGACTAGTAAGATATATAATAAAGCAACTTTACAAAAAGAGACCTGATAAGGTACAAAAAATGGATTGATGATCATAAAGATTCATGAATGCATTGAATCAGAATAATTGTCCAACTCATTTTAATATCTAACTGTATAGATAATACTATAGACATATACAGGCCGAATACACAGGGTCCGCACCTGCGGATTCAAACTGTGGATCACATGATGTTTGGGAAAAAAATTCCTGAAAGTTCCAAAAAGCAAAACTTGAATTTGCGCACAAAGCACTAGACTTAATCCACACAAAAGAAGTGAGAATGAAGCAAGAGGGACAAAGACAGAACAAGAGAATTTATATTTTCTCTATGTGTAATTATATTTTCTATATGAACTGTGATGGTTCTATCTGTGCTGAACATGTACAGACTTCTTTCTTGTCATTATTCCCTAAACAATACAGTATAACTATATACACAGCATTTACGCTGTATTAGATATTATGAGTAATACAGAGATGATTTAAAGTACACTAGAGGATGTGCGTAGGTTATATGCAAATAGTACAGACTTGAGCATCTATGGATTTTGATATCCATGGGGGGTCCTTTAGCCGGTCCCCTGTGGATGCTGAGGAATAAATGTCGCATTTTGATATTTCGGCCCTGTTTTTGTGAACAGGCTACCCAATTTAACATTTAAAATATAAATCATAAATTTTCATGTTCTTACGATTTTAAAATATCTTAAAAGTGTATCAAAGGGTTAAGACACACACACATGGATATTAAGTATCTAAATATTAAATAAATATTATACACTTTAGTTACACCGTTCACATGGCTTCTGAAGTGTTAAAGACATGGGATAAGGTTTCCCCAGCACCACAGTGCGGCACACAGACAGCATGTGACAAGGGGGAGGGGGGGTTCACAGTACTTACACTACAGAAACATGGGACAGCGTGTAACGGGGGGGTGAACATAAGGCCACACACACTGACCTGTCTGCAGTGGCTTCACCTGCACCTGGGGCTGTCCCAGCACGATCCGGCTGTGGGGCTGCCGGAGGGTCACCATGGGCGTCTGGGTGATGGTGACCTGCGGGGGGCGCACCATCGTCGTCTGCTGCTGCTGGGATTGGTGCAGAACCTGCAGTAGCGAGGTCACAAGACTGTCAACCAATCACAGGGACACAAACAAACCTCATCAGGTGGCAGTAAAAAATGTATGAAGGAAAGTAAATGTTTGAGACGAATAGCAGTATAACCCATGGCAGTCTTTAATGTATATAGCTACAGGGAATCCACCCAGGGTACCCTGTGCCAAGATGACTAGCATGTAGCTTATTTGTCCGTAGGCTCCCAATTGCATACAGGTAGCTAGTAGGTGATGGAAATGTATAGTACACAAAGCTGACAACCGGCTGTGTTGCTTCCCCACCAAACTAGGTAGGAAAGCAGACATTGGGGATCTAGAATGGTCATAAAAAGTAGATTTTGTCTGACTTAATTACACAGGACCATTTTGAAAGCAATCATTTCAAGCCCATCTGTCATGGTGAGGCCAGAAGACCAAAGGATTGTGGGTGGAGATGGGCTAGACAGGGATTTTACCCCCAGTGCAGAGATGACCAGATCTACCAATCCCTAGACTCTAGACTCAAGGTAAAATCGGCAACTGAACGGTTACCAGCGACGCGGCCTGGCCAGGCTTGGAGTGGCCGGCTTGGGCCAGGCTGATGACGGGCTGCTGCAGGGTGCCGGTCACTGTGGCGACGCTCGCAGGGGTGACCGTTGCAGGCCTCTGGGTGGCGCTGCCCACAACCACAGTGGTGAGGGAGGTGGTGCTGGAGGGGGTGGGCTGCTGGAGCTGGCTTTGCTGGATGAAGGCTGCCGAGTCGGGGGTCATCGCCCGGAGAGCAGGGAGGCTCCTCTGTTTCAGGGGAGAGGGGCAGTCACAGCTCCTAAGTTTATCCGGCACTGACCCATCAGTAAGCTCCCGCTTAAATGTGGGAAAAATGATCCCAAAACAATGCTGTCTTTTAATACTCCCTCTGGGGGTGGATCAAATCTCTGACTTGTTTCTTTTTGTAATAAATCCAAAGCAATACCGTGTTTATGCAAAACATATCAAACTTAACCGTAACAGACAAGTGGACAGTTCCTCTCCAATCTGAACCGGCTCTAACCTCACATGATTCTTGGGGGCAGTGTGTGGTTCAGTGGGCTAAGCCTCTGTGCCTATAATCAGAAGATCGCCGGTTCGAGTCCGGCCTTGGCACATCTGTGGGTCCTTGAGCAAGGCCCTTAACTATGGCCAGCATGCTCTCATCTACAGAGAGCAAATTGGGGGAGGCATAAAAAGAATTTCCCCACGATGTTTAATAAAGTATCAATTATTCATTATTATTTATTTAAACATGACCAATGAATTGACTCATTGCAGTGGCATACACTTTACATTTATGCACTGTATTACCTTTAGGAAAGGCACAAGGTATGGCTGTGGGGAAGAGTTCAGCTCCCGATATAATCTGCTGGTAAAATCTTCTGCCTCTATCTTTCCTTCCTAAAAAACAAAACATGAAAAATAAACAGCAGCATCCATCAGAAAGGATTCAGTTAACGATGTTAGGAAATGCATGCTAACCAGCGTGGTCTCTCGTTTCCACTGGGGACGCATACATACCAAAAGATTTTTCACAAGATCCTTCACATTGGCCGCTGTCTCCGATGATTGCTTCCCACTAGACGCAAGTTTTATCAATGTAGAGAGGAAGTTCTTACACTTCTTCACATTTTCCATGGTTTCCTGCCCAGAAAACAAGCAGCAGTGTTGGAACCAGACTTGCCTATTCAATGCCACCAGCTTGTGTTCGCCTTGTGCATCATCAGGATACATAGATGCATGACCTAAGAAGGTTTCCCCTCCCCTCACACACCGTGGTTGCCGTGACAGTGGCGCCCGGTGCCCCAGTGATCGTCCTCTGGGCTACACCTGGCTGCACCGTTGCTGGGGTCCCCACAGAAGAGCCAGGGGCTGCCCCGCCAAGCAATATAGGGTTCTGAAGGAAGTTGAACAGGAAGTGGGCAGTCACAGAAACAGGTACTCACCTGTACCACACACAGGAAACTGCCAGTGTGCATCCCTACTCACCAGCTTCACAGTTTTAAAATTAATAATTTACTTATTGCACATATGAGCAAAAGTTCTCTTTTTTTCACCTACATTGGGGTGAGAGCAATGGGCTTCTGGCCTGGCAGGATACATTTAAAAAGCATGATGATAATAATAATAATAAATTTAATTGTTAAATTATTGAAAATGCAACACACGAGGAATGCTTAGAAATTAAAAATGATTTACAAACTTGTCAACACTATTTTGATTATTTTTTTTTACAATGAAAGGTGAATTATTATTTGACATCAGACACTGCTGACTTTTTACAGATATACAATCGATTAGGTATTTCAGCTGCTACCAAAGCCTGTAAGAAAAACAAGGGAGGAGCCAACAGCTGGCTACTTGAAGATACCACAAAGAAACCAAATGAACAGTGAGGGGACACAAAGCGAGTCTGAAACACAATCCGCACAGTAGCTGTGTAGCTCTCCGTGCAGAGGATACAATACAGAGGTACACTGAATGGCCTTCAAAAACAACGATAAGCCCAGCTTTAGCCAACTTCAACAGCCACAACAGGAGACATTTGGGGACAAGTGCAGCATCACATTCCAGAACAGAGGGGGCACGGAACTTAGAAAAAGGGCATGAGAAATACCCAAAAGGTGGAGCAAAAAAAGACAAAGACCTTAAATCTGACTCCACCTCCAAGTGAAACTTCAGCATACGAGTCACTTACCTGCAGGACCGGTGGCCGCTGCAGGGTGGTGGTGGCTTGCACTGAGGCCTGGACACCTGAGGCTTGTTTGATGATGGTTGTAGGAGTCACCTGCCTCGCTAAGATGGGAGTGCCGGGACCCTAGACATGGGAACAAGTGAGGGACACTGGTCATGCTTCTGAAGGCCAATTAACTTCTTCAAGAAATGAGAAGCTGTTCAAATTCATCTCTAAATGCAAGCAGCCAAGCACACAAAAAGATGTCACATGTATGAAACCATGTTGATTATTTCGCATTTACATTGACTTCACACTTATTCACAGCAACAAGATGTCACAACCTGGAAAACACGTACAGCTTGAGCACTCTTAATTAACAGGTCACACTTCTGCACATTATTCCACATATCCTGATGTAAACCATCTAATGTAAACACAGAAACAGTTACTGGTACCATTGCTGTTTATCGATATTGTGTTATGTTACTGTTTATTTTGTATATTATTCTTCTTTCTATAACATATTTCAATTTAGCACAATCTAGAAAGTTGGTAGAAATGTATGGCTGCACAATCTATCATTTCAGCATCGTCATCATGATGTGATTATTGGGCATGTGAACAACACCGGACATGCAATGTCAAGTAAGGCAAATTAAATCTAACATCATCCTACAACTTCTTTGCTGCGTGACGGTTCTCATTTTCCATGACTAATATATCAGAGACTTTTCTTGCATAAGGGTCCGATTTAAGGGTGTTTTGGATACAAGGTATTTTTTGCTAGTGCGTGACATGCAGGCTCTGCATGCACAGCGAACCACCAATCACAATTAAGACTGGGCAATGTGTGATATTAATATTGACTTATGTTACGCACATGCAATTCTCACATCACAAGGACCTTGATAGTCTTCTGGGTTGAGATCGTGCTTTTTCATACTTTCATACTCCCTGGACATTATACCGCAGTATAGGACATTTCCAAAAACAATGTTACTTTGCAGTACAGTTCCAGTATTTCGATATCTTGCTCAAAATCGCCAAATATTTTTACTTTGTCATAAAGAATAAAACTTAGCAAGCTTTATCATTTTAATGATTGTTCCTTTTCAAGATTATCTAGTATATATTTAAAAAATCAGTTTATAATTTACTGCTTCTATTTTGCATGAGCGCTGCATGCACTCTCTCAACCAATCATAATCATTTTCATCCTTGCTGTTCAAAATCACTCAAAGATGGATGAGTGAGAAATTTATTTTGAACTCCTTTTTGCTCTATAAATATTACAATCTTTATTGCAAAAAAAAAAAAAAACAGTATCTGCAACTTTCCGATGTGCAGCCGTAGAGAAAAGGGAAGTCACTATACACATGTACATCGACTGTTTGTTTATGTCACAAGTAAAATTTGGCACTTGCTGCTCAGAGAAAAATGTAAGCGTTGTAGCAACCAAACCTGGGCTGACCTGGACGGAGGTGATCTGGACAGGGGGAGTGCTGGTAGGTGTCGCTGGTCTGGGGGCCATGGCACTCTGAGACTGGGACTGCGCCTGCATCTGGGCCAGGGTCTGCTGATGGACCATCAGCAGCTGGCCGTTGTCAATGTGCACCAGCACCATGCCTGCGGAATGAGGCCGGTAAAGTTTGACAACTGACACAAAGGCAGAGTGACAAGACCCTAACTTCAAAGAGCCTTAAAGGAAAAGGAAAACTATATGCAGAGAACCACTTTCTCATGCGAGACATTTGTTCTAATACAAGCAGGAACTCTTCATAATCTAACTGAACATTATTGCTCTAATCCACCTAATAAATCTTACCGTTTCTACCCCAGGAGGACATTAAATAAGACAGCAAATGTTAAAGAAGCTGCTTTCAGTAACTTAAACATCCAGGCTTCTACTACAGTTCAGAAATATTTATAAAATGTACAGTCTTTAGCATACGCTACCAAATAAGTAGCAAGTAGTCCTGCATGTTCAGGAAAATGGGGTTATGTGAGACTTTCAAGGAGGGAGGGAAATACACAGAATAATCGATCGGGTTCTAGCCATTTCACCTTGCTTACCAGAAAACATGTTTTGAGCCAAACTTTAGGAATGTTTTAAGGGAGATTTTGCACGACGTTAACGTTGCGAATGAAAACTCCTACAGTTCTGCGATCGCACCAATTTCACTAACCAGCAGCACACATGGGTCTGACAGAGAAATCGGGTGCAGTTTAACTAAATCACTGTAAGACTTTTACAACGCGATTGCAAAATGAAGGTTCGAGTTGTAAATGTCAAAACTTTGGAAAGTTGATACCCTGCGTCTGAATACCTTTAGAAACTGCAAAACGCAACTGGTGGTCGGGCATTCATTATAGCAGAGGTACAGAAACACACGAGTCCTCAGCATAAGTTAGTTTCATTCAGTTCAACGCAGTCAGTATAACACGTGTAGACATGTAAATATGCGTTGTTTGATTAAGCTCAAATCTGCATACCTGGAGGGAGCTGGATGTTCTGGATGTTGGGCTGACTCGGGGCCGCCTGGGAGAGCCGTGGTGCCAGCACCTGCGGCGCGATGGCCCGTATCCCGGCCGGGCTGACTGATGCGCTGGAAGGCGTGGGAGCCCTCGTAACGGCTTGCAAAGCGGGGTTCTTCGCGATTGGAGCAAGCTGGGTGGCTTGGCCGAGAGTCAGTCCGCCGGCGCTGGAAACAAGCCCCTGAGGTACGGTTTTGGGCGACTCCGATTTGATGACCTGGGCGCCCGTGGTTACAGACACAGTGACAGACTGCGAGGGTATGCCAGGCGTGGGCAGGGCTGCCACGCTCACTCCCGACGTCAACACAGCGTTATTCCCGTTGTGCGTAGTAGCAGATCCCGCTGCTTGCATAGGCGGCCGCACGAGTGCGACTGCAGGTGCGGTACTCAGTGCCAGCGCCTGCGGCGTGATCACCGTGGAAGTAACAATGTTCTGGGTATTCATGAACGACGTCTGGATAACAGTGCTGGAAGCTGGTGGCAACACTGCGCTCCCTCTCACAGCTGGTCCCGGTCCATTGTTGACAACCGTGACAGCGGGTGCCGCGTTTTCCGTGCCACCGCTGGCGGGCTCAGGCGTCCCGGCGAAAGCCGCCGCACTTCCTGAACTGTGAGAGTTAATGACGCTGCTCCCATTCAAAGTTTGCACCGACGACGTGCCGCTCTTCCCCCTGACTGTTGCGTGGTTGGACACAGTGGTGCCTATGGCACTGACAGCCACAGTCTTGCTCTGGCTGAGCCCCGCCAGCGGCTCGCTGTCAGTCGCCGATGCGATCCCTGCTGTTGCTGCATCCATAGCTGAACCCGGGGACCTCGTATTATTAATAACACCTCCTTGCACTCCAGCGCCTGTTTTTTTTTTTAGGAAACAAACGAAAGCGGAGTGATCAAATGCCAAAGTGCGACAAAACGTGCTAGACCGCCGCACTCCACTTTGTTCAGTTTTAAAAGCTTTGCAACGAGCGCCTTAAACAACGTTTACAGTAATAGCGAGCTAGCTAGATTACCTGCTTCTGCCACCTCTTGCGCGAGTCCCACTTTGCTCTCCTGGACATTAGTATTACTTCCTGCCCCAAAACCGGCAACGTGGTTCGCCAAAGCTTGGCCCCTCGGCTCAGAGTTCGCGTGACCCGAGCCCGCAAGCTCGGACTCAAGAGATCCCACAAGATCGCTCACTACTTTCTCATCCACCTCAGTGTGAAAGAAAACCTCATCCAGCAGATCGGAGCCTGCCGCCATCTTCACTCTGTTGTGTTTGGAACGGGGGGGGGGGGCTCAAAGGTAGTACCGCGCATGCGTAGTAGGGGCAGCTCGTCACTGAATAGGGATTCCGGAGCGTTTGATTGGCTGGATCAAGATTTAAAGGGTGGGACAAATGGCTACCAGCGTCATTGTCGAGTAAGTGGAGAATGATGCAGCACCGTGTAGAAGAGATCTGGTCGGGATGGAATTGAAATAAAATGTAAATGGTCATAGCTTCTATACTTCCTAACATGTCACTACACAACGAACGAGGAACTTTTTGTTGTAACATTTTCGGACGCGAAATGCTGGTTTGGATGAAGTGGATCTTGATTAAATCCGTTCGATTCATTGCGTCGGTGCGTTAATGTTTTGTGTTTTTATTCCAAGATGGCTGCGATGTTTTGTTCAATAGTAAGTCTAGGCGACATTGACTGAAGGCACACGAGGGCGCCACCTTCGCGTTTACTGCCAACGCGTGTATCACGACATACTGTCTGCAGAAGAACTATGCCAGTGGGGGCTGCTGTAACTTTTTTTTCCTGGCTTCTATTCTATTCTGGCTATTTAATTTTTTATATATATATATTTTGCTTACAGTTTATGAAAAATTATCCAATTTTCGCGCTGAAAATCTCGCTCCTTCGGACATTTTATAATCAAAGTAACTAAAGTAATAATGATGAAGTAAGAATGCTGATGATTCGGGAGAATTGTAAGTTTCTGATCTGGCATTGAATGAAAATTCGGGTCACCGCCAAAAAAAATAAAATAAAGAAAAGAAAAATCCATCCACTTCTGTAACAGTTTGTTCTATCTATTCGGGGGGGGGGGGGTCTGGAGTTTAAGGGCACAACCCAGAGCTGGGCACATTCATATACCATTCACATATGCAACCACACCTGTGGCCAATTCAGTAACTCCTATTACCCTCAGGATGTTCTTGGATGGTGGGGGGAAACTGGAATACCCAGAGGACATGGGGAAAACATGAAAACTCCACACACATGGAATTCTGCCGAAGACTCGAACCCTTGTCCCAGAGGTGTGTGTGTGTGTGTGTGTATGTATGTATATATATATGTGTGCGTGTGTGTGTGTGCACCTTCATACACACACATGTATATATATATAATATATATATATATATGTATGCACATGCTGCTTTGTGTTTCAGTATTTATGTGAATAATGTGAAAAACGTCACCCAAAAACGCACCCAAATTATTTTTCTCTTCTTCATACTATATGCATATATTTTAGAAATGTATCTCCAAAGATATGATAAGACTGTGAGTTTATATTATTAAGAAGGATTACATATTAAGCAAGTGAACAGTCAGATCTTAAAGTTGATGTGTTGGGAGCCGAAAAAATGAAGAAGGTGTTGGCTGCAGACTGAGCAATGAGGCAAGGCTACACATGGAGGGCAGCTACACGTATAGCCAAACCCATGAGCACAGAGACGTAACGACTGTAATGATGTCCCAAATGTGGTCATCATTTCCTGTGCATCATAATGAATAATACAGTTTGTTCAGTTAGCTAAATTACCTATAACTCCTTTAAAAGTTTTGTTTAAGGTAACTTTAGTTTTGTGTGCCTCCTTGAAAGATAGCCGAGCCAATGAAAATGACAAACATTTTATGATTATACAATTATAATGTTAGTTATTAATGTATAATAAAGCTGATTAGGTATTTTATGATATTATGGTATACTTATATGCTGCTTATGAATTCGTTATGAATACATTATGAAGGTGCACTGAATGTTCTATGAATGCATTATAAAGGCATTATGAAGGTGCAGTTAATGTAAAGCATAACTGAATAATCCTAATAGCTTGAAAGATGAGTACATTTTCTTCACAGTACAATATCTGCCTATAGTAATTTCCAGATACCACATTGTTTACTTAGTTGCGGAGTCTAACATTTAACCATTAAACTGTTAAATTAAGTGCCATTACAACATTTCAAGACAGTGTGCACACTTCTAAATGTATATAGGATTCTGTGTTTGGAGGCATTTAATCTAGATATTTAGCAGAATTTATTTGTACTATGCAGTTTAAATAATGCATGTTTTAATAGTAATAATAATTAGTTTCTATTATGATTTATATACTGTTGCGAAAGAATGGGTCCCTCTCAGGAGCTCAGTGAATTCAACCGTGATACCATAATAGGATGCCACCTGTGCAATAAGTCCATTCGTGAAATTTCCTCGCTACTAAATATTCCACAGTCAAGTTAGTGGTATTATTACAAAGTGGAAGCAATTGGGAACAACAGCAACTCAGCCATGAAGTGGTAGGCCATGTAAAATCAGAGTGGGGACAACGCCTCCTCTGCTTTAGAGTCCAGTGGCGGCAAGCTTTACACCACTGCAATCTACCTTTATTTCAGTGGATCCCATAAAATATCTGTACTTTATATTTCTGCTCCCTGCATGGATTACGTTACATTTATCTACTCTAAATGTCATCTGCCAGGTATCAGCCCAGTCAGTAATTAAATCAAGATCCCGTTGTAGCCTCTGTGCTGCTAGTTCAGTATCTGCTACACCACCCACCTTGGTGTCAAATTTAACCAGTTTACTGTATGTATTGGTCTCAATATCATTAATGTACAAACCGGATTCCAAAAAAGTTGGGACACTAAACAAATTGTGAATAAAAACTGAATGCAATGATGTG
>JAODLD010000136.1:12773995-12789030 GCA_026781065.1 Mormyrops boulengeri | reverse complement strand
GGTCCTAAAATTGAACCCTGCGGTACCCCACTATGAACGCAGGCCCACTGTGACATTGTGCCTCTAATAACTACTTGTTGCTTCCTGTCTATTAACCAGTTATCGATCCAAGCTGCTACAGTTCCTAAAATCCCTGCAGCTTTGAGCTTAATTAAGCAAGAGCCGTTCGTGGGGGACAACATCAAAGCCCTTATGGAAATCTAAGTAGATCATATCGTAGGCCTTTCCTTTCCTGGCTTATCAATTCTCGCTTAATCCCTGGATTTTAGTTGCTGGTGTCTGTATTTGATTTACCCATGTAATGAACTTCCTATCTGTAATTACGACTATGATTAAGCCTTGCCCTGGACTGTGTGTTATGAGAGAACTGTATGTGTACAAATGTATGGAGGGATTGGCATTTCTGTTCTCATTGTATTGTAACTTTGGTTAGGGAGTTAGGAGGAGCTGTTTGTCTTTTGTTTCCTTTTTTTCTCTGTTAGGTTAGACAGCTTGTTCACAGGCATTAGTTGATTTTGTTTGTTGTGTTGGCCAGGGTCACTCCCAGCGTTTATTCATACACATCAAGTACTGTCATTTGTCAATACAATGTGGACAATGCAATACAAATTGGTGAGTCAATCTGTCCTGTGCACCGTGCCACTATTCTGTTACCCCCCAAACCCTAGACTGGGGTGCATAACAGAATTTGAGGGCTTGTCCGGATTGTCTTGCTTTTGGTGCGAGAGACCCAGGTTGGTTTTTTGTGTGTAACTGCTGGTGCATGTGGATAATGGTCCATTTCGATTCGGTCCAGTTTAGTATGAATTTGACGCCAGAACAGCTGGATCTGTGTAGGAAACTTGGAAAACTTTCGAAAGCTATGTCAGTCTCCTGCTCAGACTCATCTGGAGTTTGCTAGAGAAAAGGCTGTGTTGTTTGACAAGTGGTGCATGGCTAGTGGCATGACTGATTTCGATCAGCTAAAGGAGTTGATATTGGTGGAGGAATTTAAAGACTGTTTGCTCGATGATGTTGTAACCTATCTGAATGAACAGAAAGCAATTACCCTTGAAAAATGGCGACACCTTAGCAGACTAATTTGTATTGACGCATCAATCAGTGTTTGCCCCCACTCTGCCTCCCCGTACAGTCAAACCGGCGCACACTGCTGGAAATGACTTGGCTCATATGGCATCTACGGAAACACAAGAATGTTACTATTGCCATGAGCAGCGTCACCTTATTTTGGCCTGTCCCGCTTCGAAATGCAAAGAGGCTTATGATGCGCCAAAAAAGGTGCATGTGGTTGCTCATTTGGGTAATGTGGAGCCACCACCTGCAGTTGACCTGGTGTTCTCACCCTTCATTACAATGGGGTCTGAGTCATTAGGAGAAAGGGACTGCCCAGTCCTTTCTGGTTAAAGATGTGTTGCTACTTTCTGACGCAACGTACTGTGGGGGTGACATGCTAATCCAGGATTAGGTGTGGAAGCAGTCACACTACATTGTATATACTTAGAGTCAGAAGCTTTCACCAGGTATGTGCATGTCGCGGTACAATCGCAACTCCCTGTGCGTGGGATAACGATCATTCTGGGGAATAATATAGCGGGAGGCAAGATGGTGCCTCTGCCTGAGGTCAGTCCCGACCATGAGTTGCATCCCAGTGATGTGGCTGAGGAGCACTCCACAGTTTTCCTCACTTGTGTATTAAATTGTGCACAGTGCCGCAGGCTTGCTGACATTGACCTCTTGGATTGACTCACCAAGCATTTATTGACAAATGACAGTAGTTGATGTGTACGAATAAACTTCGGGAGTGACCCTGGCCAACACAACGAACAAAATGAACTAATGCCCATGAATAAGCTGTCCTACCTAACAGAGAAAAAAAGTAAATAAAAGACAAACAGCTCCTCCTAACTCCCTAACCAAAGTTACAATACAATGAGAACAGAAATGACAGTCACTCATTAAATTCGTACACAAACACTTCTCGCATAACACACAAACCAGGGCAAGGCTTAATCGTAGTCGTAACAGATAGAAAGTTCGGTACACGGGTAAATCAAATATAGGGACCAGCAACCAAAATCCAGGGATTAAGCGAGAATTGATAAGCCAGGAACAGACCAAAGTTATACAGAGGTAAAGCAAATGAAAAGCAAAGCAAAAACCACCAGCAAGAGTGTAATCACCGAGGGCTGGCATCCGTAGGGTCTGGGATTCTTTTATCAGGCTCCGGACGGATGGCTTCCACTGGGGTGGAGCCTTGGGGCAAAGCGTTGTCCCGGAGACCATGTCATCGGAAAGCAACAACCTTAACAGACAAAACTCACAAGTGCTTATGACCTGTAAAGAGATCACAGAGTTCACTCACTGTTACCCATCACCCAACACACTACAATATACGCGTGAGAGGGCATCAGCCACAACATATCTTAATACTGTTACCTAATAAATGCTACATGATGAACTGTTACATAAAAGTAATAACATACTCGAAGTCATGCAGTTGTACTCTAGTTTATCAGGGATGTGATTTTCCTCAGCACTCGGCCTGCTGCCTTGTGCCTATGACCGAATCACAGCCCTGATAAATTGGAGTACAATCACACTCCTTCTCGTGTTATCTCTTAATTATGATTTTGTTACGAATTTTCAGCTTTGTACTACAATTGTTCATAAGGAGAGTACTTGTGGTACATTTTAAATGGAAGAAGTCAGACTACAAATTTAAAAAAATATCAACGCAAAACATCTAAAAGTCTCTGGACAAACAAAAGCAGGCAAATATCTAACAAGCACAAAAGAAATACAGCAACACAGTTTAAAGTGAGATGAGATGAAGTGACACATCAGTAATATGCTAATAAAAGCATGGGGTGCCAGCGATAAAACTTACTAATCAGGGTAGGGAAAGGAGTGATGTTGGTAAAGAGGGTATCACATTGGCAGACAGATTGGGCAGATTTAAGGAGTTTAACCATTCCCTCTTCGTCATAGCCCTAGGCTGTTGGAAAGACCATGTACATGCTAAGTCTATACCTTTTATTCCTGTGTTAGGCCACATTGTGCTGGTTCTCCTGGCAGTGAAACAACCGGTACGATAGGCTCTAGTGTGAAAGGATAGCTGAGTAGTGTGAAGTCTCAAAGTAGGTGCTCCATAACACAGCATCCCCTAAATCTAACAACTATTTAGAAACAGAGTGAGCCTAGAATGAGCCTAGAAAGAATATAGTAAATATTATTAGACCAAGACTTAGACCTAAACGTTCCACTGGGGATAACTGTACGGATGACTTAAAACGGGGGAATCACAGCACTGGACAGGGACAGATTGAAAATTCGTATAAACACCCAGGTAAGCTGGTTAGCACAGGATGGCAGAACGCGTCCGGATATTTACGTAAATGTACGTAGTTTAGCTGTAACAACATTTCTCAAAACTGAAAATCCAACTGTCTGTTGCTTGAGTCATGGCAACTGGACTTCTGACTGAAGAAGCTGCTTGGATGAGCAGTGAAACGTTTCTATCTTATAATAGAGAAGTCCAGTTGCCATGACTCAAGCAACAGACAGTTTCACCTGGATGATTGAGAATCTTCATTGAAAATCCAACTGTAATACAGCAGTGCACTGGGCTTAAACCACAAAATAATGGCGTAGATCCACCAAGAATCCTGTATGATACAAAATGCACAGCACAAAATACACATCTCGTTTATTAAAATAGCTTTTAATGTAATGTGAATGGTAATTACGAATAAATATTGAATTTGCCCACCGCTGGTTCCATTACACAGAATATGTATACAAAATAATTCATTTAAGATTTTGGAGGACCTAGGACGAAAGTAAACGAAACACGGGTTACAGCGCTGTATTAGGAAATGTGTTTAAAATGCAGAGTTGCCAACTCTCACGTATCTTGCGTGACTAAAACGCTCACGAAAGAAATCTAACGGCAAATCCATATTATTCCATTATAAACCTAAGCTTAGCTACATTAAAAGCGCTGGGGTAGGCTACCCTATACATTATTTACAAGGTGGTAAAGTTACATACATGTAAATGCGAGTGCATGACTTGTCTCGAACTTAAAATCTCACACCAGCGAGCTGACTAAACTTGGCAACCCTGAAAAATGTTAATTAGCGGACGGATCGCACCTGTTTGCTCGCAGGGCCTATAAAATAGCTGGCGCTTCATCCACTCTGCCTGGAGTGATTTATGATGCTCTTTAAAGTCCGTGAAATATCAAATTGCAAGCTTGCGCCGAGATTACCGTAGTTATGAATACTGGAACGCCTTATATAGGGAGTAAAATCAGTTTAATATCTAAAGCTCAGATTCGCTATGAGGGCATCTTGTACACAATTGATACGGATAATTCTACAGTGGCATTGGCTAAAGGTGAGCGTCGTTTGATAACCGGGTTACATATTCATATATAGTAGAATGTTTGCTTACTAGTAGTCTCCTTTTCTAATTTATTTTTATAGCGTTGTCGTTTCTGTAGATGCGTGTGTTCGGTGAATTAAAATCCGTCCAAGTATATCGGCTCTCACTTCTCGTTGGGGTTTTCTGCTTTCATTCTGCATAGTGAGATCCTTTGGTACTGAAGGGCGTCCCACTGAGAGGCCGGTTCCGCCGAGAGACGAAGTTTATGAATACATAATCTTCCGTGGAAGTGATATAAAAGACATCACGGTTTGTGAGCCCCCAAAACTTCTCCATGGCTTGCCTCATGATCCCGCCATCGTTCAGGTATATATGAAATGTTAATCTGCTACTCGTTATTTGTAAGCTTTTCATTATGGATGGTAAAAAAGTAACTGGCTTGTCTTAAGTCTTCCCTTAGCAATGCTTCAGCCGCTTACCAGCCTCAAGCGTCCTACAGTCCTTATAGGAGCATGATACCACCTTACAGCCAGCTTGCTGCCAGCACTTTACTCAATCAGCAATATGCAGCAGCTTTGAGTCTAGGTAAGTTGGAATGTTTTTTGCTTGCTTATATAGTAAAGTTGGTATTAGGCTGTCTTTGCGTTCCTTTTTTTTCTGTCATTAAGTAAGGTCTAAGGGAAAATCCCTTTAAAACTGGAGATACCTCAATATTTTGCACCAGCAGATGGCAATGCAATGGGTTAAGACTCAAATCCCAGAGGATGACTGGTGGCACACATTTCAAAACATCGCTTGACTTGTGTATCAAGGCTAAAAGAGGTCTTAAACTGAATGAAAAGGGTTGGGTTTTTTTTTTTTTTAAAGAAATGTAAGTTTTTAGAATTAACTTTGGCAAGGTTAGTCATCTAAACCATGAATTTGGAATATTAGGAGCGGGTCTTCATGGTCTGCCAGTGAGAAGAGGTCCTATGGTAGAGCAAGCTGTGCAGACTTTGCCAGCTGAAAGCTCTGGGCAGAAGGTCCTGCCTTCTGCTCAGCAGCAAGACCATGAACCTGCTGGTGCCCCTCGGCACCAAGACCGCCCCCTGACCCAGAGGAGGGCTAATGGTGAGTTCTGCCCTCCAGGCTTCAAAATACTACTTCACACGGTTCTCCTAACTAAATTGAATGAATTGCTTTGTTGGGGTGGGGGTGGGGGATCTGGGAGAAATAGCCATGTCTTTGGGGTAATGTTTGTCATGCCTCTAACACTGCCTTAATTGGCATTGGGTTTTGTGTCAATGTTTTGAGTCCGGGAATTTTCATTGAAGGTCAGATGCAACGTGACCTTCACGGATCTCAAGGGCAGAGCAATGAGAACAATCGAAGACCTCAGAGACGCCGGCAAGGTTAATGGTGCAAATTCCACTCAGGATTACGTTTTGGTTACCATGCCCAAACTGCACATAGCAATTATCTTAATGGTTTTTACTCTTTAATCATTAAAATACTTTTTGATTCTGATTTTAAGTGGTCAAATTAGTCTGTGGAAGATGAATTCAGAAGAGGGGAAGCTAAACTTGATCTCATGAAATTGGGTGTAGCTTTTGATTTAAATGTCCTGTATGTGTTGTCAGTGTCCTATGTGGTATATGGATTTAAATTGTAGCACTATAACTGAAAGGCAGGTTTGCACATGTCCTTCCTGAATTAGGAACTAGACGACCTAGAAACCGTGGGAGGGGGCAGATCATTGTGGAAAGCTCAAAGCCCAGCACTCTCCAGTTTGAGTCAGACTTTGATTTTGAAACTGCAAATGCCCAATTCAACAAGGATGAACTTGAAAAGGAGTTGCAGGACAAAGAGGGTGTCAAAGGTACATATCTGATGTTCATCCACTCAAGGTTGTCATTGTTTGTAAAACAATCACTGCTGTTATTGGAGAACTATTCCTTTCTAATCAGAATCAGAGGAAAAAATCGACTCTGGTGTTGACACTCAGAACAGTGAAGGGACGGTGGAAGAGGACCTACTTGGGCCCAAGTGCTACTACAACAAAGCAAAATGCTTCTATGACAACATTTCATCAGAGTTGAAGTCCAGGTTAGGGGTGTGTGTGTGGGGTGGGGGTTTAGTGGGATCTAATTCATTTGACTTGAATGTATGTTGGACCCCTTCAATTAGGAGTTAGGACTAATCCAGTTGTACTGCAAAATACCAGCATGTTAAACTCCAATTCTCCCTCAGGAGGACCACTTGGGCAGAAGAGAGGAAGCTGAATGTCGAGACATTTGGGGTCCCTGGCAGGTTCCTCAGGGGTAGGGGGTTCCGTGGGGCCTTTAGGGGAAGGAGGGGACGAGGTATTTCCCCAAGAAGCCAGCCTGTGCCGAAAGTAGGCAGCGGAAGGCTGTAAAGGTTTGTGTGACGCTCACTAACAAGCCTGTTGACTTAATCCCATTAGTGGTTCCACACTAATCCTAGATGTCTCTTTCAGGTTCCTTTTGTGCTTATCACCAGAGTGGGTGACTGCATATTCTAGCAAGAAATGTAAATGGATTTTTTTTTTTTGGGGGAGGGTGGGTTTGACACACTTGATTTTTGGGAACCACCCCCTCCCCCCCCCTTAAGGGGATAAACTTTTTTTTTTTTTTTTTTTGTATGATACTATGACTTTGTATGGTATTTAATGGGGGGAAAAGGTCAGCTTTGTAGAGTTTACTAATCCTTTTTGTATGTATACAGAATTATGTATGCAGTATAATTACTTGCAATGGATTAAACCCATAAGTCCTTCCCTAGGTGTATAGACAAGTGCTGTTGCAAAAATTTTATTTTGTGAGATTTATTTCACCAATTGCCAATAAAAATGAGTAACTGTTTTGGTTTGGCCCAATCTGCCCCTTTTTTTTTTTTTTTTTTTTTTAAAAGCATTGATTGGAATAATGTGCACAGGTCACAAAACAATGAGAATTTAATAATGTAAAGGCACTTTAACTCTCCAAGTATACCGTCCAGACTATGCTTTCTTCTTTTTCTTCTCACTCTCTTCCTTTTCTTTCTCAATCTCTGACACATGGAGTTCTATTTCTTCTGGGCTTAGTAGCTGTCAAAAGAAACAAAACTGGTTGGCCCATATCCATTTATAGTCTTACCACGGAGTGCAATTCACTTCAACTTTTTAAAATAGATCTATACTATGGGGTATACAGGTAACCTAGCATTACATACCCCCCCCCCCCCATGTTTAACCTAGCTGTATTTTTGTGAATTTGACTACAACCAAATGTCCAGCACAGGCTTGGCAAATGAGACAATTCAATAAACCTTCAGTGGTTCGTTGCGCTTCATGACTGCAAGCTCAATGTTCTTGCCTCCAGACTGTACGACCTGGAAATGGAAAGGTAGAAATCGTAGTAGCAGACAGATGTAAACTGGATGCATAACTGTGAGTGAACAAGACCTATACCGACAGTACTGAAATGTTCTTTTAAATTTGCTTAGTGATGGTGAAGAGCTAATGCAAGCTGTATGTTTGTAATGAATGGTAATTTGCTTTGATAGCTATCAAGTTAACATGTTTCTCACTTAAAATAGTGAATGGTTACCTCCAGTAGTGCTTTGATGGCCAGCTTTATAGTTTCTTCATCTGACTCCATGTCTTCCTCCTCATAGTTCTTTTCTAGAAATTCTCGTACAGTTTTTGCAGATCTGCCGATGGCATTGGCCTACAAAACAAACCATAAAAGCAGAGTGAGCAGATACTGACCTTCTGCCAAGGTTAATCTATGACACCGCTCTGCATAAGCCGCTACATAATTTTCAGTTTAGAAAGGCATATGAATATATCCAGTGTGTTTTATGCTTGGGCCATACAGTATTGCAGTGTAGTATGAAAACCATATTTACCTCAGCTAGTCATCATGTAATTTACTATGAAAGCCCCAACTCACAGGCCTTGACTAAACCATGACACTTAGGGCCTACCTTCCATGCATGATACGTCCCAGACGGGTCTGTCTGGTACAGCTTTGGCATCCCATCAAAGTCAAAGCCCATGATGAGAGCGGAGATCCCAAAAGGTCTACGGCCATTGCTTTGAGTGTATCGCTTAATGGAGAAAATGGGGCATGTAAGTTAGGTTAATAACAGAGCATAACTTGGTTTGGTTTGATTCTGGAAAAACAAAATTGCTTGTTTCCCTTTATTTTACATGCCACCATTCACTGTTAAACATATCTTGTCAGTCTGAACTATAGGCCATGGGATTAAGTCAAAGTGGGTTATGTTTCCCAAAAAATTTCCCAACATTAGCAAGTTACCTAGATAGAACCGTTCATTTGAATGGCTCCAACTATGTAAGTTGCTAACAGGGGTTTTTGGGAAACATGGCTCTGGATGGGAGAAGAAAATCCTCTGCCCTTCTTAATGATTATGATAAAAACCTGTTTGATGCTGGATATAAAGCGCGTTATGTACTCCACAGTTACAGGGTCCTCCACAGTCAGTCTGTGACTCTGGCACTCCACTCTTGCCCTGTTAATGACAATTCTGGCATCTGCTGTAAGTCCTGGGGAGAGCACAAAATTATCGTTTTAGGAACAGTAGCCATGTCTAAATGGAACATGAGCATATTGGGGGGATGGTAGGAGAAACTAGAGGGATTGTGTGTGTGTGTGTATATATATATATATATATATATATATATATACATATGTGTGTGTGTATATATATATATATGAGATATAGAAAAATATGGAGTGTTTTGTACAGGGAGGAAAATGTCAATTGGCCCATATAAAAGGAACTGGAATCAGATTCAGTTTACCTGCGAAAGCCATAAAAACATTGTCATCCAGGGCACAGATTTTGCGCACTGTCCTGTCATCTTGTAGTTTCGCCACCGATTTCTTCTCCACACCAAGTACAACAATATTTTTGCCCCTTACGCCAACCTAAAACATTACAGAACAATATTGTACCTGTGAACTTCAACAGGGTTGTAGCCAAGATTTGAAAAATAGTGAGGACCAGGAGCTGGGGGTAATTAGTCATGTTAAACGTTAGTTAGCCAAATCAAGCCCATTTTAATCAGGGGAATATTTCGCTTCAAATTTTATTTTTGGCTATCAAAAAATTACCGAGGTCAGGACCTCGGTCACCTCATAGCTGGCTACGGCCCTGCACTTCAGTATTTTCAAATTTTTTAAAACTATTCATGCTATATTGTGCTTTATATATGCCTTAAAGAATACGATATATCCAAAAGTAAAACAGCCAGCGAAGTTGCATAGCTGCACACGGTGAATATTGTATATAAACTATAAGATATCAAACGATAAGTTTCATTGAACAGTTATAAAAAGAAATGATACTAATTTTGGTCAGGCTGTAATGCACTAAGTAGACGCTCGTTTTTCTGAGGCCGTGACCATCCTTCTGCACTTACCGCCGTCGATCCCTTCTTTACAGCCTCCTGAGCGTATTCGACCTGAAACAGGTGACCGTCCGGTGAAAACACAGTAATAGCTCGGTCGTAACTCATCTTTGACAACAAAGAAACACTTTAAAATGAATGAAGTCAGAGTTTTATGTGCAATCTATTCAAAAAACTGCCAAGGCTCTTTCAATAACAAAACCGAAAGTGAATACTATCACAAAAGCGCAAATTCACGGCGCAACGCCTCTTCCGGGGATGTAAAATGTAGCCAATGCCAGTTCAGTTAACGCACGGATGATTTATTGCGTGTGATGTATGGCAATGCGCTCATTTACGCTGAGGAATAGCCGTATTCCCCGCTCTGAATAAAAATGGATATCTGCAGCCTTACTACAGTACAGTAGTAGACAGGGTTCGTACCAAAAACAATGACAGGGGATGTTGTTAGGTTTTAAGGGAAGGGAATCTCTTTAGCGTCAACAGTACCAAAATAATCAGAGTGCTGCGATGCAATGGAAAGTAAAATGCTATTCAGTTTATGCAACTGTTAAATATATTTAAGATTTATTTAGACCCTGCATTGGATCAGTCCAGATTTGACCGAACACACCCCCCTTTTTTCGCTCAAATAACGGGAACCCTAAATCCGTAATACGAGGTAGCTAGAATTAAATATTAGGTAGTATAATAGAAAAATACGATTACTGTATATCGCTAAATCAAGACAATGTCCGTCGCGTTCGCTTCGGCTCGGCCAAGAAGTAAAGGAGAGGTGACACAACAAACTATACAAAAGGTAACAGTATCAGACGTAAGCGTTTTAATTTTAGATGGGGTTACACTGGTTGGTTAGTGTAATATGTGTTGCAAGGGAGATGCAGTAATCCCGTGTCAATCATAGCATTGAAATTTGTTATTGCGAGTGAGACAAGGAATCTACTACAAAGCCAGGTGCATTGTGGAGTGTACGCGAGTTACGAACCAGGTAACCTTTGCTCTGTAGGCAGTGGGGAAATGTAAAATGCAAAGCTATTATTTTAACATTTGCGCCCATGCATTTCACGTTAGTGCACTATTTAAAGCATTAATTATGCCCGTTGTGTATCGCAGCACATGCACACATTTTTATTATACATTGCCGATCTGTCGATGTTACAGTTTATACACAGTCGGCTATTTGCAAATGCTACTTTCAATTCGGTTGCAGCATAGTGTCGATAGAAAAACATCAAATCATCTATCCATAAGAAAAATACTATCGTTTTGTTTTAAATATTTAAAATATAGAAGGCAGCATAAAAGCTGTTCCGAAGCAAGTCAAGATGGTGAAAGTGGATGGTCGCTGTGTGTAATTAAAGGGAGAATTTCGAGGCTGGATGACTGCCCGCTACGCTCGGTGATAATGGAAGGTGTGTGTCGCACATTATTAGGATTCTGCACTGTATCAGTCTACCTGTATCTACACCTTTGTCCATCTTTTCACAGACAAAAATAAAATCAAGACGCTGGCACAAGATACGTGTCATGATTTAAATTAATGTCTGACACACACATGATTGACACACGTGAGCTTGGCGTGCCTGTCTGCTATGAGGTTTTATAAGGGAATGGGGTCGTTTTTTTTGTGTGATTGCAAAAAAAAAAAAAAAACTATAGACGGTGGCAAAAGTCAAAAAGGTCGCAAGCGTCGCGCTCCTATTGAAATATTGACTTGAAATATTGGCTCAGACGTCCCCTTGCCAACTTATAGAGAGCGAGCAGATGAATTGACCCATATATATATATATTTCGGAGTACGGATGATAACGTGTAAGTGCCCTTTACACGGGCTATTAAAACGCTTTTCGCCTTTCCATTCCCTTGTCCTATGGACTACTGTTTTTCACGTGTCTAGATTTTTTTCGGTGCTCTAAGTATAACAATGACGTAGCTATTTTTCCTCAAATATACCATCATAGGAAACCGTTCAAAAATGATAATGATGATACTCGCACGGTCATTTTCTCTTCAAGATGCTTGATGAAAACCATCACCTGATTCAATGTATTATGGACTACCAAAGTAAAGGCAAAACGGCAGAATGCACTCAGTAAGTATATTTCATTGTTGATAAAATGCATTATAGCCGTTAGTCTATTGTAATGTGCTTCAGAGAGACTTTAAAACACGTATATATTTAAATTCTCATATATGATCAGCTTCACATTATTTGTACAAGTTAAACCAACTTTTTTGCTGAAGTGGTATCCTATATTTTCTCAGGTATCAGCAGATATTACACAGAAATCTGGTCTATCTTGCTACAATAGCAGATTCAAATCAAAACATGCAGTCATTGTTGCCTGCTGTAAGTACTGTGCCTGATGCTCGGCATGTGTACGTGTGCATGTGTACGTGTGTATGTATGTGCATGAATCATCGAGCAGCGCCAGAGCCCTCTGCTGGAATTCCCTCTGCATTACCTTAGTCACTGAATATACGTTATCATCAGGCAAATGTTCTGTCTCAGCTTCACTGTCAGGGAATCCATCACCACATCTGCACAGCTGTCTCATGAAGACACTCATTTATTTTGTTGAGGAACATGTGAGGGAATAATTGGCATAAAAGGATAATTCTGTGTCAAATTATCACACTTTTGGCCCTCATTGTTGGATTTTGAGTCGTTGCCGAGATATGATGGCTCATGGGTGATAGCACATGGTTTCATATCACTAACGTGCCTTTTCCATAGAAGCCATTGACATGAAATAGCCATCAGCATAAATTATCTGTCACCTTGCAGTAAGGATAGAGCATAGTTCAAAACCAGAGATAAGCTAAACTAATGCCAGTAGAAGAGCAGCTCCATTGATTTTCCATACACACTTATCGTATTCAGAGTGGCAGGGAGTCCGGAGCCTGTCCTGGAAGCTATGGGCACAAGACAGGGAATTACTCAACCCATCACAGGGCACACAGCATTCACACCTGTGGACAATTTGACGACTCCACTTTACCTTAGAGTGTTTTTGGACTATGGGGGAAAATCCAGAGGAAACCCCACAATGACATGGGGAGAACATACAAATTCCACACGTATAGAGAAGGGGTGGGGAGTCAAACCCTCATCTGAAGAGGTGTGAGGCAACTCTGCTAACCACTGCACCGCTATGCTACAGAGGTGCCCGAAATGCTTGTTAAACCAATGAACAATCATTTACACTAACAAAATAACATGTACAGGAAGTAACTGAAAACACAAATAGCATTGCAAATCTTTGACCCACACCTTTTGATATTATAGTTAAGAATCCATCCATCCATCTATTTTTTGTAGCAGTTATCTAGCATAGAGTCACAGTTGCGTTGGAGCTTGGAAGTACAGGTACAGAGCAGCTGATCCTTATCCATTACAGGGCACACAATCACACATTGTATGTCTTCTGGTTGTGGCAGGAATCTGTTGTACGTAGAGGACACCCTCATGATTCTATGCCACCTGGAAAAATCATTTGATATACAAATGACAACAGAGATGATCTACTCAAAGATGTTAATTATTAAGATCCTTTCAAATTCAGAAAACACACACAGAACACATAGAATGAAGTTGAACTAGTTGATGGCCTTGTTCAGTAGCACAATAACGGCATGTTTGTCTTCCTTGCCCTGGTCCCTCCCCAGCCCCCGTCCCAGAACATGAACGTGGGGCCTGGAGGAATGAGCCAGAGTGCCAGCACCCAGGGCCTTCACTCCCAGAGTAACCTGAATGACAGCATGTCCTCCAGCCTGCCCACCGCCTCGCTCATGCAGGGCCAGATCGCCAATGGTAAGGGCCCCCCTTGCTTAGGGGCTGCCATTGAACTTTCTCTGCCTGATTTACACTGCTAGTGGGTATTTTGCAGTTCAGGGTAGTTTAATGTCAGTTTAATACTGTACTGAATGGTTTTAGACAACTCCACCTCTGGGACATATGCATTTCTTCTAGACCCAAATCCATAATTACCCTTACAACTGATGCCCTTCACTGTCCTGAACCAAACCTTTTTAGAGTCATATTTCATATTAGAGTCATAATCTCTTTTGCCTTTGGGGGAAACTCAATTTTATAAAAATCAAAAAACTAAAAATGCTACAAGTCTTGTATTTTGTTTGGTTACGTACGGTTAAAGTTAGGGCTGTGTAGGGGTTAAGGTCATCATTGTTGGGATTTGGGTTTTGCCCATGGAATTGAATGGATGGCCCCCACAAAGATATGAATACAAATGCATGTGTGTGTGCGTGTATGTTTGTGGTGTGTTTCAGGCCCTAGCCACACTACTATGCAGTCTTCAGGTCAAACAGCTCTCCCCTCAACCTCTATGAGCTTGCCAGTCAGCAGTCATGCTCCATCAGCTGGGTACAGCCAGGCGGTGTCGTCGCCACAGGGTGTTCCAATGCAGAGTCAGGGCCAGTCCATGGGCAGCTACACCTCCCGTGGCAACCTCAACATGCCCTCCAGCCAAGGTGATTCTCTGTGTCTGTGTTTAGCTCTGGTGGCATTGTGTCATGTGACTCATCAGCTGACTTGTACATCTCCATGATAGCTCTCTTGCAGGAAACGGTTGTTGTGATTAGATAAATATAAGACCAATACAAACTACCTTTATTTAGAAGGACAAGACTTCTTTGCAAGTAATTACCCAGATATTCCAGGAATCAGTAGCATTTTAACTTACGGTTCCCAAAGTGTAATTGTTTTAAAATCCCAAAAAATTTCCCCAGTAACGATGATGCACCAGCAGGCGGCGACGTCCCATTACTCCTCTGCTCAGGCCGGGAGTCAGCACTACCAGGGGCCTCAGCCAATGGGGATGCTCAGCCAGGGTAACCAAGGAAACAGCATCATGGCACAGAGACCCATGGCATCGTATCGCACTTCACAAGGTAACCAGCCCTACCAATATCAGGCAACATGCAAAAATACGCAACTCGTACTTAAGTTATTTAAACCATCAAAAGACCCTGCAAGAACACTTTAATTACGATCTCAGAGAAAAGGCATAAACGTCAAATTGACAAACCCAGGCCATAAGAGGATTTAAGAATAATAAACATTATCTTATAATCAGTATATTACATGATATTAGTTAATAATTATAATCAAATATTAACTGCACAAAGTTCTGTACATATATACATAGAATGTTAAAAATTGCTATTTTAATAGTATGTACAGGTATCCATTAAAATGCAAGGAATGAAAGTG
>JAODLD010000136.1:12740038-12764937 GCA_026781065.1 Mormyrops boulengeri | reverse complement strand
TTTTGGGATGGCCTCTCAATCAGCCAATAATAAAACAGTAGTTCTCAACTCCGGTCTTGGAGACCCACTGTCATTGGTTGATTGAGAGGCCATCCCGAAAACCCGCACCCACACCGGCCCCCCATGGATCAGGTTCCCCACCCGTGCTCTAGAGGGTTTGCTTAACTTTAATGTGCATCTGTAATTGATAGAAAATCTTCAGTCCAATTGGATATTTTGATGCAGATAATTTATGAGGTAATTTTAATCCTCACTGGTCATCATTTGTCATTTTTACCTGCACCTAGAAACAACAGCATGCCCCTGAAATTATTCAATTCATGAAACCTGCATCCTTATACTGCATAAATGCAGATTTCACAAGAAACATGCTTTCCTCTCTACCACAGGAGAAAGCAGGTCCTTTTCAAACCCCATTATGAAGTAGAAAGCTGCTTGACTGTTTCTTACTGGTAAACTGGACAAGCACCTGAACCTCCTCCTGAAAAACAGTATTCAAGTGAGATTTCACTTATGTTTTTTTCTATTCTAATACCCCTTCCAGAAAAAATATAACTACCAAAATAACATAAATTCATAGCTATATACACTCATTATTCAGACCCTTGTTTGTGGCACATTTAATGCCAGTGGAGTGTTCTAGTCCTCAGTGTTGGGGATTTCAGGTCCAGAAGCTACAAATCCAGACCAAGATGTTGTTACTACCAACCAGGTTAGTACTCTGTGACTGTGACTCTTTTTGCTGAACTGGTTGCTTATAGCTTTGTAGCCTCTGGACCTGAAATGCCCAACAATGCTAGTCCTATTTGTACCCTTTGCACACAGTTAAGGCAAAATGTAATCAAAATATGGCCACATTTTGGAAACGATCTGCATTCTTCCCTGTCCACCAAAATTTGAGCCTTCCTGCCCTTTAGGTGGCATATTACGCTCAGGGCTCAGTGTGTGTTAAAGGCCAACATCACTGGGTGTAGATCTGGGCTCAGTGTTTCTGTTAAAGGCCGACATCGCTGGGTGTAGGTCAGGGCTAAGTGTGAGTGTTAAATGTCGACGTCGCTGGGTGTAGGTCAGGGCTTAGTGTGAGTGTTAAAGGTCGACGTCGCTGGGTGTAGGTCAGGGCTTAGTGTGAGTGTTAAAGGCCAACGTTACTGGGGGGGGTGCACAAAGCTGCCAGGTTGCCGAAACGGGGACCTAGGTGAAGAAGCTCATCTGGGTCAAATTTGACCTCAGAGATGGAGATGGCATCCAGCTGCATGTCGCCCCTGCCATCGGTCCCCTCATCATCATACACATGGGGCTCATACTTAATGATGTCGTCTTCCTGGTGATGGATGGAGTATGTTTTCTATGGGGGTGAACAGGGAAGAAGTAATAATTACATGTGACATTCTAGTCACTTGCCTAAAATGCATGAAGCATAAATCCATTTATGACAAATAAATATACTAAATACAAAATATACCTGGTTTAGTACTGAAAGCAGTACTTCATTTTTTGCTGAAATATTTTGTTTTCTGAATGAAGAATTTTCGCCTCTGAATAATGTTCTCTGTAAATAAGACATTTCTGCAAAAGTTAAACGTTTCACATAGTATTCGTTTGAAAGCTAAATGAATCCCCTCAAGGCAAAACTGAAAAATAACCTTGATTTAGTGTATGCACAATAAAAGACTCAGTAATTGTACGTTTTACAAAACTGATGTAGAACGGGTTATAGAAAGGACAGGTACCTGAAAGTGTCCCTTCATGCTCTGAGATCGCAAGCTCCCTCTCTGCAAAGCAAAGAGAACATGGTGCAGCTGAATTAAAAGGTAAGTGCAAAAGGTGCTGTTTAAAAGGTGCCAAACATTAATGATCATTCGTACCTGAAAGGCATCAGCTGCACTGGATTGTTGAGAAACCTGACACTTCTTGTATGAGGAGAGATCCTGAAATCTCAACTGGCTATTTGCCTAAAGGAAAATAAAAATGTAACCCATTCTTATCCAAAAGAATTTCCAAAGGTTTAGTTGATGTCCTCGTGCAGTGGTGTCAGGAGGAGTTTCACATTGGGGGGGGGGATATCATGACACACATGCAATAGTCACATCCCGTAAGGATGCAATGTAAGAAAGATTTTAATCTTTTAAAATTATCAAGATTTAGTCAGTCCAGTCCAGTTTCTAAACATAACGAATGAAAAAAAAATTCATATGCCTGATCCACATGCCATATGCCTGATCAGTATGATACTATGATTTTGTCTGATATATGACTACAATCATCATTAGGTACGTACACTATATGGACAAAATTATTGGGACACTTGGCCATTACATTTACAGGAACTATTATGACATCCCTTTCAAAATCCATAGGCATCAATATGGAGTTGGTCCCCGCTTTGCAGCCACAGTTGGCACTCTACTGGGAAGGCTTTCCACAAGTTTATGGAGTGTGACTGTGGGAATTGTTTCCCATTCATCCAGAAGCGCATTTGTGAGGTCAGAAGCTGATGTTGGATGTCAAGACCTAGCTTACAATCTCTGTTCTAGTTCATCCTAAAAGTGTTCAATGGGGTTGAAGTCAGGGCTCTGTGTATGCCAGCCAAGTTCTTCCATACCAAACTCAACCAACCATGTCTTTATGGACCTTGTTTTGTGAACTGGAGTACAGTCATGCTGAAGCAGAAAAGGGCCTTCCCCAAACTGTTCCCACAAAGTTGGAAGCATAGAATTGCCCAAAAATGTCTTGGTATGCTGAAGCATTAAGAGTTCCCTTCACTGGAACTAAGGGGCCTACTGTAGCGCAACTCCTGAAAAACAACCTCATACCATTATCCCTCCTTCACCAAACTTTACAGCTGGCACAATGCAGTCAGGCAGGTAACGTTCTCCTGGCATCTGTCAAACCTCACCCGCCCATTACACTCCCAGACAGGGAAGCGTGATTTGTCATTCCACAGAACACGTTTTCACTGCTCCAGAGTCCAGTGCCAGCGTGCTTTACACCACTCCATCTAATGCCTGGCATTGCCCTTGGTGATATGAAGCTGGCATGCAGCTACTCGGCCATGGAAGCCCATTCCATGAAACTCCTGGCACACAGTTTTTGTGCTTGGGTTAATGCCAGAGGAATTAGAATTAGAATTTAGTGATTAATTGTCATTGTTGACACACCACAACACACAGTGCACAACAACAAAATGTGTTCTCTGCATTTATATGTGACAATGTGACATAGCAGGGGGCAGCTAATTCAGCGCCCGGGGGCAGCTAATTCAGCGCCCGGGGAAAAGGTACAGCCCCCAAGGTACCGCTTTGGGGCGGTACCTTGCTCAAGGCACGAGGAAGTTTGGAACTCTGCAGTTATTGAGTCAACAGAGCACTGGCGACTTTTACGCACTATATGCACCTCAGCACTTGGTGACACTGCTGTATTACTTTACATGGTCTGTCACATTTGTGATTGAGTTTCTTTTATTCCTAAAAACTGCCACTTTGTAATAATACCACTAATATTTAGCAGGGAAGAAATTTCATAAACTGACTTATTATAAAGGTGACATCCTATGACAGTACCACACTTGAATTCAATGAGGTCTTCAGAACAACCCATTCTTTCACAAATGTTTGTAAACCTGACCGCATGCCTTGATGCTTGATTTTATACACCTGTAACAATGGGTCTGAATGAAATACCTGAATTCAGTGTTCCAATTGTTTTGTCCATATAGTGTATATGTTTCGTCCTTGCGCTCTGCATGCGCAGTGAATTGTCCTCAGTAACACATGAATTTATAATGAAAGATAAGGAACACACTCTTAATTCGTCATATCTGTTTCATCTGTATCCTGACAGAAACATGTTAAACATCAAAACGCGATTGCAGAACCCAAAAATATCACAATTTGAATTTTTCCAATATCGTTGAGCCTTGAATAGGTATCTGTTTATGTTCATTTTCTGGGAAGAAGGGGGGGATCCACCAATATTGGGGAGATGCATCCCTCGACCCCCCCTCTTTCTGACACCCCTATCCTCATGTAAAATATATACATTTTAAACACATTCAAATGTTTCCACAGAGAGGATTTCATGTCATTGGGAATAATACCATTTACTCCGACTAGTTCATTATGGTATTACTGCACATAATATGTTGGAAATTGTGCTGAGCTGGTGATATTAAATATTTAATAGTAATTCTCAATTGTGATATGCAAGATGGCTCACTTACTTCCTGTTGGAATGCACTATTTTTGGCATTTGACTGGGTAGACATCGCTTCATGATACCTTCCATTTTGGATCACTTGAGCATCTGGAACCTTGACATATAAAGTAAAACTGCAGCTTAAACGTAAATTCTTAATGTCGTTTTGTGTGACATATACAAAATTATTTATAGGACCTTTTTAAATTTTAAACGATCTAATTACAATAATACTCGCACTGAGCTGTTTTTACATTTACCTCACAGTCAGTTCCTGGTGTTTCAATATTTGATTTAAGCAGTGTTTCTCCAGAACAGGGATCAACAACAAACATTGTTCTATCTCTCCCACAGGATACAAATATTACCAATAGTAGGATACCTGTAAGCACAAAGTGTTAACATAACCTTGTAAAAACATACTTGAATCTAACTGTGGCAGGTTTGATTGTCTAGACCAGGGGTGTCAGACTCCAGTTCAGGGGGGCCGGAGCCCTGCATATTTTTGGCTTTCCCCTCATTTAACACACCTGATTCAACTCCTTGTGATAATGGAACAGGGAAACCACTAAACTACACAGGTCTCCAGCCCTCCAGGACTGGAATTTGACACTCCTGGTCTAAACTTCTCCATTGACCAGAATACTTATATCTGCTAGTGCAGTGCTTATAGCTTTAAGAGTAATTTCCACAGAGGGCTATCCTTATGCATGTTTTTGCTCTTTTTTGAGGATGCCCCTCCATAGTTTGGGGGGAGGGAGGGTTAGGTCCCCCCTTGATAGTCCCCCTTTGTTCAATCTGTGCCCAGAAGACTTCTGATACTCTACCCAAACTGCCGGAAGATGGCAGTACAAGCTTCTAAACTAATATTCATTCACTCTTATCAGTGATTTCTAAATGATAGTCCAAACTCTGAAAAGGAACATACCCAGCAACAGGAATAGGGAAGCAATCACAATCCCAACTGTCCCACCCCCAGGAATGACAGAGGTGACTCTGCGGGCGTGGCAGTTGGGAATAGTGGAGCAGTCACACACCGTCATGGTGAGGTTCTGCTGCAGAAACTCGCCCTGCGCGTCTGAGATCTTGAGTAGCAGTTTGTGAGATCCAGCATAGACCACGTCCTCCTTTATCAGGTTAACAGTCCTCCCTTTCGAAGTACAATACATCACATGTTAACACAATAACACTGTTATCTTATATTTTTTGTATTTAAAATAAAGTCTATCTGGTCGAGTACATTTTATAGTATGGGTAAAATGTAAGGGTATAGGAGAGCAGAGGAAAGGTAATGTTTGCAATTGTCCACAAAATTAATTACATTTATAAACACAACATAAATTATTTGTACTTCTAATAATCAGTGTCATATGTTATAGTGTACTCCTGTTAGACATCAGTAGATTTGTTTTTGAAAGTAGATTTGTTTTGATTTGTTTTGTTTCATCAGCAGCTTTTTTTTGAACGTTAAATATTTACACTCTAGAATATTTCAGAAATTTCAGGAATCCTCACCAACTGATAAACTTCTATAGGTTTGGGTGTTATTCTGTATGTATATTATTTGTATGTGAAATTTATGAGAACCTATTATATTCTGATCTAGATTGCCTTTTTAGGAAATGGCCACAGACATCAGATGAAAATTAGCCTATAAAGCTAACTCTGGCTCTTTTGTAGTCTCTTTGTTTTGTTGATTAATAAGCACTGTGCGTGTCAAAAAAAGAATAAATCAAGAAATGAAATGAAAAAAAAGAAAATAACAAAATAAACAGATCATTGAAACTTTTGGCAATTTTCCACTGGCATACAGGAACTGAGCCATACCTGAGCTGTACCATGAAGAGAGCCCTGTTACACTGTAGCACAGTTCCAGCTCGTTTTGGTTTTCCACCGCAGAAGGGTCGGTTTGGCAAAGGTGTGGCCAGGTTGCAAAGTGACAGTGATGGAAAACCAAAGAGGCGCTTGTTTACTGTTCACTCAGTGTACATCATGATTTACTATGTGCTAGAATTTCCCCATGGGGATCAATAAAGTATCGATTATTATTATTATATATTTTTTATTATTATTATTATTATTAATAATAACAATCGTTTCTGCTAGCATGTCTGTGAGAATCACTGTATTATACTATTATCAAATGCTAGTAGAATTTACATTAGTTTGTGTACATTTTCATTACGAACCCATTCTGTTCAGTCTTTCTATAGTACTTTTTATAGTAGGTTGGAAATTCACAAGTTCCTAGTTATCCGGAATGCATAAATACATTGCGATGTGTGATACTAATAATTAATAATATATGGAATATGTCCCTTATCCCATCACATAATCCATGCATAAGGACACAGATCACTGGTTCTTTTTTGTCCCCATTTATTTTGACTAACCAGATGGCGGTGATGCACCCAGCTCGGTTTAAGCTTGCTCATATTTCACTTTAGTAAACAGGGTCACGTCATCAAGGGTACAGGTCAGATATGACTCGCATACTTTACAATGGAAAACCATCAGTTCATAGTACGGGTTGGATACAGCTTGGTTCCTGGTGGCAGTGGAAAAGCTCCATTAGAGTACAAAAAAGCTCATGTAACCTTCTTTTTGAAAGTCCCTCAAAAAACTTGCATGCAGGGGTGTCCGAAAATAGTGCTGCAACAGTTAGTAAGTCAGCAGAGTAAGGGGCGCCTATGATTTGCTGATTCGGTGCCCGCACAGAATATGGGTTAAAAAGGCTCCCTAATGGGTTTACTGGCCCTTCCCACAGTTGAGCATATGAGGGGAGACACAGGGAATTACCAAAACTGGGGTCAAGTCTCCACCGGCCCTTGACGTCTCCCAGGAGTTCAAAGTGGAAGGGGCCAGAATATGGGTCTCCATCCAGGTCATAGGCTGTGATGTTGATCACACTGGCAGACAGACACATGGCCAGCATGTGGCTTTCCAGCTTTGGAACATTGTCATTTTGGTCTATGAGGTGGATGTTGAGTGTGGCTGTTCCAGTCATTGGAAGCACCCCTGTGGTTGAAAGAGAAGTGACCATTTTGGTGATGGATAAGTGTAAATATGAACAAAAACAGATTAAGAGTAGCTGAAATGTAGCTGGAACTTGTAGCTGGAACTTGAATGAGGAAAGGAACCAGAATTATTATTTCATCCAATTGTGCTTATCTCTTAGAATCTGTTAGTATGTTACTATCTGTTAGTATGGTACAACTGGTTACTGCCAGTGGTAGAGGAAGTACTCAAACAATAAAAAGTAGAAATAAAAAGGCAAAGATGTACTGTAGTACTGCAAACTGTACTGTAGTACTGTACTGTAGTAAAAGGTGAAGTGCCCCATTGACCTTTCTACTTCAGTAAAAGTAAGTTCTTGCCTGTAAATATACTCATTAAAGTAAAAGTACTTGAACTTGTAGTCCCTGATACAACTGTATAACATGGTATTAAGCAGAGGTGGATATATAGTTCAGGTGCAGAAAGTAAAAATCTATGACTATGATTCTTTATACTAAACTGGTTGGTGGAGACAAAATACTGGTCTGGATTTTTACTTTCTGGACCTGAACTAGTTTGGCCGCTGACAATTGCTGTACCGTTCTGCTTTGGTGAAGAGGGAGCTGAGCCAGAAGGCAAAGCTCTCAATTTACTGGTCGATCTACGTTCCCACCCTCATCTATGGTCATGAGCTCTGAGTAGTGACCAAAAGAATGAGATCACGGATACAAGCAGCCAAAATGAGTTTCCTCCGCAGGCTGGGCTCAGCCTTAGAGAGAGGGTGAGGGGCTTCAACATTCGCGAGGAGCTCAAAGTAGAGCCACTGCTCCTCCTCATCGAAAGGAGCCTCCAGGACGGCTCCCTGGGGAGGTGTTTCAGGCATGTCCAACAGGGAGGAGACCCCGGGGCAGACCCAGAACATGCTGGAGACATTATATCTGTGGGCCGGCCTGGGAACACCTCGGTGTTCCTCCGGTGGAGCTGGAGGAGGTGGCTGGTGAGAGGGAGGTCCGGGCATCCCTGCTTAGACTGTTGCCCCCACGACCCAAACCCGGATAGGCGGCAGAAAATGGATGGATGGACCTGAACTATCCACCTCTAGCATTAAGTTTATTGTTAAAAATAAAAGTTTGGGGATGAGAGATTTGTATTTTCCAATCTAAACATTTAAAATATGAAATGCTAGTTTACAATAAGAGATTCAGAAATATCTTATTCCATTGTATTACCTGAAATTAAGTTTACATAATCCAGCTACAATGATTGATGCTGATAAGCTCATCTCAACTGAGCATTTGCTCTCAGCCGCACAGATTAACAATAGTTCTAGCACTGATATATGTGTGACAATATATATCATGTGACAATAGAAAAACATCTATCGTTTCATATTATAGCTAATTAGCTATCGTTTATTTTGTTGTGTTACAAATAACACTCTTATACATGGCATAGATGCAAGCAGGATTTGTCTGAAGCCCTGATGGTTGCTGCCTAAACTGCAGCCATATGCGCAGCATTTCACAGCTCTGCCTGCTCTTTACTGTGCATGCTCCAATAGTTCACGGTTTTCTGTGTATCTCTTTATATTCTATACATTAATATCTTACATTTTGTTACATGATTAATTGGATATTCATAATTATGAAAGGTAATAAATACAAGGGGAAAAATGAAATATGTAAAACTTAGTAGACATTTTATTTGTCAAGTAAATAATTCCATGTGGTCATTTTATATAAACCATTTATTCATTGAATTTACAGAAAATGTGTTATATCGTGGTATGTATTGTTATCGGGACATGAGATTTGGGTCATATTGCAAAGCCCTATATTTGTGTGTTATTAAATAAAATTACCAACTAATGGCCACAGGATGCAAATTTTATCAGTTTTGTCATGACATTAACAACATGCTATTCACAATTCACCAATAAGTTAGCCTGATCCCAAACATCCAAGGATCACCTCTTGCCATTTCCAGAACAACTTTCCATAATGAATCGTTATAGGTGTTATATGTAATACAAACTGTATACCAATCAATCTTTCCAACCAAGTGATTCGCTCAGGCTTGTCGACACATGAGAGATGATGCCTGAGAAATGATTCTGCTTAAGGTGAATGTGAAGTATTTGTTTCTGTCAAATATAGCAAAAACTGGAAGTTACAACACTTTTCTTTACAGACATTTGTTAATTTTTGGTAGGATAAAGTCCCTTTTACCTTTTTGCAGTGGCCAAGGTGCTAAAAGTTAGTTAAAGTATGCAGTGAGCTGCCCAAAGACAATGTAAAATGTATTTTTATATTTTAAAAATATAAAATAAAACTTAGTAGACATTTTGCCCTAAGCAATGAACAAGTTAGGATAAGAGAGCAGGGTTAGCTGGTCCTTGGAGCAATTGGGGTTAAGGGCCTTTGATATTTATAGAATTATTCTATCAGTCACATGATTTTAACTATCGATTTGGACCTTTTAATGAATCATTTGCTATGTTTTGAAAGTAAATCAAATGCTTTTCAAAACAAAGGAAATTTTGCATATTTGTAGCTCTCTACTGCGTTACAAACAGACAAACTGGTGATGTGATTTTATTCCAGGTTTCTGAATTCACAATTGCCCTCGGGTACTTATCCAGCTCATAACAGATGCCCTCTGAAGCTGATCTGAGATTATGGCGAGTATTGTTTTCTTTTAATTATCCTTCCAGATATCAGTCATCGTCACCAAACTGGTATTTTAATAAACACATCTCCTGATTTTCTTGTTCTTTTCGTGTTTTGGATTTTCATGTTTTCCCTGCACTTCCAGTATTGACCTCTGCTTGTTTCTTAGGATTTAGATTACAGTTTGGATTAGTTCACTGCCACTAGGCTTTCAATAATGTGCCTGTACTTGGGATCTGGAATTAAACTTATTGCTTCCACAGTGGGATTCTCTCTCTCCAGTCATTACAGAATACCAACTTATAGCCAACGCAGGGATCTAGTAGAAGTGAGGGCTCCACAAAACTGTCAGGAAAAGAAACTGGGTGAGTTCATCCAGCTTCTCCACACTACCTTGCAAAGCCAGAGCACTGCCTGAGGTCAGACGCCTCCGATAAATGCAAACAAACCGTCTAGGCCGGGTCCTATGGTCAAAACTGCCTGTGTGCGGTTGTCTCTGTTAGCTGGATGTCTAAAACAAATTTAAGTAACTGGTACTGATTTACTGAGCATGTCGTTTGCAGTAGACACAATCTTTAACCATGCTTGGTGATATACTGGTATCCCTCCCACGGTAGCCCTGTGCTTCCTGGGTTTGGGATTGGAAGTCAGACTGATAGATGGTCTTTGACCAAACAATCCACTAGCAAACAAATATTTTATTCATGATCGCAGGTTGGCAAACAGATGAAGTAAGCCACATACTTATCAAGCAATTTTTGTTATTTAAAGGACATTAAGGGTCACATAAATTGCATAAGTTAAACTATGTGTAACTTATACTGACTGTATAAATGCACAGCTTATGGCACGTAACAGGCAGCATCTCTAATTCATCAGAGAGAATCAAAGTACAGTTTTAAAGCACTTACCTTTACTGACTGCATACAGGGTTATAGTGTAGGTGTTGTTCTTCACATAGTCTGACTCCCTGTCAATTACTTTAGCTGTGGTGATTTTTCCATCTTGAGGACCCACACTCACCCAGCCCGCAGGATCAGAGCCTTTCACATACCTGATATCAGATATATAATGTAAGGATGCCGCTCAGAATGTAGATCTTATACATATTGTAATACTGTTAATACCATTAAGATAATATCATATTGATAATATTTTTTTCTAAAGAGATTAAAATCAGATATTCCATGTTTAAATGAGTCTTTAAAATATTTGATGAACATGAAAATTTGTAAGTACAGTTGACCACAGTTATGTTTTAGTTTATTGTGGACAATATTAAATAAAACTACAATGACAAAATGAATGTTCACCAAATTAGATTGTGTGGAATGTTTTTAAATAATACGATATATAACTATATAACAACTGCAGAGATCGTTCAAATTGTCTATACAGTCAGCCCTCGTGCATTCGCGCTTCGTGATTCCGCGAAAATTTAATTGGAACCGAACTTATTTGCATCCGTGATTTTTTTGTACATCTGCGAAATCCTCGAAAAACATAAGTGTTTATGTTCAATTTGCGTAGTAATTTATAAGTTTTCATGCTTTTAAGTGTAAAATTGGTAAGAAAAATTTAGTTAATGAAGATTCTACTGTGTTTTTGGGGAAAGTTCAAGACATACAATATGAATCAATTTAAAAATCCTTTAAAAAACGTGGCTTTCTTATGGAAACGTTCCTTTTTATGTACATACTGTACTGTACCTTCGCAAAATTATCCCTTTTGGAACGCTAATGGTTACATAAATATTAGAAAATAGTTAATTTACCATTTTGTAATAGTAAGTACACGTTAACATAAATTCAACTCACAAAAATTATAAATTTCTTGAAAGGTGCTAATGTAGTGCAAATGTGCCAGTGTGACAAATATCCGTTCGGCGATATTGTATTCTATTTCAAACATTATTTTTTTAAAAGGTAATTTATTAAGCTAACTTTTAAATGAAATTAAAGTGTTTTGGAAGCATGACTGGGGTCATATTTAGGGTTTAAACTATAGAAATAAGCACATATTACCATTTTTAGTGACTACCAAACATCCGCGAATCCTCCTAATTCGCGACAGGTTCTGGAACCTAACCTCGCGAATGTCCGAGGTCTGACTGTATTCTTAAAGTTACATTGGAAGCTTTGCATAGGACTACAATGGGAAACATTCAGGTCACAATTTCACAGAATGACTCTCTAATATCCCTGATATAAAAATTCAAAAGACCTGCAATATACCAACAGAAAATACTGCTACCAGTCTTACACAAAATCATTATTGAAACTCTTGTCCTTATCAACAGCAATAAATGTTTCCAGCAGGTGCCCAATCTCTGTGTTCTCTTCCACCGTGACATCCCCAAGGGGACAGACGAACTCTGGGGGGTCATTGGCATCCTCCACAATAACAGAGATTTTTTCCATGGGGGATCGGAGTACATCACCGTGCCCTGAGCTGCTGTCAAAGTAATCCACCTTCCAGGGCCCTCGAGGGGGCTTCTCCTTCACCACACATGAGAAGTATGGTGTCTCATTCTCCACACTGATTGATAGGTTCCTCACGGATCCTTCTTCAAAGTCGAGGGCCTTAAGTCACAGAGAACAGGAAACCGTTACTGAAATGTCCAACGCTAGACCAGTGTTTCCCAATCTGATATATGAAACCTTTTCAAGCTGGTGGGCAAAGGTCAAAAAGTCACACCCTTGTGCATATGACCACCATGCTAAGCCATGTTTAATAATTTAATTGTAACAACATGGCTGAGATGGATGTAAATAGTGGTTGCTCGCATACGATACCAAAAACATTAGCTGTTAAAATGAACCTTTTGATATGGCTCATAAACCTTCACTTTATCTGTAATTTACCCGAACAACAGAGAGGATTCCCTCATTTGTTTCCGAGTCTGTTTCAATGTGGAAGTTCTTTCCGGTGTCTCCATGTATTGTATACTTTGCCTTCCATGCTGAGGTGCCCCTACTATCTTTGTCATCTACTTGCACACGGAGAAATGTTTGTCCTGTCTCCCGTTCCTTCACTCTTCCTGTTCCCTGCAACAGAACATCAAATCAGAATGGACTCCTTGGCAGCAAGTAGCTATAAATCATTCCCAGATTAGAGAGGCAAACATGTCCCAAGCCAGCATGATAGTACTTAACTACGTTACTAAACACATCTGTAACATACATGCTGGTATTGGTTACTGTCAAGAACATGTACTGTCAAAGCTACAAAGAAGTGAATAAATGGACCTTACTGTATGACCAGCAAAAATGGGAAAGTGGTTGTTCATGTCTTCAATATTAATGATGACTTTGCATGTACTTGAAAGAGGAGCAACTCCGTGGTCTTTGGCTTCAACTATAATTGTGTATGTCTGGGCTTTCTGAAAGGAAACAAAATATTCACTCGATTACAGCCCAATGGAAATATCAGCCTTTTAAATTGTGGTAATTAAGCCATGAAGGCATGCAGTAATTTTGACACGGAAGTATACTAAACGTTTACTTCATTTGCCTTTAAACTCTGTCATCTGAATCTAAGACACTGTAACTGTTTAAAATAATAATAATAATAATAATAATAATAATAATAATAATAATAATAATAACGTGTGTGCCTAGATTCTGTGTACTAACCTCATAATCCAAGCACCCCTTGAAGAATATTGTGCCATTTTCTATCATGTAGAACTCTGCATTTTGAGTCACGGGAGTCGTAGAAATTATTCTGTAGTTGATGGCCGAATTTGGGCTGCCTGGTTTGTCAAAGTCACTTGCCAAAACAGTCATTATAAATGCACCTAGATTGTGAAGTACAGTATAATAATGAGGCATGCATCAACATGTACCTGGAAAATTTCATACAGATTTTTAGCTATTATTAAATTATATTTAACCTTGACGTTGTGATTCTTTAATTGTGATTGGATACTCCTCGTGCTGAAATTGGGGAGGATTGTCGTTTATGTCCAAAATTTGTATCTCTACTCCAAGTTGGGTGTCAATTGCCATATTGGACACATTTCTGGCTTTAAACTGCAGCTGTAAGAACAGTTATTAAATAAAATGTACAACTCATTCAAAATATACTTAGGTTATCAACCAATTTTTCATATTAATACAAACAAACATATGCAAGTATTACAGGAAAAGTAACCCATGTTGCATTCTTATGTATTTAATGGTCATAATAAATTTTTTTCTGACCATGAGGGTCTGAAACTGTTCATAATCAATTTTGCGATGGACTGTAATAACTCCAGTGTTCATGTCAATGCTGAGGAGTCCCTTTGGGTCCTTGTCCACACCATGGCCAGTTAGTTCGAAATTTACCTTGTAGCTTCGGTCAACCCTAACCTGAAAAGAATGAGAAAATACAAGGTTTGGCTTGGAAAAATAAAAAGAAACTTTGCAAAAGTTTAATTCAATGACTAATTAAAGCATGTGTTATTAATACAGGGACATATACAGTAGTTCACATTTGCCGTAATAATATGCATGAACAGTGTAAGGATAAGTATTAAAGATGCTACAGTGTTACTGGTTGATGGTTTGAATTCAGGCATTCAGGTGTTCAATTATGATCATAGAAGAAGTCAGGGAGAGAATGGAAGTTTCATCTGGCAACACTGAGGTGATAAGAAAATTACTGAATTAACATTTCTTGGGAAGACGGTCTATTGATTTCGTAATCACCAATGTGGAATTAATGAAATCCTCATACATCATACAACATTGCCAACACAATGACAAATTCTATCAAAAACATGAAGCCAAGGGCCACTGCCCCCAATATGTTTCTCATATGCTGGTTTAAATTGTTTTGTAGACGGATAAAATTTGCTGAGCAGGGAGCAGAAGGTTGAAAGTTCCATTTTCCCAAGATTTTTGCCTAATGGTACTGCTACCATAACTAAAAAGCGCGGACCCACATTTCATGGTGGCCTAACATTAGACTCTCAGTGACTGCCTACTGGGGAACCGTGCTGTACTGGGTAAGCGGTTGGACGATGAATGGATGATATATATTTTATGTCTGTGTAAAAGAAATGTTTAAGTGCAATGTAATACAGGTTAAATAACCTGGGTAATTAATACATAAAAATGCACCAAACACAGTGAATTCCATTGCTCAGCAGAAAAAAAACTAAAAATATATAAAGAAGTGCCAGTATAGTAAAGTTGGGCTCATACTCACAGTGCCAAGGACATATGGAAAAGGACCAGGATTTTCCTCTACCATACTGAAGGAGTCGATGATCCAGCCTCTCTTGTGTCGGCTTAGGACACCTGAGGCAGCATTTGATGTCCCAGAAAGCTAACAGAAACACTGTATTATTGGAGTTGTTGTTCCTTATTTAAAAATAGTGTATATTGATTTTGGTATTTACCTGCTTACATAAACACACAATGTATACACACACTCCGCATAATTGGTTGCATGCAGGTCAGTTGAAGCACCTACATTTCGTGAGGATGCTAAGAAAGGTAACTGCTAAAATTGCTCTGTGGTTAGAAAGTGTCTAAAGTATACAACTCTCGACCACTTAGCAGATTTTAATTATATTCATTAACTATCTTAAATGTGTTACCCGACCACTTGATCTGGTTAAGACGAAAATGTACAGTGGCATGAGACAAGGCAATTTTGAGAGATCACCCAAAAACTGAAGCCGCACCACTTAGTCGCAGCAAAGGGAAGGAGGAAAGACATTTGACCTTGTGAATCTGATAAATCAAAAAGTATTTCATGCATCTTATGCTGCTTCATGAAAACATTATATGGATGAAGATCTACACCTGGTTTCATTTTCAGACAAATCTGTCCTAAAAACAAAGTGGCACTTCTGTGTAGCATCAAAAGAAGGAAACGGCAGCTGTAGAAGACAATTGGCCTTATCAACACCGTAACTCTGAAAGTATTGTACAAGTGTTTTCAAACATTGCAGAAGGATTGTAGGGGTGAAAAACTGCACATGATCTTGAGATAGATCACCCCAAAATTGAAGTAGCATTATACAATGATAGCAAAAAAAGGTACTTTCAGACATTTCACCTGGTTAGCACAATAACTTAGTAAAAGTAAAAGTATTTAAAAATACTTAGTAAAAGTATTTTGTAGATCTTTTCCAACCTCTGCAAACATGATTTAAGGCTGAAGGTCTGGACCTGATAAATTTCTGGGACAAATTGCACCAAAATTGAAGCGGTGCCACATAGTGATATCAAACAGAAGGCCAGCTCAGACACTTGATCATGCCAGCTGTCAGGGTCAGTACCCATCTGACCCTGTCCTTCGTGTCTCTTCCCTGTTTAACCAACAGGTGTTGCTGGTCATCCCCACTTTTCCCCTCTCTGTCTCATTGCCTTCAGCCCCAGTGTGTTTTCCCTGCTGCATAGCTCAATTGGCTTAGCATGTGCCACAGAGACTGAGACTCTGGGTGTGGGTTTGAGGCTGACCAGGAATCTTGAGTTTTGATCTATGAATAGCTATTTTTTTTTTGCAAACTACAGCCTGGTTCTGCTCTGTTTCTCATTAATGAAGGGCTTCTTCCTTGCCTTATGGGATTTCAGTCCTGCTTCTAGGAGCCTGATGCGAACTGTCCTAGCAGTGCCCTTAACACTTGCACTCAATATTTACCATTCCTTTTGAAGGTCACCTGATGTCATCCTACAATTCATGAGAAACTGTCAAATAAGTTAATGGTCATCTCTGACATTAGAAGGTGCTTCTACCCTCTGCCTGGCTGGTTTCTGGTCATTCCCAGTATCTCCTGGTTCACCTTGTTCTTGTGTACTGCTGTCTTAGAAATTTCAAACCTAGAAGCAACCTGCAGCTCATTTTAGCCTTCTGATTTGTATAAAATTACTAAAAATATAGTTGTCTCTTAATAACGCATGGATTCGTAATGTAAGATAAGGAACGGGCTGTTAATTATGCATGTATTTATTAATTGGGAAGGAAGGGCAGTGTAGGGTCCTGCCGATATAGGGGTGGAGGCCATCCCAATATCAATGACATACACACACACATTGTTTTATAGAACAACTAAAAATAAAATAGTGATACTACAATCTAGGGAGGCAGGTTCGTGCACCCAATTGGCAAAAATCATATTTACGGTTAGATGATTCAGTTTGTTATTTTTTTAACTTTATTTTTAGGTTCTCCCCAGTTCTGATTAATGCAATATTTTGATGAATTCCTGCTGTGTTATATTTATGAAGAACACCACATTCTCTCATGCGGCAGTGAAGTAGTTGTTGCATGGAGGGAATAATCAATTCTTGAGCCTTTGATGTCAAGCAATCAGGTGTTCTGGCGCCTATTAAGGTTGCACTTAAGAAGCTCTCCCTTTAGCAATCTCTTAAGAGACTGCTCGGGAAACACACATAGAAAACGAATACCTTTCCCACGATATATCTTTAGAGTCTTCGTCAGACACTAAGAGTCACCATTATCGGGAAATCCAGCCAAAGTTTTTATGGTTTTTACTTCAAATACATTTCTATTAAGCATTTATGTCTATCTTAGAGTTGTATAGCTATTTTATGTTTTCGTTAAGGATAGTAACCCCAGTAGGGCATAACACCAGAAAACACCAGTATGGTTTGTTGCCTCGTTTTTTCTCTGACTGCCTCCCTTAGGCCATTTCTTCAGAGTGAAAGTAGAAACCATAATTACTGGTGTCTGTAACTGTAAGTGCCTGCATTCTGTGCGTTCTACTGCAGGGTTTCTCAACCTCTCCAACCCCACTATCTATCATATCAGCGGTCGGGGAGGAGGGAGAGGTGAAGAGGAATTCTGGTAGACCTATAGGTCCCCTCGAACGTGAAATATTTCATCACAATATTTTTTCCAGTTTTAGTTGATTTATCAATGCTCACATTTTTTTATATTCAGAACATGCAGACTGAATGGATAAAAAACTGAAATCATACAAAAATAAACTTTTTTGTCATACGGCATAACACTAGAAAACACTGACAGTACTGCTTGTTTCTAGGTTTTTTTTTTCTCTGAATTCCTCGCTGCTCAATTCAGGGAATGGCTCGACCCAACCCAGCCTTGTCATCCCATAGTTAACCATTACGGAACACGATTTTTTCTGAATTTCTTCAGATTGAATGTGGAAACACTACTGTAATTGTTGGTGTTTGTGACTGTAAGCCCTTGCATTCCGTATGTTCTACTGGAGGGCAGTGCTTCAAGTGGTGAAATAAGTTTGCAGTATTTCCAAGTTTTCAGTACACAGCATCAGTCTGTTGTGTGTTGGATTTTAAAATGCAAAAAGTACTGATATTATACCTTCTAATGTCATTATACCTTGTTTATCCAGAATATCTCCTTTTGTAAAAAAGATGTTTTTGGTTTGTCCGTTCAAAGACTACCACATGATCGTTTGGAATTGCTTTGGTTTCTGTGATGTGAAAGGCTGACGTGTGCTGTCAAGATCTGTTGCTTATTGACAATTTATCAAAGTTCCTAATTTTTCACCCATCCATTTTCTGTACCTGTTTTCTTATTTAAATTTTACATGATGATTAATAAACCCTTTTATTATATCCTATATTTTTTTTTTAGATATCGCTCAGCCCTAATATCCACTATGTATAAATTACTCAGTTGAAGCACACTATAAAAGAAATTAAATGATTTAACAATCTATCAGAGCCAGGGGCGCAGGAAAGTTTTTTGAAGTGAGGGGGAGACTAAACAGTGAGCAATGGGTCTCAACTATTAAGCTTATCCAGCCATGCTTGATGAGGCATTCGGCATGATTCCATATACCAAATATTGATTGACACTGGCTGACATAGCTTACATACAATGTTACAATATTGTCTGGTATGGAATTGTAATCGCCCAGATAAGGCCAATTGGACAGTAGCATAAACACCACATTTTTCCACAATTTGTTGCAAGCTTAAATTTACTGAGTCCCAGTATATTGATGTGAGGACACATTCATAGATTTATAGCTTTATTTTAACAAACACTATTTAACGTTAGGTCAAACATTTTTGTTGCAGTAACATAAATTAGCCAATCAGAGAAATGGTTAGAAAAGTTATGCTGACGAATGCATCCAACATAGGCTTGGTACAGATTAAGCATACATAGAATTTACATCTCCTTACATTGCTTGCTCGTAATTGGAAGAACTCTCTGGCAGATCGTTGTTTTTCTGGGTTGCTTTTTATTTCCGTATGACCAAAACTGCGTCTGGCGCAATTTAAGACAGCTCAGTTCTCAACTTGTTCAGGAGCCAAAACCCGCAACGGGGGAATACAAACAGAATGCGCGAAGTCACGAAGGTGGCAAGTATAGATGTTTTTGAATAAGCTGTTTTAAAAAGTGACATCCATGTTTCAGTTATTAATCCTTTGTTAAATCAGTACATTATCATGGAAGTGAAAGATTTTAAAGCCAATATGAAGGCGTGCTCTTTACTTAAAAACGGAGATAAAAGGAGACAGTGGGAGCACGTGTGTGAGGGGACTCCTACCTACTAGGGACTACTAGGGTGTGTGCCCTCCATCCCCCCGCCATCTTCGCTCCAGAGCAAACCACTTCATGTAAACCGGGTACCTCTGCATCCTGAACTTATCCAATCCACTTATCCAAAGTCTTGTGTATATAACATTTAAGAACAATTCGAACACACATACAGCCGTGGGAAAAAATGAGACCACTCCATATTTGAAAAAATAAATCTTAATTTTTACATCCTGGTTTAATCGTGGTTCTCTTGGCACAAGGCTACACGGCAGGTTGCTTCTAGGTTCTAAATTTATAAGACAGCGGTACACAAGAATAAGATGAAGCAGGAGACATTGGGAACAACCAGAAACCAGCCAGGTAAACGGCAGAACCGACAACAACAAAAAATTGTGCTGTGGTTTCCTAATTATATCCACGGCTATATATAGTCCACTCTATATGCTGTAAAACATAGAATACAATCATATAAATACTGTCGAAACAGCACAAGTACGTCTATTACATGTAGATAACTCATTGAGGTTCTTTCTTGTGAAAAATTAAATTATACCTTGATAAATAATATTAAATAATTACAAGCGAATAAGACCGTAAGTCTACCTAATTCTCATTCCGTATTTCAGACACGTGATGATAGGCCTACAGGCCTTATGAAGCATCAATGACAAAACAGTAAGTAATAAATTTTATTTAAGTTTTAATACTAATCCCGCCTCCGCAATGTGATGTGGTAAAACTTTATTACAAAGGAAAACAACATTAGACCTACTCAGTATTGGGAAAGCATGAGCCGTTTATACAACTCGTGAAATGTGTAACATCTTTCTTTTTTTTGAATCTATAATTAGATACCAACATTCGTCATTCGTCTTGTTTTTCAATTTAGTAGAACAACTGAAAATATATTTTCCCTTGTACTGTAATTTCATAGTTTCAGTTTCATTGTGTTTTGCTAATTTATTTACATATAGGCCTAAATTAATGTTTAGATGGTATGAATTTTGAGTTTTTCCCTTCGGACACTCCATAGACACTACGTACGTACGTACGTATGTTGGCTATAAACAAAACTATATTTGGCTATAAACAAAACTATAAGCCTATGACCTATCCTTGTAATTTCCAAAAATAAACTGAACTGCGAACTGTTTTTAATATTATTTTGCCATGTTTTGACTCTCGCAAGTGTTTTTACTTACAATAGTTCTGCAGCTATCACCATATAATAGTACTGGTTGCTAGAGGTCTGCGCGGGACGGAGTTTTAAATACCGCTCCCGCAGAATCTTGTCCAATTTTGTCCCGCTCTCGCCAGCAAAGCAAAAGTACTTAAAAGTGCTTATTTTTACGATAAGAATAAAGTAAACCCATAGCCGCAACGAATATGCTACGGTTTTCGCATAATAGTAGGGTAGTCATTCACAATGGCATATTACGCCTGCAACGTTTTCGAGAACAGGTAGTAAATCTGCAAAAACCAAACTGGCACATTTTTGTGTCTCTTTTTTATAGTGCAGTTGTCACTTTTGATTTGTTTCCACTTGCAGTGAGTGTAACATATCCTTTTGAAACTGAACACACGTGACGTCTTAGCCCTTAAGTGCCAGACTTGTGCCCAGTATGATCGCACTTTGTAGCATTTGTCACAACGGGCAAATGCTAGTGATTACAAATGTGGTCGCTTACAATGGAGAAGGACTTCCTTATTTTGAAAGTTTTATATTTACACTTCCTTGAGTAGACACTTACATAATACAAAATTAACCACAGTAACTTTCTGTTCAATTACAAGCATGAATAATACTCTGATAAAATAGCAAAAACATAATTGGGCAATACTTATTTATTTTAATTCTTATTCCCGCTCCCGCAAACATAGGCTTATTAACTTCCCACGTGCTCCCGCATTCAAACATGCTGCACTATACTGGCCAGGGTCCCGCGGGACTGCAGACCAACATAGTGGTAACAGCGCTAGCGGTTGGCTTTTAGCAGTTCGGTAATGTAGTTACAACATTTGTGATAGGCCTATTTGATGGGAATTCAACAAAGTCTTGTAAAAATTTTAGTTAAGTAATTGTCAAATAAAGTTGAAAAAAGAGGGTTAAGTAGGTCCACACAGAACTTGCTAACACCCAAACTTGTCATTAAACTATACTATGCACACAATAAATATTAATTTTGTTTTACTTGTAATGCAGTTTTAATACAAGGACGCTTCTCTTTTTTGCTGAGCATTTTTAAAATATAAATTAATATCACAAAGAACACAATTCGCATTAATTACAGCCGGTGAACCTGTGTACAGCTAGGTTAATATAACACTTCACGGAAAAATGCTTGATCCGTTTCTCACTTTTAAAAGCAATAGATGACGTAGTTTTACATTTAATATTTTATTTTATACCGTATCCATACATATATTAGCCTAGGTACTTACCAGTATCGCAAGGATTGCTATCAGATGATACATGGTGAAAAAACTTAAAGATTCCAAATGTAATATGTCATCATAATCGAAATTCCGGGGCAATTTCTAGACACAGGTTGCCGATCACTTTCTCGTCTTTTTCGTGGTGGAGTGAGAGTGCAGCTCTGCCTTATATTTGACACAACCCCCTATGGCTAGCCTTCTGCGATATACAGCACCAGGTGAGCTCCTTCCTTATAAACGAGGCATGCAGCTGTGTGCGCGCCTCCCGTTGTGTAAATGTTGCTTACATCACTATCACAGTGAAAGAAAATGCGAGGAAAATGCCATGACTTCATTCACATCATTTCATAAATGTACCAAACACCAAATAATTGTATCCGTTTGAATACAACTGTATATATAGCCCCCCATCTCAACATGAATTATTAAGTAATGAACATGACACATAACACAAGTATAAACTCAATATACGAATGCTATATGCGGAACAACAGATAATCCAGAATACTAAGGGAAGACGAAAAAAATATTTCCTCTACTTTTTGATTTTTATTTGTACTGTTTGTAATGTTCAGTCATGTTGTCAAGCGAGCAATACTAAAACAAAGTGAATATTCATTAATAACAAAACTGGCAATCGTCGTTACAAACGAAAATGAGATTATTCAGTTGTGTTCGATATGGACTAATATTCGACTGAATGACAGCTTGTAGTCTATTTTACTTTGTTACGTTTACTTGTCATACGCGTCTATCACTGGAAAATTGTCAAGTCCAAGTATTCGGTTGTTCCTGTGCTCTTTAACCATTCCTGAGCGTGCAGTGAATGTTTTCATTTTCATTGGTTAGGCCTGTGTTTACAGAAGCGACGGGTTGCAATTTACAAATATTACTTAGGGCTAACTGAATTTGTTGCACCCTGGACTCAACGCCAGTAGTGAAATATCCTATTGCCCCACGATATTTTCCGTTTCCTGGGACACGTTCTTGTCCACAGACAAGCTGAAACAATTTAGGGGTATATTATCAGTTTAGACATTATCAAAGCGAGATACCTGAGTCACTTAGAAAATATTTTATTTCCGAATTCAAAGCCATAGTCCTACATCTGTAAATATTTACCATTTATCTTGATACATAAACACATATACATAGACACACACACACTGGACCATCAATCCAATTTTTAAACCGGTTGTCATTGGTGCCAGTTGTGTGTGTGTGTGTGTTTCATTTATTAATACTACCGGGCAATTTGAAAAATTCATTTAAGATGTAGGAAACATGCTTTTGCACTAACATGTTCCTATCCTGTTCTCAACAGTCTGTCTGGCCAAATAAGCCTTTATGGAGCACAGACTCTAGATGAATGAGTGAGATAATGGTCACAATCTCAGCCTGGACCTGAAGTCACACGTCAGGACCTGCCATTTCACTTCTTCCACAGTTAACTGCTCATATGAGCCAAACAACAACTAGTTTGGTTTTTGAATTATGGGTGAATGCATTTGTGGATAGCAGTTAGACACACCTTATACTTATACTTATACTTATTGTGCCAAAAACTAAACATAGCAGTTGTACATTTTAGTGCACTGCGGTAAAACGACAATTGATGAATGAAGAAAAATGAAATTTATTTAATAACATTATCTGAATAATTTTTGTACTTCCTACATGCTTAATTTATTTCTGCTAGTTTATCTGTCCATGTGTCACTGTGGTCCTGGGGAACATTATCTCGTGTCACTCTCTATGTCACCTGTATATGGGTAGTATGACAGTAAAGCCCACTTGAATTGACCTTGTTATCCCACAAACCACAATGCAGAATGGGGGATTAATCACGATACTGGATCTTCTCCCTCGTTTCCAGTGAGGTTACAGGAACGGGTGGCAGGAAGCCAATGGGCTTCCATGGAACATGACTATTGATATTTACATACTGAATAAAAATAGATGCTTGTCTCAGCTGGACATTTTCCACACTGCTTTCTAGCTTTAAATATTAAATTAACTGCAGAAAAGACACTGAGAGTTCATAGTGAGTTCCTGAAACTAGCAAAACCTTTGTCAGCGGAGATCTGAACAGCACAAAGTAGTGAGGAGACCAACCTCTAAATGAAGCAGATTCCACAATGTTGCTTCTTAATAACATCAACTTTACAACTTATCATTTATCTACCAGCATAAGAAAAAGGTGATAACACTTAAATTCACTCTACATTATTCACTGTATGTTAATCACGCCGTGGGTTATAAAGTATAGCCTTTTATCTGATGCTGCACATAAGGGGCTAGAGGGAAAACAAAGAGATCCACCAACAACAGCAACAAAACTCAATTTTCTTCATAACAGATTCAGTCAAGATGCTGCTCCCAAGCCCAAGAGATAATTACAGAGTACATCTCCCTTACTCGAGTCTGTCCACTGTGTGATGTCGGCCGGCAGGGCAAGCAGGCAAGAGAGCCGTGAATACGAATAAAACAGAGTTTATTTAGGTCAGACAAGAAGAGAAGGGAGCACACGGCAAACCACGTCAATGATAGACCTGGGGAAACAGACTTGAACGCGGACGAAATACACCAGACTGAGGGCAGAAAACACGGAACAGCAGGTAAACCGAAGGATTCCACACGTGGGTAATGAGGTGGGCGTGGCACACGCTAGGGCTGGACGGTCGATCATGACACACTGCTGATGTTGCTCACATACAGTCAGGACCATAAATATTCGGACAGAGACAAAGTTTTTCAATTTTTAAGTTCTATACATTACCACAATAAGTTTTAAAAGAAACAAGTCTGATGCAGCTGAAGTGCAGACTTTCAGCTTTAATTCAGTGGGTAGAACAAAAACATTGCATAAAAATGTGAGGAACTAAAGAAATTTTTCTACACAATCCCCTCCTTTTAGGGGCTCATAAGTAATTGGACAAATTAATATAACTGCAAATAAAATGTTTAATTCTAATACTTAGTTGAAAACCCTTTGCAGGCAATGAAGTCTTGAACTCATGGACACGACCAGACGCTGGGTTTCCTCCTTTTTAATGCTCTGCCAGGCCTTTACTGCAGCAGCTTTCAGTTGCTGTTTGTTTG
>JAODLD010000136.1:12672203-12725002 GCA_026781065.1 Mormyrops boulengeri | reverse complement strand
CCCCCCCCCCCCCCCTCCCCCCCCACCCCCCCCCCACCCCCCCCCCCCCCCCCCCCCCCCCCCCGCCCGGGGCGGCGCGCGCCGCGCCCCCCCCCACCCCTAACGATGAGTCCTTTAGCATGCCTGGCGGCAGCGATGTTGAAATAACAGGGATGTATACTCACAAGTAGCCATATGGTCAGAATTCCTGTACTGCTGCAGGCTGACGCAGTGCCTGTGGTCTGTTGGTGGTGATCACGTGACACTGAGATCAAGTCACTGTGACCAATGAGTTACTGTGTTTAGCTTTTCACTCTTTGCAGCTGTTCCCCTCCTGCCCTGTTGTGGTTAGGAAGGTAACTGATAATCTGTCCAATCGCTGTAAAGATCACTGTGCTGCAGTGAAGTGCTTCTGTGCTGCACACCCTCTCACTGCATTGTGGGTAAAAATCACAACATGTATTGGTTTTGTAATGGATCATGTTTTAAACAGTGTGTCTGCCACCTTAAAATGGATGGCCCCTTCTGTCAGTAACCTGCAGTCTAATAAACTTGTTACATTTTTGAAAATAATTCCAGCAGCGTGAGGAATCTGCCATTACTAAAGCTCTGTGATTTGCTCCCCAGAAGCGTCACCCTGCTGCTGCTGATTTGGTTTACTGCCAGTGCTCACTGTAGCAAAGATGAGCGTAGGATCGTTCTCAAGTGATGACATGAACACAGGGGCCTGGGTTGGATGATAAACGTCCCGAATGGCAACGAGACTAGAAGACTGTAGAGGTACGGGCAGACTTGCAGTCCCACTGCAGAATTCCTTAACATCACCCCACTGGATAGATCACAGCCATCCACAGGCAGAATGGATCATGCAGCTAGTCGGCCGACATCAGCCGCGGGGGGTGGGGGGTGGGCGACAACATTTCTCTGCGTCTGTGTCTCTCTTCCATCGCAGACCCTTTCATTCAGACTTATGGCCACCTTGGGTTACCTTGGATTCACAAGATTAAAAGGACAACTATGCAACTTAGCACACCTTCTCTCTTCCCTGCGCGTTGGCCATCTTAAGGTTCATACTTCAAGAAAATTACTTCTGCCCGTCAGCGTGAGGCCGGGTTCAGTCGCAAGTTGGGTAGAGAGAACGATTAGCGGCTCTTGTCTTTCAAAGAGCAGATCTAGTTGATTGCCGTCACAATGGTACATAATGCAGAGTTCTGCGGCCTCTCTGTAGCCAGAAGCTTTCAGTTCAACCCCCCATTGAGGCAGCTAAAGGAGACTCGAGTCACAGTTAAGCACACAGCTGATAGTCGCCATGAGTAGCGGCTGCCTGGTTTTGCATGGAAAGGCAATGTGCCTCCTGTCTCCGGTCATCGCCTCTGTGCCACATTTTAAAGTGTATATACAGGATGTGTTATGCATAGACAGCGTGAATCTTTATGAGGTCTAGTTAGGTTTGAAAACATCACAGGAAACTTTGTAAGTCCAGCTAAGAGGGTGTGTATCCAGTCATCCCATCGGTTCTGACATAGGAAGGAATCCACTGGGCTCTGGGCACTGAACCAGAATCGTCTGTCCATCACATGGCTGCCACTCAGCCATAGTGTTACTCCACTGTCCACTGGGCTGGAACGGCAACCTGATAGCTGACCCCCCCCAACCTCCCCCCACCCCAAATGTAAAGCCCCCGGGAGGCATGCTGTCTGAATCACTGATAGATAGTCATAGCAATGCAGGAGTAGGACTTCCAAGATCTCTGAGATTCCCTGTATGAATCTTTCTTAAATTTATAAACAAAAACAGAAAAACAGCTACAACCTGTTCATAAAATTGGATTTTGGTGTTTTCTTGGACTTCATGGGCAGAAGGGTGACGTCACTGTGTCCCCACACCTCCAGACCTGGTTGCTGGCCCATACCAGTCTCTGGACTTTATATGTGTTCCGTGCAGGGACTCTATTTTCCTCCCATGGTCCACAATTGGTGAATTGCTGTCTCTAAGTTGCCCATATTACATGGTTGTGTGTGCGCCTTGCAATGGACTAGCGTCTGGGCCAGGGCACCTCCTTTCACGTATCCTGTACTTTCTGTTACGTAGATATGAATATTATATGGATGGAAGTTTTTGTCTGTGATGGTACTTTCCCATGTGCTATTGAAGGTGCATATCTAAGTAATGATTGATTGATGAGTTGACTGGAGGAATGGCTCATTCACACAGGAATTGAGACTGCATTTTGAGGCCCCCTTTCCGTAACTGCAGCCCCTGCCCCTTGGGGACCTCCCTCTCTACATATGCAGACCCCAGGGTTCCCTTCAGTTATGCTACCAGATAACACACATGTGACTCGTCACAGTTCCATCACACCCATGACAGGAGTGCCCCTTATTATTATGAATGGAAAATTTCCAATATGCATCTTCCAGGACCATGAAGGAGAACATCTTTGAGCTTCCAGCTGCCTGGTTTGTGGGTGTGGATCCTTAAAGGAGTATTTGCTTAAATGGTCATTTAAACGTTGACCTGGCATCAGATTGTATTATGTTAAATTCTCACATGTAATTTCTGAAAATTCTGTCTTCATGAGGGGTGGCTCTCAGAGGCCCCTGGCTTTTAGGGGCCCAGGTGGCTACCTAGCCTTGCCTTATAGTAAGTCTGCCCCAGTGGTGTTTTGGTTTTGATGGTCGGGAGTCCTGCTGAATGAGCTAGTGTTGCTTGGTGTCTCATAGCTGTTGGCGTTTCATACTGGTAATGGGATTTGCTTTACATTACTTGTTTAACTAGTTTTCATGAGCCTTCCGGTTTTGTGTGAATAGATTTATCTCCCCAAGTACTTATTAAATCCAGCAGCTCACTGTCCCTCCAGTGGCCAACTTCTGTGCTCTCCTCCATGTTTGGCACTCTGACGGAGACATTTGTCCTCACAACATGACAAATTTCTGACCTATTTCCAATTTACCATTCTTAACAAGGGTTCTAGAGAAAATAGTAGCTGCACAACTTCATACTCATATTAATAATAATAATCTTTTTGAACAATTTCAGTCTGCCTATCATCCGACTCATAGCACTGAAACCGCTATGATTAAAAGCACAAACAATTTATTAATGGCCGCTGATTCAGGACTTCTCACTATTTTAGTGCTATTAGATTTAAGTGCGGCTTTTGACACCATCGCTCACAGTATTTTGTTGCAACCTCTATAGGCATAACACTTATCTTTCTGATAGGTCTCAGTTTGTACAACTTAAGTCTTTCAGATCTCAGACCACTGCAGTCAGTAAGGGTGTCCCACAAGGCTCTGTCCTGGGGCGTCTTCTATTTATTATTTACCTGTTACCTTTTGGTGGTATTTTTAGGAAATATGGCATACAGTTTCACTACTATGCAGACGATACCCAACTCTACCTCTCTACAAAGCCGAATAATGCTATTCCACCTTCTTCCCTTCAAGAGTGTTTGTCTGAGATTAAAATTTGGTTTGACAGAAATTTTCTTCAACTGATAAAGGATAAAACCGAGGTTCTTCTAGTTGCCTCTAAGTCAACCTTGGCCAAACTCAGTAACTTCTCTCTAGAAATTGACGGCACTGTAGTATCTCAATCTTCCCAGGTTAAGATTTTGGGGGTTATTCTTGATAGCACCCTGTCTTTTAGGTTGCACATCAACAACATCACTCGCTTATCTTTTTTCCATTTACGAAATATTAATCATCTATGGTCATCTCTTACCCCAACGAGCACCGCTATTCTTGTACATGCATTGGTTACATCCCGTGTTGATTATTGCAATGCTATTTTGCCTGGTCTTCCCTACTCACTCCTGCACAAGCTTCAGTTAGTTCAGAACGCTGCTGCCTATATCATTACCACTACTCCGTCAAGTGCACATATAACCCCTATCTTAAAGCAACTTCACTGGCTTCCTGTTCGGTATCGTATCGATTTAAAAAAATTATTAACTACTTTCAAAGCTCTTCACAGCATTGCTCCTTCTTATCTCTCTGATCTTCTACGCATTTACACACCAACTCGCACTCTCAGATCGTCTCACTCTACCATTTTGATCACACCTGCTGCTCGCATGACCACTATGGGATTTAGAGCTTTCAGTCATGTGGCCCCTCGTCTTTGGAATTCTCTTCCTCCCGAAATCCGCAGCATTACCTGTTTCTCTTCTTTTAAATCCCATCTGAAAACTCATTTATTTAAACTTGCTTATTCACTTTAATATTTTATTTTATTTTACTTTAAGTGTACGTGCTTTGTAATTATGACCTTGTTAACGTTTGTCTACTTTGGGAATGTTTTATGTTTATTATGTGCTTCTGTAAGGTGTCCTTGAGTGCCATGAAAGGCGCCATTAAATAAAATGTATTATTATTATTATTATTATGTTTTGTTTCTTTCACTTGCCGAAAGTCTTCACAGGACTGTCTAAATTGGCCTTTGTCCACTTTACAAGGTGTTCTTTTCTCCATAAATATTAAAGTAAATCCTCCATTTAGCATTTTTTCTTTGTAGCGATTTCTTTATTTTTATAGTTTCCCATAATTTTAAATTGCACTCTACATCTGGAATTTTAAGAAACGTTAGTTAAAATGTAACATTATTATAGGACATTTTTTTACTACTGTGATTCACCTGCCTGGAACTATTAACAACCTTCTCGATCAATAAGCTCTAAGAATTCATTGGTTAACATTTATCCATGAGCGGGACGTGTTTCTCTTTCACTGAGTTTAGGATACATGCCTGTGCATAGTTCCCTATGTGAATATGTACAGTACTGTGCAGAAGTCTTAGGCAGTCAAAAGAAATGTTTAAAACTATTTATCTGGGTAGTAAGTGCACTTTTGCTCAGAACAAAAAACACAGTTTAACATTATGACATATGCAAATTAAGAATAACACAATAAAAACTCATAAGAATTTCTTCAGTTCTCCAGAAATTTACTGATATCTTGTTGGATGGCTAGATGAGCACTGCTTCAGTTCCCAAACCTCTCTTCAGGGGCACCCCAGCCATTCCATGATTTTTTTTAATTTCATCACCAGCTCAATTAATTAATTTATTTAATTTGTTTTTAAAAGTCACTTTTTTATTGATTAGTTATACAAGGTGTGCTAGTGGTCGAGTTAAGAAACACATGGTTGCTTGAATTCTTGCTGAAAATACAGGGGTAATTTTATCTGAGGTTTTGAAATGGCTAAGCTACCACACTTTTTCAGGCAAACTTTTATGGTTCTACACCAACATGAAGATCATTTAAGCATCTTTTTCTTTGGCTGCCAGACTTCTGCACAGTACTGTATGTGTGCTTTTGTGTGTGAATACATGCAATGTATGTGTCCATAACCATGAATCTAAACAAGATAGTAGGGGACACTCACGCCTCCTGGGTTCGATCTGCAGGTGGCCAGAAGAAAGAAAAGCATCTAGGTCATGCTGGAAGAGCTTGTCGCAGAAATGCTGTCTCATATGTTGCTCTGAGCCAATGCTCAGGACCCTCTGGATGTGGTCTGTCTCCACTGGTATGGAGGAGGACACAAGACAGACATCAGCTGGGTGTTTTTGTGTATTTTTTTCCTACTTCATCTGTTGATGCATTGCTGTAATACAATCTGTATTAAGGTAAAATCATTCTTATCAAAGGGTCATTTTCGCCATTCATTCATTGTCTGCTGTGTAAAAAATGCTTTTGTTCCCAGAAATGCACATTTCTGGTGCAGAAAGTAAAAATCCAGACCAAAATTTTGTTTCAACCAACCAACTCAGTATGAAGAGTCACAGTCACAGAGTATTCAACTGGTTAGTTGAAACAAAATCTTGGTCTGGATTTTTACTTTCTGGACCTGAAATGTCCACCTCTGTCTCTTCCAATGTGATATATTGACCTTTAACACAGTGACCATGTTTTCATAAAGAAGTACGTTTTTGCTGAAGTTCTTCAGAATTAAACCTGTTGCTTAAGCATATAACTTCCTGAAATCTTTTTAACTTCCCACCCATAGGGTGAGGACTTTCTAAGAGTGAAAGCAAGATTCATGCTCTGATTGGTATGAAATACATACTTTCATTGTGGCGTTGGTCTGTGGCTTAAGTTAGCACTGATTGCTATCAAGCGATATTTCAGGTCAAAAGGTTAATTGGCATCATTTGATACATAACTTTCTGTGCAGAACATGCTCTTAGATTGCAGAAGTGTCACAGTCCAAGTGTCATGCAAAGGACTGTCAACCTAAGTAAGATTTAACTTACCTTATGGTACTGTACCTTCTGCTTGGAAATTATAAATGGAGAAGTGGTTATTAGGAAAATAGACTTGACCTTATGCTTCATTGTTAATGAATTCCTTGTAATTGATGTCATCTATATTTTCTTAATTTTTTTAAGAATGCATTTCAGAGAAGGTGTTGTTTATTTAACCTGAAATTCAGCAGTTCTACAGGTTGTTGCTTTAGTCACTGTTTTCCCAGGTAATAGTGAAGCATCAGTATCAGGGAAGTCCCTCCTTCGCTGTCTCGCTTATACGTAGAAGATTATGACATCAGATGTTGTACCAAGGAAACTGACTTGTGACCAAGAGGTAATATAATCAAGTCCCAGAGAAAATCACTTAAAGTACGTAAATTCAGCTGTATTTCTGATCAAAACTGTACATGTTTATAGTTATGTATCAATTGTATAAAGATTTATACAAAAATTCATTTTAAGACATGGTGAGTTAGGTGAATTGGGGGTTTAATGATTACGTTGTTCATGATGAGTATGCACTCTGCAATGGACTGGTTTACGATTTTCATGGTTCAGGGTATTTTTCCTGAAGATAATGTTCAAATGAAGTCTTGACAATACATAAATCTAATGGTTTTATTTTTAATGATTTAAAAGCAATCCACCATACATGTCTTACGTAAAAGTATAGTGGCTGTGTGGGAATATGTTCCACATTTATATAATTGGATTGATTTTCCATAGACTCAATAAGTGTGTTTTAGAAGTAAGCAGAGATAGGTAGGGTTAGGGTTAGTGTTAGGGTTAGGTGACATCTTTTTCAGGCTGACTAACCTGAATTCCTGTATATTTAGGTGTAGTACATGCTACACTTAAAAACAATAAACACCCAGTGATGAAAACTCACATTGATGAAAGATGTCTCGATTCAATCCCCTACTTACACTCCCACACACTACATGCATTGCAAGCCACAGACTGCACCCAATTAAAGAGCAAGATAAGAAAAGAAAATGAAAATCAAATAAATAATTATCTTTAAGTCATTATGTCAGCAAAGTTCTGTGTGCATTTTCTGTTTGTCAAAAAAGGGGAGAGTTTCACTAGGGGTGAGGGTTTTAAGAACATAAGAACATAAGAAATTTACAAACCAGAGGAGGCCATTTGGCCCATCAGGCTCATTTAGGGAGAACTTAAGTAATAGCTCAGAGTTGATAAAATCTTATCTAGCTCTGATATAAAGGAAGCCAGGGTTTTATCTTGCACTACATTTGTGGCATTACCTTACATTTATCTATGTTAAATTTCATCTGCCAGGTATCAGCCCAGTAGCTAATTAAATCAAGATCCCATCGTAGCCTCTGTGCTGCTTAGTATCTGCTGCACCACCCACCTTGGTGTCGTCTGCAAATTTAATCAGTTTACTGTATGTATTGGTGTCAATATCATTCATGTAAATTAGGAACAATGGTGGTCCTAAAATTGAACCCTGCGGGACCCCACTATGAAAGTAGGCCCACTGTGACATTGTGCCTCTAATATTGTACCGTTGCTTCCTGTCTGTTAACCAGTTTTTGATCCAAGTTGCTACATTTCCTAAAACCCCTGCAACTTTGAGCTTAAATGATGGAGTTTTGATGAAGGGGGCTCATACATACTGTGTTTCTCCAAGCAAATGCATAGCTGACCATCGATCTCATCAAGGTTTGAAATAAACTAATTCTCTCATTTTTTATAGAATAGATTAACCCCCCCCCCCCACACACACACACACACACACACACACATCCGAGCACAACCTTTCAAATCACTCCTGTTGAATCCATATAAGGAGTCAAGGAGTATTTATTTTTTAATTTAATCATAATTTGCTTGCCTTTTGCCCAAAGCAATACTACCGTCTTTCACATTATTTTATATGAGAGTGGCCTCATAATAAATTTAGAAGAAAAGTGATTCTTGAACTTAATTTTCATAATTTATGACCCTTGAACAAAGTTATTCATTAGTATTCTGCTAATGAAAGTGGCCATTAAACTGATGTGAGAGATAATGCTGCCTGGTGGTGATTTTGACTACGCCACATTAATAGCACAACCTTTAGAATTTAACTGTTTCCCCTAATACTGGTGCATCTTTTGAGTCATGGCTCTTGATCTTTTCCTCCTTGTCCACAAAGCAATGAGGTAATAGTGCAATGGCGAAACAAATGTACTTATATTTCATAATACAAGAATATTCTTATGTTCTGAGGGGCTGAAATCCAGTACCTTCTGCATGTAAAGCAGATGCGATATCCATTACACTATAGAACCAGAAGACATATCTGCAGCCACAATAGTTTGGTATTTGCCCATGATTAAAAATGACCAGGGATTAAAGTGGACCCGAATGGTCCAGAACAACGTTCTGGCACCTTCGTTTAACAAATAAATGAATCTGACAGTTTCATACATAATAATGTCAAACAAGTTTATTTTTGGTGCGCTGTAGCCTGGTGTTCCTTCCAGCTAATGCCATTGAGGCTACTCACTCACTAAATCAGAAAGTCATGAGACCCCAAGGCCCAGCCCCCATCCCATCACTCTCCTTCAGTGGTTCATGCCTGCAGATAAACTTGTAATTGCAGTACTAACACAGGTGGGGGGTGATTTTAGCTCTATGTTCTTTCAGCTGTATTGTGGATGAGTGAAAATAGAGACTTTTGAAAACGTCAACTTTAAAAGTGCTCTAATTGTTCCCTACTCATCACATGCCTCTTCCCTGATTTGATCCACCCTCTAATTGTCTGATTGGTTACCTGGGGCTTTTCTCAATATGCGTGGTTGACCGTACTTGCGTTCTCGAGTACCCGTTTTGCATCACCTTCCATTCCTGAAGACCAGTTCTAATACTCAAGAACAGAAGTACAGAGTATGGTAAAAAAAAAAAAAACCCAGATTACATTCTTGCCCCACCCCAAATTTCAAGGATGCATCACTTGCATCCTTGCCAAACGAAAGTAATCCCGTGATTCATTGAACCCAATCTTTGCATTCTTGGTATTGAGAAACACCCTAGGTAAGTGGTCACCCTACATGGAAAGAATATATTTGCGCAAAAACAAAATGAATTTACTGTACAGGTCACTGTGTCGATGCATACATGCACGATGTAGGGTAATTGCTACGTCATATAAGTTTTTGCTTATTTCAGTGGGTATGGAAATACTTTCGTGAATGATGTGAAAACACCTGTGTGGACCGAGATCGATTTCGCTTGAAGACTCCGTTTATAAATGAAAGCATAGCGATGTGGATGTAGCCTGAGTCAAATTGGGAGTTCTTTTGAAGTGTCCTTTTTCCCACTGCACAGCTTCACTGGATCTTAGGGTTCTCCTACCTTCCAAATCCCACTTTTATGCTTGGAAATGACAATACCCTTGGCCATTCATGGTTAATTGTCACCAATGAAGCCTGACACTACCACCCATGTGAGGATGGGCAGACAGAAAAAGCTAAACGAGGTTGCCGAATCAATGCGCTGACTAGACCAAACGATCAACCAGAAAAAAAAAGTAAGCATTTTATGGCAATCGGCATCGACCAATTAATCAGACGTCAATATAGCGATGGCTGCGCATGGCTGTGTGACTGACGTGTAGTTTATCAGCACTTTCAGAAGTGAAACTGCACAAAAATCAAAGCTAAGAGTGCGAAATTCCTCCCGCTTACATCAGTTTAATTTGATGAATAACTTCACCCCAAAGCTGAAATGATTTCAATGTGCGGTTTAAAGAGTGTAGCCTGGGGGCTTCATTAGGCAAAGCAGATCTTTGTGTCTTTATGCAAATCTCTAATGGACTGACACTGGGATGCTCAGTTCTTTGATGAATAGAAGACGACTTACATATACATTCTTTATTGATTAATATAGAACTCAGTTAATTAACTTATTAATATTTTTATAAGATCCTCATGTTTCACCACAAATACTACATATTTGGTCATTGTATAAATAGCATGTATTATAATTTAATCTCTAATAATAATGACAATAATAACTAGATTTGTAGAGTAAATATACTGGGGTGCACGCCCCCAGTGGGCGGGAACCCATAAGGTTGGGATCCCCTCACAATTGGGAACCAAAACAATCAAGACAGTTTTGCTTTATGATGATTTGTGGTGAATGGATGTGAATGCAGTGCTGGCAGAAAAGGCATGTCAATTTGTTGCTAAAAGTTGCAAAATGATGTTTCGATGTAAAAATAATAATAATAATCAGGACAAAAACCAATCAGGACCCCTAATAAATAATACTAATACTAATAATAATAATAATAATAATAATAATAATACTGGAAGAAAGCTCAAATAATAGTCGCCATTTAGGCTCTGGAGCTCCAAGTGTCTAGTGCTCATTTTCATGTACAAAATATATTCTGTGCCTCAAAAGCATTTAATGACAACATCAGGTAGTGCCTTGTTGCATTTTGTCCATAGAAGGGCAAACTCCAGCTACATTTTGTCCATGAAAGCATAAACACCTCACTTCCATTCGTGCACAGAAATCAAAAGGAATGAGACTGCAGGTCCACGGCTTGCATACTGGAACCCTTCAAATATTCAATCTTGCAATCTATTTTTCAAACTATCTTGCAATTAATCCTTCAATGAATCTTACAAAATAGCATTCATTAAATGGGTCAGTAAATAATGAAATATAAATCAAAATAAGTTTTGCAATGATAAATTGAAAGATTTATGGGCATATTTATTTTGTGACGTATTTATTGGACAATAGACTGACACATATAAAGATATGTCACAAAAAATCCTCCATATTTTCATTCTTATCTTTTTACCTTTTGTCTGAGCAAGCATTATTTGTGTATTCTTATGTGCATTTTTACTGCTGGATCTGCTCTCACCCATATTTCCCTCCTGTGTGTATAAAGAGCGCACCTGGGTGTCCAGCCTCACCCACTCCCTCTTCTCCTGGGTCACATTATTAAATGCCCCATAACCCCTCCCTCGAATCAACAGAATGACTTCATACATAATTAAACCCATAATTAATATTTCCTGTTTTGTCATAAAATGCTCAAATGAAAATGAATGTTTATCAATAACCCCCAATATTCGTATTTAACACAGTAATGTAGTAATGGACAAAATGATGCTTCATGAACCATTTACTGTATTTCTGACCCCACTAGATGGTGCTCTTGGTTTGCTTTGGGGCACACTTTGTGGCATTTTTTTTTTAAACATAGAGCACCACCTAGTCGGGTCTAAAGAAACAGTTAATGGTTCATGAAGTGTCATTGTGTCCATCACTACAGTAATGCAAATTTATAAATACTGTTTTGGGGGTTGACGATCTGCAGATCTGGAAAGCTATGAAGTCATTACTGACAGAAAGTTGTACTTTTGTGACTGCCAGACTTTAATAGCTAATTCCAAGGTGCTGCAAGGTCTCAGCCAGAATGACCTCAGTCGTGACCTCATCATTTATGACCTGAGCTCATTGGTGTACTGCAACTAAGCCAATTCTTTAGCTGGCCATCCTTCTGATTAGCAATATCAGTATTGTTATTTGCATAAATTTGTCTAATTCTGAAATCTTGGATTTTTAATCATCATGGGTTAGCTTTTCAGAGCACATTCCTTTATCAAGTCGGCTAATATAAATCAGTTCCACCAGTTTGCTTAAAACTACCATCTATGGATATCTGCTGGTGCTGTTTGATTACTCAGCTGCTGTTAGAGCTCACCATTTTCCTCTACACTGTTTTCACAATACGCAGCAATATATCATATTCACAGTCTAGTTTATATTGTCAAAATGTCCAATATAGAGAAATTATCCTTTATCTGAGCAATGTTTACAGTATACTCTTCAAAATACCGACAGTATGCTGATACTAGAGCCAAAGCTATCCATGTGTGGAAGCATAACACCGCAGCATCACTCAGTTCTGTGACTGTCACACTTATGCTGGAATCAAAGATTTCAGTAGCAGCTCTCTGTCAGTATAACAGCAGAATTAGTGAGCCAGGGATAAAATACTAATCACTACTATTAATAAGGATATCTTTTTGAGGATGTTAAGGGGTTTAAATTGCACTGATATATACCTACATTTCAGAAATGCTACCATGGAAAAAGCATTAACCCAAGTGCTTGCAACGTAATAGGAGAAATTATATAGCTAAGCTTAATACATGGAAGCAAACTTAAAGCTCACAATATGTTACTCAAACTTCCATAATTGATGCAACATTGTAGCGCTTAGTAGGACCTAGCAGAAGTCATTAACATTTCCTCATGGAAAACTAAGTTAAGTAAATTCCTTATTAGATTTGTAGTATTAACATTCCATGTCTGCTGAATTGTTCTGTAAACATTCAGCGGGTGTCACAATGCAGTAACATTCACCCATAATTCACTGCTGCACATTCTAAGTTACACAGTGGTATAAATCTCGGAATAAATATCAGACATTGTTTTGCATTGTAAGTATAAAAAATAATTTCACCCAATATTTTACATTTTTTCAATGACTCATAGGTATCATATTTTAAGTGGAAATAGTCTTTATTTGGTGCTTATTGTCAAGGCTGTATCTATAATTCACCATATTCTAAGGAGAGTCTTACTGATTGGACCATAATAATTCTATGCTCTTCATCCAGTTTCATATTGCATATAAGTTCAAATATTTCATGAAATGTGGACAAAAAATGATTTTGTGAGTTTGAACTCATGACCTCATATTTAGAGGTCATTCTCTTGTACCTCTATGTCCCAATCTTGCTTCATGTCCAACAAGAAAGACAGAGGTGCATTTTGTAAACTTTCAGGAAATAATCAAATCTGGGTGGGAAAACTGCAGTCGTATATTGGAAGAAAATGCTCCACTATTTACTTCTTGAATGTGGCTAAAAATGTTCCTTGGGAAACTTATATCTCCATGACAGCAATTAAGATAGAACTGCCCTTGTAAGGACATCACTTGACCATTTTTCAAAAATAACAGCCTCATCATCATTATCCGTGACTGACTCCTTGAAATTTTGCAGTAATCCTCTGGGAAACCTGAGTGCATCAGGCTGTAATAGCAAACAATATCCCATTGGGGACACCAAGCAACAATAAACTAAAGAGAATAAAGCTGACAAATGTTCAGAAATGTAACTGGACACACCTTTACATCTCTTGCTAGTGGCAAGCTGTAGTATAGATGCACCTTCAGGTAGACATACTACACTGTACATATTCCAGTGAGATAACCAGTGCTGATATAGCTCCTGACGCATTAATTTTCTGAAAGAGATGAAGTCATGATGTCCATATAAGGAATATAAGAAAGATCACAGGCTGCAATTTCATCATTCTGAACTTTAAACACATGGGACCAGGAAAAACAAACGCAAAAACACCTGTACTGTGATACTTTCACAGATATGTAATCTGTGGTAATAAAACTCCAGTTTATGAGTATTGATGTAAAAGCATATTTAGCTAGTTCAACCTAAAGTGATGGTTAAAATCCAGTTTTAAATTTTGCCATACAAGAAAGAGTAATGCCAAAAAAATTTCAAATGCTTTACATAGAAAAACAAGGATTTTGTTCTTCACTTTGTGTATAGTTAAATAATTTTAAGTAGTTACGCAGCAGACAAAATAGTTTTGAAACTACACAGAATAGTCTGCAGGTTCACAGGTGCATAATATCCCTGGATAACCTTCTTCGGAATGACAAAGTGAGATGGACGTGACTTTTGCTGACGGAGCTGGGAGCCCTGCGTCTCCGTGGTTACTCACATGGCTTGAGCTCATGGTGGAGGTCGGAGCCCATGGAGGTCGTCATAGCTCCTTGTCCCGATTCAGACTAGCTGTACTGCGGGGGGGTTCTGGAACTCTTGGGCTTTTCCCCCTCCTCTCCAGGTCAGAGTAGGACAGGGATCCAGAGCGGAGGCACGGCTGGGGACGCCCTGCAGACGCGTGCGCCCCCTTTCACAAGGCTGCCTGTCCTGCTGCTGATCATGACCTACTGCAACAGAGGGAGATTTTGGGGGGAGGGGTTCCAGCTCTGTAGCCTGTAAAAAGTGCAGCCTTGCACGGGGAGGAACTTTTGGGGGGGGGATGGGGGGTAGAAGTTCATAAATAGCAATGACCAGCGGGTCAAGTGTTCTACTCTCTGTGGCACAGCGGAAGCAGTTTGCATACAGTTCATGTCTATATAGCTGTACACATGGGTAACATCAGACCTATGAAAACTGTGTGTAACAGTGTGGCTATTCATATACACTGCCCATTCAAAGTAACTTTCTCAAAGTAGTCATTAAGCAAAAAGCACAGCACAGAGACAATAATCTGTTTTGTGTGCCTGTTCCTGCAAAAAGGAAGCTCAGCCATCTAATGACTGTCTATCCCGTAGATTGACAGTATCTGGGGATTGCTGCCTGTGTGTGTCTGTGTGTCTGTCTATGCGTGTGCGTGTGTGTGCAGGTGCTCTTATGTCACTCCAACTGCAGGCAAGTTCAGCACACGGAGCTGCTAGTACCATGCCGTGCAAAACTGTATGTCTAATTGACTCAATTATTGCATATTTATCCATTAAATAGTTTAGGATCTTTAAATGAAATGTAACATTACACAAATTGTAAACATATAAAACTATTTGAAATGTTTGTTTAAGGCACAAAGGTACCCAAATTATCCCCCAAGCAAAAAGTGATTGGCCCCATAATTGTAATCACTGGTTTCAACACCTTTTGTAGCAATAACTGACAAATGCTTCCTTTGATTTGATATCGGTTTTTCACTGACCGCAGCACCACTTTCATTTCGATGTATGGTTAGGATTTTGAGCATCAGCTGCTCATTTCAAGTCCTGCCTCAGCATTGCTGTGGGGTTAATTTATCAATAATTTAATTTTATGTCTTTCAACCATTCAGATGGACCTGCTGTGTGCTCTAGGTCACCATCTTTCAAAGAACAACACACCCAAAAACTCTCAGTCAGGTGAACTGGTAACTGTAAATTCTTTATGACGTGTGATTGTCTACACCCTATGACAGACCGGCATTCCGTCACGGGAGTCTCCTGCCCTGGGATTCCTAGGAACAGGCCCTAGGCTGACCACACCCTTGTACTGGGTAGCAGAGTTTGGAAGGTGGATGGAATTTAAACACAATGAATCAACAGCAGGACCAGAGTGCTTCCTTTAACCATACACAGGGGACAAGAAAACTCAATTATACCTCATGCAGTATTATCTTTCTGTGATCGTATCAGTCTATCCGTAATATAAACAAAGTAGTCTATTATTAAAAAGTGAATCAGTACCCCATTATGGTGTCATTTATGTGGAACACCAAGGCTCAGATTTGATTCACACAATGACACAATGCAGGCTGTAGAAGGAGGCTTCCCTACCATATCTGGCTTTCCTACTTCACACAGTGTGCAGTAAAAGCATGCCATTATCACCCACACACACATACAATGAGAAATTAAGTAAGCATCAGCTATATTTTAACTATTGCGATTCTGTTTTGCCTTCACATTTTACTTTGGCTGATTGCTACCATCTAGTGTCACATCTAATTAACACTACTATAGTGTTCTCTCAAAAGTAAACAGAGCCAGAAAGTCAAACTCAACATTTCACACCCTGGTAGCACAATGAAAAATTATGTAAACTTTTTACAACTGCCTTCCCTGCAAACACTTTGTTTACAGTAAACCTTTATCTCCACAAAATTGTTAAAATATGAAATATAATATTTATAATTATACCTGACCCGGGTGTTTAGTTATTTTGTTCTTTTATATTCAAGTTCCATACAACTCACATGTTTGCCAAAATGCAAATGTTAATTTCTATGGAAAGTCTGTGATATTCTGTGACTCCTTAAAGAAACAATAGGGGGATTGCATAAATCAGCGGTTTTAAAGGTCCTCAAAGCTGCCTTTGCCACCTTAAGATTAATGCATGGAATGTTAGTATCACTGGCATTTCTGCCCTAAGCCTGTGCTACCTTCCAAACTGTCAAATAAACACAGGACACAGAATGATAATTGCTTGAGTTTCAGAAAGTGATAGTTGACTGCCTGTATATGTTAGCTTAGCCATTTCAGAACTTCTCCAAATATCTCCCCAGTATTTGTATTAACCATCCAATACACCCATATATTTGCTAACTCAACCGCTAACATACCATATTTAGCTAATCAATACCTCATCAAATTATTAATTATTTAATTAAGCTGGTTGTGAAATGAAACAAATACGTGGAATGGCTGGGGTGCCCCTGAGGAGAGGTTTGGGAACCAAGGCAGTGTTTTACTAGATATCCATCAAGATATTAAGAAGTAGTTGAAGAACAGAAGAAATTCTTGTTAGTCTTTATTGTATTAATGTTCTTTTTCCTGAGTTCTAATGTTAAATCGTACTTTTTTGGAACAAATATATACTTACTACCCAGATAAATAGCTTTAAATATTTTCTTTGCCAAACACATTTGCTTAGCACTTTATATATACATATGAATGATGTATCACTTTATGTACATTCATCACTATCAGCTTCCTGTCTGAAAGTGCATACTGTCTGTACTATACGTACTCACACATGCTCACGGGCTCCAGTACCTTCAGCAATAACCAGTTCACTGCCCAGTCTGCCTACACACTCCTGTCCAGGCTGCTGACAGCACAGTCAGATTTTCCTCAGACATTCATAGGGGACAGTGGGTTCACACACATGAACCTTCCCTTTTTTGCTCATTTATTGCTGAGGTGTGAGTATGTGTCTTCTTGTGGTCGAAAATGGGTCATTACGTTGGTGTTTTGTGGAGGCGTGCATCTGTATTTTCCGTATTGAGAACATTCAGAACATTCAGTAGGTGACAGCTGTGATTCTATCTATCTATCTATCTATCTATCTTGTACGAGCTACTTTTATTATGGTTATTTCCATTTAAACCGGTTTACAATTTAAATACCCATAATTCAGTAAAGTTCAGTGAAGTATGAAACATCTTTGTTGAAATTCATCCATGTTGTAACTCTGAATGTGTAACATCTGTATATGTTTCTAGTATGATAAAATTACAATTAAAATACCCTAGCTCACATACTAATACGTAATTTGAAAAATATCCAGAAATAATTTCATTGTCTTGAGCCTTTGATATGACACATAGTGAAACAGCATTGGGGGAAATACCCAGCTCTTTGTTTTTATTTTGTCTTCTATTACTATTTTAGAAGGACGGAAGTGATGAACAGCCTGGATCAGATTCCCCTACACACACCTCCGGCGGCAGGGAAGAGTGAGCTTCACCAAACAAAATCCTGAGAACAAAAGTTCAGGTCAAGGACATTTCTTTGACACTTCATTGACAGAGTAAGAAGAGTGAGGTCTGACTATAGTAAATATAACATTTTTAAAGCCCCTGGGAATGTAAGAGCATCTGGAAAAATCTAAGGTGAAAATTACTTTTAGTCCACAATTCAGAATGAAATGTAAAGAAATAATAAAAAATATCACAGACTGGAATCAAAGATGCTCTAAATTTATGTAAAGAAGACAGACAAATCTGGTGTGTCTTCGTTCATAAGTTTTGTCTTTTAACATAGAACTTAGGAATGACGTAGCATTAAGAATGCTGGTCTTTCACAGATATATTCCACTGAAGGGGGTGACTGCCCTGTAATTTTATCCCAGTAGCTGTTGGTATGGAAGTTAAGTACATGTTCTTGTTTTTCATTCTATCCTTTTATACCCCTATTCTCTGAGGCAATTCATGATAAATGGGATATTTAAAGCGTGCAGCAGTAGTGCCCTGCAGAGATCTGCCTTTGAATATCACACACTATAGTACATGTGTCATGTAACAGCTCTATTTTTTTGCAACAATCTTGTGCTGTTTCTTTTTTCCTCACACTGTATCTGTGGTTTTCTCCAAATCCTTGACTGCTCCATCCTCCACTGTCAGAACTAGGCACTGTATTACACAGTTTCACAAACCATGGCAAACTTTGAATAGATGAAAAATTCATTAACTTGCACTCAACTATAACTTTAATACAAACGTCCATTGATTTTCCAGGGGTGCTATCTAGTTCAGGGTCAATTTGGAGCCTATTCCAGGAAGCACAGGACCCAAGATGAGGAATACCCTGAACCGAATGACAGTCCATCCTATGGCACACACTCATGGACACATCATTTAGAGCTGCCAGCTCACACCTCTGCATGCTTTTGTGCTGTGGAAGGAAATTTTAGTACCAGGAGGAACTCCACAAGCACAGAGGTAGGAAGTGGGACCCACAACCCGGGACATGTACAGCTACTCTGCTTATCCCTGAACCGCAATGTCACCGCCAAAACTAAAAATACCACTAAAATAATGTAGCTATTAGGGAAACATGCTGTGCATTGTAACACTTTACTCAAGACACACTGCCATGGGTTTCTTTTAAAGGCACAGAGAAAACATAACCTACCGAGGAATGAAAACAAAGGCTGAGACCACATAGATCAAACTGAATTTTACACAGTTTATATGACCAGTTTCTAAAGCATATAAAACATAAAAACATTTTCAATTTATTAAAGATAAGAGACTGCAGGTTCTGTTAAAGCACTGAAAATGTTTGATACTTCCGCTTAGACTTTGATGAGTAATTTCAAGAGTATTAGTCAGAACCAAACCAGTTAAATGTGTTTTGTGACCCTTTTATATCGTTTTCTTTCAACCTCTTCCAACATCTCAAAACAACTATCCTGAGGTTTCAGATTTTTAAAATTCCTTTTAATAAACATTATATGAAATGGGAGCAGTTAGTATTGTGAGAAAAAAAAGCTATGATTTCCATGAAATGAATGATAAGAAGAGAATGTTGTTGCATTTCTAAAAATATGATCAATTCTTTTGCTTTCAGGTGAGCATTAGCTAAACCACCTGTGAGGACCTAAAGGATTCTTTTGAAAGGCAGTAGGGCAGGTGTCCCGGGGAGAAACGTCACCACACAGCCACAAACACAGCAGATTCATACTCACTCTTCTTTTACGCTCATCGAATCTTTAGTGTTTCTGCTGTAAATTATGTGGTATGTATAAAAGCCAGAAGTGCCCACTCTCTCTGGGGAGTCACACGATGAAATCCAGCCAGCACTGTTACACATGGACAGGGGGAGAGTTAGTCTCACAAACACCCTTTTGTTTGGGCAATGTAAATAGACCCTTCTGGAAGACAGAATATAAGAAAGAGCTGAGAAAAGCACCTGCTTTTCATTCCCTCCTTTTCTTGCTCCCATCTTTGCTTTGAACAAACATAGCAAGCGCCACCTGCAGCGTTTTGACTTTCTAATCTCATCATAATGTTTGCACATGATCTGAGGTTTTATCTTGGAGAAGCAGAAGAGACTAATCAGTCTGACGGCTCTCAAACCTGCCACTTCCAGATGCTGGTTAATACCTGAGGAACAACATGCATTTTTTGGCTACGCTACACAGATGCATTTTTTTAGATGCCTCATTAGGCCTTTTAAGTGATTTTTAAGTTTGGGCGAGGTTGTTTCTCTGACTATTCCTTTTCTCTGTGCAGAGTTCACCCTCATTTTTCGAGTGTGGCAATATCCATTGTTGTTGACATATGTACCATGTTCTGGAGTTATGTGCCAGAAGTATGGTAGCTGGCCTTCACAACGACATCTGTGAAGCTAAAGGGCGAAATCATCTTTCGTTTCAAGGACCATGAGGGCCACAGGTTCCTCTTATGAGCCAGCGCTGTTATTCATCTGCATAGAGCTGCCATGCCAGCCTGTTCCCATACTGTAAGAAAAGTGAAACCCTTCTTGGTGGGAACAGCCTCTGAGGAAGAGAGAGGGGCGTTCTACTCTGTGCTGAGGATCCCTTTTCCAGGATGGAGATGAAAACATGGAGGATTGTACTACCTGCTATTGTCTGTCATAAAAGGACCTTTAATACAAGTTTGCAAGGCGACTGTTAAAATTCACAAGTATTATTATTATTATTTTCCTTGACGGTGACATAAACCAGACAAGCCAAGCAATAATGTATCTTCAAATACCTTAACGGTTGTGTCACAAATAAACAAACCTATAAAAAGATTGCATTTGGAATATAAAATGATATCTGATTCCAGTAGCTGCAGACACACACATACACACAAAATCACACCCAAGCTGTGACACATAAACCCACCCACGCAAGATATAATAATATTCTTATAAATGAGCATACATACATGTACATGCACGTACACATGCAATGCCTGCAAACTGCTGCATCATCTCGTTCTTGTGTATTTCATTTTTGTCATGTAATTGTACTTCATAATTTAAAGTACAAAGTATTTACATATGGGTCCATATACATATAAGTCAAAGGCACAGAATATATATGCAGCTAAATATGAAATAATTAAATTGGTTATAAGACGGCAAAACAGCAGTTCTACTGTGCAATCTAAAAGCGCAGCTTTTTTTTAAGTTTACAATTCTGATTTCTGGTGTCACTGGAACATTTTTTTTTAAGTAATTTGGCTTTTTAACCGCCACAATCTGAGTCAGCAAGTCGTGTTTCCAGTGCTAAACGAGCTGTTTGTTTGGTGCTGCTGTCTGGTTACACCCTAATCTATTGGCTTTCCATACATGGCAGAACTCAGTTGGAGCCAGATGCGTTTGATCAGAAAATAAACAGCAACATATTCTTGCATGAATATCTTGCTGTTTTTGTTTTTCTAAAATTTGCCATTTTTTTATCACTATGTCATACAGTCATACAAAAACGTCTTAATATTCTTTAATATTGTTTTATCTAGCTTTGAATTGACGTAAAGGCCTTTTTCATCTTAATGATGTATACATGTTTTATTATGTTTGGACAGTGCAAGTCTCCCAGCAACAAGGGAGATGTGAGTAATGATGATGTCACAATTTAGTCTATCATCAAGCTTTCCTATTTGTTATCCCTGCAATAAATTCACTGTAAAGTACTTATATGTGCAACAGTCTCTTAAACTGTGACCGTTAAGTGAAATAAACATAATCAAATACAGCCCTGGTCCAGTCTCTGGTGTTTCGATGACATTTACAAAGTGACACTGACATCCCCACCGCCGTGTCCTTTATGCTGCAGGGGAGGTGTGGCTGAAACTGAGACTGCCAGCCAAGATGTGGCCAAGTCTTGATATGAGCATGAGCCAATATTTTCTCCTCACTGTGGAAATTTGTTCTAAAAGCTAGAAGCAACTCATAATAGTACCATAAGGAACAGAGTCAGTGCTTCGTGTCCCTGACAAATCAAAATTCTATGCTAACTTCACATTACACAAGCGATTGCCATTCCAGTGCCAACAACAATTACGGGGTACTTATTTTGGAAAATGATTTTAAACATTTTGGAAAATATGTATACCGTGATGGTTGTAAGTAGGGCAGTCTATGTTAACCATTGCAAGAAAAAACAGGTCATTAACATAAAGCATTTCTTCCGTTCGATATATTAAAAATGTTATAACCACATAAAATATTGAAATATGAGGGGTTCTCTTTACAGAACTGGAACATTTTGTATTTGTAATGTTTTTGAAATGCTCTGATACATTTAGCAATTTTGTGTTTAAGAACAGATGAATACATCCTGTATACTGAGATGTGATTTGCTAAAACATTTTTAATAACCTAATTATCAGACATAAGTAAAACAGTTTTTTGGTGAGTGATGGTGCTGGTTAATCCAAGCAACCGAAGTACTCAAAAACCATTACTTTCTTAACAAAAGGAAAGTCTGAGAATGTTATCATTCATTTCCATCATGTGATCCTCAAAAGCAATATTACGCTTCGTACTACTGTTTTTCCATTTCTAAAGCACTCCCACATGGTACACATTTTAGTTAGTTTCTTTTGTATAGTGCTAAAATGAAGATAAATATCATAAGTATGGACATACAAAAAGTGTCAGAATGAGTCACAAAAGGAATCTATGTTTCCACAAAGTAGCTGACAAAATTGAAAAAAGCTGTTGCATGGTTTTATTTGATATTGTTTTTGTCAAGAGACTTTTCAAATGAGATTAAAAAAACCTAACAGGTTCAGTCTTGCAGTTGGCTCAGTTACACTCCCATATTGTGCTACTATAAGAAATTACCTACAGTCATAGAAATGTTGCCAACCCTGTATAAAATGATCATTTGTGTATCTCCAGCTTTCTCCCATTACACCGTGGATCACATCATCACCACAGCATGGATTTGTTACTTAACTCCAAATCATCTACGATCTTCATGAGAAACGCTCCCTGGTGTTCTGTAAGAATTGTGCTCAGCGTTTTTCAGGAAGTTGTGCAGGAGCTACGACACAGCGTGGTAATCGCGTCTGGTGCTTACACAAATGCACAACCACCCTGAGAACACTGTTAAAAACACACTCCAGTTTCACAAACTTTCGGGCAAGTGCTTGTCAAAATTCCTCAGCTTCAGTATTATCCTTATCTTTTTTGTAGGAAACTGAAATGAGGTAAATATTTTCTCAGGATTCCTATCTGTTGCATAATATTGAACTGACATGAATGATCCCAGTGTCTTTAGGATTCCACTGCACCTTAAATGGCAGAAATGGCTTTTCTTTGAAACTGCCCATTAAGGCATTAGCCCAATTTCTTCTGAAAGCATGCCATTCACTGGCTCCTATGATAATAACAGATATTTCCATATCAGGGGCCTACTGGTGCAGTCAGTACTCTTCCCACACACAGTTATGCCAAGAGGCTAGATAGCTGTTTCACATATTTGCTTTCTGACAAGAAAAACTCAAGTAATTCCCAATAAGCTGTTTCACACAGTTTTATGCCAAAAAAAAGACTGGTTCTGGATGACACCATGAACAGAGGGGCTGTGATATGGAAGCTCGAGGATTTCACCAGAAAAGCAGTGATGCTGCTTAATGTGGAGCTTCCTTATAACACCCTCGGCGTGAATGGTCCTCGATGTTTCTTCCTCCACTACCGCTGACTGTAGTACCAGTTTCAGAATTGACTTTAGAATGGATTCATATAGATGTATTCTGTGCCTGATCATGGGGTTTTTGTCGCCCTTTGCCTGTGTAATTGCACCATGAATTCAGGTTATGTGTGATCTCTAGAGAATGTGCACTGAGTGAGTGCTTACTAAACTGGAACTTTTTTACACCTGCACTTCAGTATGGTTTCTGACTCATCTTGTGTTACAATTTGCATCTTTTACTTAGGAACAAATTACAAATAAACCATGTGATATAACCTTATGGCTTAACGGATGTGATTTTAGCGGATTGGGGATCTGTGTCTGAAAGGTTGAGAGTTCGAACCCTGGGCCGGGTAGAGTTGGGCCCTGGGGCTAGGCCCTCAACCCCAACTGCTCCAGGGGTGTTGGATGCTGTCTAATTCTGTGCTTTGATTACAGAAATTTCTCTGGTCTGGATATTCTTGTGTTTCTCTGTCACCCATGAAGATCGAGATGAGATATATAAGAACCAACTATTTTAAAACAGGGCTGCCAGTATTCTATGACTACCTGAATCTGAAAGGGTTTCAAACATAAATTAAGCTTTTTAATGTATATATTTGAAAGAAATACAGTCTGGCTTTTTCTGGATTTAGTCAAGGTGAAGTAACCATTAAAAAAGTCAATGAAAATTGAAGGTTAGAACTGCGCAGGTCTGTTTGTCCTCAAGGGTGATAGGGACAGAGATGGTTCCAGATAGTCACTGCTGTGATGCCTAGTTTGCATGCAGAAGTTCCTGGCATCTAGATTTGCTGAAATCAGCTGCTCTTTTACCCACTGCCTGATGTACAAGAGATTCTCACATGTTAAATACATCTTGATATGATAATAGTAGTATGAATGTATGTATGGTGTACAGAATTGATTATAGTCATACATAATATAATTGTTAAGTTTGGGTCTGAGAATGGTTGTTAAGTTCAGTGCTCAGAAGCTGAGTGGGTCTTTTCCAGGAAAAAATTCTCTTCTTGTTTCTTGTCAGTGCAGAAAGAATTGGGTAAAATTTCTACAGTCATTAAAAAAAGCCTGAAAAGCACCTAACAATGACAAACCGTCTTATCAAAAGCAGAAGTAGACAGTGTGCACTATCTAAGCATAATGTCTTAGTTCATAAACAGGCCTTTCATGCTACAGCAAAGAAGTAGCTTGTATTAATGAAGCAGACTACAAGTCTTTCAGGAGGTGCGTGACTCTGCCTCAGAGTGTCAAGTACGGCTTGTCCCGCCGTTTAGCCAGCATAGCCCTGTATCTGCACATCCCCGCACTCAAGTCCCAGTGGAATGATGTTGACGGCGAATAACACATGGTTCCCCTTGTTTTTCTGGGGCAGCAGATGGTAAAAAAGACGCAAATTTAGAGTGAGCAGTCGCATGCTGAGTTGCTGACTTGGTTGTGGCCTGGTGCTCGGTGATACCTTTTTAAAGACACCTGCTTTATGGAAGTGATACTTGGGTCAGTAAGCCACCTCGGCTGGAGGTAGTGCCGTTACCCTCTATGAGGTGGCATTAGGTTAGGAGCATGCTCGTTCATTTCACATACTCCCAGTCATTATATAACATTCAGTCTTATTTTCTCCCACCCCCAGCCAGAACACCTACATGGCTAACCTGGCACCTATCTCTAGCCCCTTCTGACCTGGTTTTGTTTCCTTGTGTGTGCATCTCCCATATGCTGATGCAGTCCTATTCGCCAGTCTGCTCACAGCAAGACAAAGCGTGTCACTGTAAAGTCACTGCAAAATCCCAGCGCCACAGTCATCATGTTTAGATGCGCTGAGGTCATTTCTTTTGGACATATAATCCTGAATGTCAGTACGCTTCACCTGACCTTGGTCTGATGTAGGACTGATTGATTGATATAGTTTATTGATCCCTCTAGGGCACACTTTCCTTAGTCCGACAGCAAAAGGTATACAGAAAGGATGGTAATACACATTTAAAAAGATAAAAACAGAGTAAATTAGATCCAAAAACAATAGAATAAAATTAAACAAGAACGGGAGTACAGAGATATTCAAGTATTTCAGGATGACCTTCCAGGAAATACAGGCATGGGTATTCAAATAACTTCAATGTGCCTCAAGGTACAAGGAACTCTGGTACTTAATGACAGTTATTTAATGATAGTTTACAGCAGGCAGACCTTAAATTAAAATGAGCTTTATATGTATGAAGGTGTCAGTCTGTCTTGTCTGTACTGCCAATGTAACAGGCTTAAGCAGCCTTGATAGAGGGTTTGTTTTCTTAACGCCGACGCGGATTTGGCACGACATTTCTGCACATACATATGCCGAAGCTTAAATAAACAAATCAGAGGAACAACAAGATCAAAATCAGATATAATGTCACATAATTAATACACGTCATCAAAAATTTACTGTCATTTTTAACCCAACTGCCGGGTCATTTATGTCCTAAACATAAGTTTTCATTTTTAAATATGTTTAATCTTTTTTATTTTTAAATATTTTATCTAGCAGAGTGACTCAGTGGATGGGTAAATACAATAAGATTAGGTGTTTATATATAGTCCCTTAGTTACTTATAAATGAATAAGCAGTGCATGAAAAGAACATCTTGACCTGTGCTTGGGAATCATTTGGGAGATGTCCACACACCTTGAGTGCAGATCCAGTGGCTGAGCCATAGCCAGTGACCCAAGTCCCAGCCCGGGTAAGCGGGGAGGTTAAGAGGGAGTCATATCCAGGAGGAGCGCCAGAGCGGGCGGGCCTCAGTCCTCCCACGGTGAGCCTGAGGAGTATCACAGCGGAGTCACATCTAATTATACACCCATAGAGAGAGAGAAAAGAGAGAGAGAGAGCGACTGAGGCAGAGTGGAGTAGAAAGTGAGAGGGAGGGAGAGTGAGCTCTCTGTTGGGTGAGTGAGCAGCTGAAAGGGTGAAGGAAAGACAAGAGCTAAAGAGAAGGGGGGAAGGGATAGAGAGAGAGAGAGGGAGAGAGAGAGAGAGAGGGAGGGAGAGCAGTCACACTGGCCGAGCGAGCAGAAAGGGAGGGAGGGAGAGACATATAGAGGCTATGTGTATCAGATCTGGATACTCCGATCTACTGTGCCCTCGCTGGCGCCAATGAGGACGCTCTGCTCAGCACGCTTAAGTACTGACCTGCAGAGGTAAGCCACTCTGACTTCTGTACTTCTTATACTCTGTGTGGGTGTGTGTCTGTCTGGGCACGGGCATGTTTGTCTTAAAAAGAATATCGTGCAAGCGAGTCTTCATGTGGAAACAGGCAAACTGACTCCTCTCAGAGCTGAGCGGTTCCCAGGGCACCGCAGACAGCGGCATAGACGAGCACCAACAGGCACAGGAAGTGAGGCCATGGATAGTGCAGGTACAGCTGGGGGAATGGGATGGTGACGAGGACAAGAGGACAAGGGACAGGGGATACGAGCAGGGACAGTGACAGATACACGCCATAGTGACAAGGTGGGGCCTTGACAGCACTGACAGGATACACAGCAGGTCGCAAGACAATAGACATAAAAGGACACTGACGGTGATGTGGATGTAGGCGGAGACATGGACAACTAGGGAGAAGAGACAGAGAAGAGGCGGAGGTGGTAATCAGGCAGGGAGAGGAATGAGGACGTTCACAAGTACAGATATAGGGATGTTAATGTGAGGCGCTCGCACATCGCCTATCAGCGGCAGCATGCGATGGCTGCCAGCACCGCCCCCCTGTCCACCTCCACATCCCAGGGGCTGATTTCCATTCTGACAGGCTGGATGTAGCCGAGCCCTCTCCCGCTCTGCACACACTGCCGGCTCACATGCCATCACCACAACAACAACACTTTTAGTGATATCAAGATCAAGGGGAAGTGAGCCTTTAATCTGCATACTCTGCACTCAAGGGTAAACCCCATGGAATTTATGAAAAAGACATGGTCAAAACAAACAAACAAGCAAGGCTGCCCCCCCCACTGTTGCCCTTGGCTGTAAGACCATGGTCAGCAGATATTTGGTGTTTGTTGCATTCTAACTCCCTGTTTTGGATGGTCATAGGTCCCTTTGAGCCGCCAGTCTGTTTTAGATCTATTTTATCTATTATAGTTTAAACTGCATGCTGAATGGGAATCCACCTTCGGCTGTGTGAAAATACCTATTTATAACCGTAAGTGATATTGAGAACACTGCCATCCTTCTGGTCTGACAGAAGCTCAAACAAGCCAACGTCTCTTTGTGGGTAATCTTGAGTAATAACAAAACAAGGCATGATTTAACAACACTTTTTTGGATAGGTTTATTTGTCCTGTGACTACAGAATCCTTTCATGTGACATCTATTGAGCTTGATTTTCGCTCACTTAAAGCAAGGTCATTACTTCTCATGGTAGTTAAGTGCTGTAAGTTTCAAAGTCAATAAAACCTTCGGCATGTATGTGATGCTTACAAGATGGTCGAACGATGCGTCGAAGTGGCTGCAGTTTCAGTGGCTGGAGATCTGGTTGTAGCTGTAGTTGAACACATGAGTAATGTGTGGATGCAGTCACCTGTGCGTGTCACTTGAGGTAAGGGTATACTGACAGAGCGTACAAATAAGTAGTACGCTTTAACAATGAAAGGTGTGATTGAGATAGCACAATGAAAGGTGTGATTGAGATAGCACAATGAAAGGTGTGATGCACACCACCCAGTTCTGCCGATGCCTGTCGTTCCTGGTGGCTGAAGTCACACATGCCACCTAGAAAGCAAATGTTCTGGCAAGATTTTAGGTAATGCTAGTAAAGCTGTTACTGGGGCATTCTGTTCCTGCATTACTGAGCAAGTATTGGTTGGGCCTGTGGGACAGGACTTGTGCGCTTGGTCACAAGGTAGTCTGTTTGAATCCCCTGGCTGTTCGAGTGATCGCACCATTGGGCCCCTGAGCAAGGCCCTTAAACTCCAATAGCTCCAGGGACTGGCTGACCCAGCTTTCTCAAATGTACATCATTTTGGATAAAAGCGCCTGCTAAATAAATAAACGTAAATATTTGTGGTAGTAAAATGGAAGACAACTAGAGAGAACATTTTAAAGAGCAGCTCTGTCCTGGTGATATTGTGGTAAGAGATGTTTGAGAACACCTCTCTCCGAGGTGCCAGGGCGGTGGACATGGGCACAGCGGGGTCCGTGGCTTTTTGGCTGGGGACTTTGGCTTGGTTTGGCAGGGTGACACTTTCTCCAAGGTGGTCGCTGTTGTTCGTTTCCATAACAAAGCCCCCCCCCACCAAACTCGACGAGGATCCACTGTGCCTTTATCGGGTTTATTTTTGCAGAAGCTCGCTGCTGCACGCTGGGATGATGTGTAAATGAGTCAGTGGGTGTTTCTGGTTTTTGTAGCGGTACGGCGGACAGCCGGGGGCTCTGTCCCCGATGAGAATGGCCAGTTACTCCTGCAGGCTGGGTGGCTGTGGCTGAGCTCACGCTGTCTATGACATTAGCACTCTATGGCAGATTTTTAAAATTCCAATTAGCTTAGAAATCGAGCAGCTATAGCCTTCTGATCATTTGTATAAGTAACTTAGTGAGACAATGTCCAGATTATGCTGATTTACCTATAAGTAAGGTGCCCAGCTGTATACACTGGCAAAATATCTATGGATCTGACTATGAACCGTGACTTCCATAAATCTGTGATGTAAACAGATGTCATTGGTCTCCCTTCCATGCAATACGCTGTGATGTAAACAGATGTCATTGGTCTCCCTTCCATGTAATACGCTGTGATGTAAACAGATGTCATTGGTCTCCCTTCCATGCAATATGCTGTCAGCAGGATTTGTAGGTATATCTCCGTGCCTGACACATGTGAGAGAGCAAAGCTTAGTGCCAGAGAACAGGGTCAGCTGTTTATTTGATTTTTTGGGGCTACTCAATAGCCCAACAGTTATCACTCCTTAAGCCATGAGATTAACACCAGCAACCTCTCAATCAAGGCACCGCCGCCTAACCCACAGAGTCACATACCCAAAATATGCAGATGCTATGTGCTCCCTGAGCAGGAACAAAAGCCAGGCATGGCAATGAGAGCACCAGCTCCTGACAAGACCACTAGGGAAGAGGTACGGACCAGGGCAGGGAACTGAGGAGGGAAGTTTACCTATGCAAGCCCAGAGTTTGAGCAGGAGGGTCTACAATGTATTCAGAGATGGAAAGGTTGGGTTCAGAAACTACAAATCCAGACCAAGATTTTGTTTCAAGCAAGTGTTTCAACCAAGCAAGTCACAGTCACTCAGTATGATTACATGCACGGCTAAGTCGAGCTACGGCTTTAATTGGACTACTGTCCTTGTCCCAGTATACATGCACAGGAGGGGAATTGATTTATTGACCGAAGTATGTCCGATTCTGCTATGATAGGTGGTGATATGGCTCCTTTTAGCTTGTCAGTTTTGGCCTTTTCCGGTTCACCTATTACGTTACTGACATAAAATAATAATAAAATTAATAGTAATGGATACGTGGACAAATAAAGTGACAGAAGTTTTAATTGCGATCTGATTGGTAGAACAGATACAACAAGATCAGGATAGCATAATAAAGTATTTTGTATAATACACTATGCCAGTATGGTATTGTAAATCTTCAAATACTGCAATGTAATTTTGTTGTAATAAATATTGGGGCACTTATGAACCAAAAAAGGAGTTTAATATTAATTTCTCACGAACCCATCTAGGAGCGATTTAAACAGCAAGGATGAAAATGATTATGATTGTCTCAGAGAACGCATGCAGTGCTCATACAAAAGCAGCGGAGGTAAACTTTAAAGTGATTTTTAAACATATACAGACAGGCGGGTCTACTTACGAACGAGATATGTTGCGAATGGCCGTTCGCAACTTGAAATGTTTGTAAGTCGTTATTCAACATTATTTTAAGGGTATATGCAAGTACAAAGAACTAGAATGCTGGGAGTACACAGCACCAGCACTGTAGTATACATATGTAATATATGTTTAAACTCCCTGTGCTATAATATCCATACCAAATTCAAGGAAAGAAAAAGTCTGATCTTAATCTAGCTCACTAGCAATAGGATGTGCATAACATGTGATGTTTGTATTAATATTGCACCTCATCCAGGACTATAATATACTACATTTCTCAAATTCAGTACAAAATACCCCGCCTTGCGTTGTGATTTCATTCGGTGCCAGTACCAGTTTTTATGCCAGTGGTAAAGCAACACTTTGAAGTACCGTAGTTTTGGTACCTTCTTGAAGTACCAAAAGTACGGCACCTCGTGCGGTGGAAAAGCTTCCTTTAGTTGAGCGGTGAATTGGACAGCTTTACAGCTCTGTAAATTTCGTACGTGCTGTACGTCCTCTACTATGCTTCTTCCGTGCTTCTTCTGTGTACCGGCTTCTTCTGTTACTTCCAGGTCAAAGCTCGGGGGAGAAACTGTGGAGCATGCGCAGAGTGCCTAGGCCAGTTTGAGATTGATAGAATGTATACATGTAGGAGTAAATTGACTCCCAATCACATTATCTGGGTATCTTAGTCCGACTGAGAAATTCGATTTAGTGCTATTTCAGTCAGAGTAACACGTTTACATGTACTTTAAAAGTCCGTTTTTGTCGGACTAACACAATAATTCAGTTTTCGTAGCATGCATGTAAACGTACTGACAGAGTACTCAACTGGTTGGTTGGAACAAAATCTTGGTCTGGATTTGTAGTTTCTGGATCTGTAGAAGATGGATGTGATAAAGTCTTGAGATAAAGGCAGGAGGTCCAAGGATGTAGTATTAGGCCTCGATTTCTCTCCGTAAGGCCAGCATAGCGCCTAAACAGTAAAACCAATAAAGATGCTTAAATACAAATGGGCGCTACACACTCTAGACACAATTTAGCCTTTCAATAAGCCTTGGTATATATTTGGAGCTTCAGTAGAGTCTTATGGTTGGAATTGAAGGCCTTTGTGTTGGTGAATTGTTTTCCAGTGTTTTCACATACACACATCAAATGTTACAGTAACATGACCTAAATGTGATGTCATTCTAACTATAACTTAACTAGGGTGGAGCGACATACAATGCTCTCAGGTAACATGTTGCTGGTAGCACCTTCTGTTTCAGGGGCCAGGGCCCTTAAATGGACTAATCTCTTTGGAATGCCAGAGAGGTGAACTTGGGCACGCTGGTGGACAAGCATTTCAGTGACCTCTCTCAGCGCCTTATGAGTGGAGCCACAGAAGAGACAGAGCACATAGCACATGGCGGAGAAAGCCAAGAGCTTGCTTTGTACACAAGCACGACTGAATAATTTTTCAGATGTATTTTATGTGAGTATGTGTGTGGGTATGCAATGTGTGTGCTGGAAATTCAAGCTGAACACCCAGGATGAGGCTGTGAACTCAAAGGAAACATTTGGGAAATCGCACTCGTGGCAAAACCTCATTAGTTACATGACGGAAAACTGGTGGGATGCTCTGTTAAATAAATATGGTTTTCATTCATCATGGGCTGCTTATCTGGATTACCTTTAGCCAGCTTTAATACCTATGGGACATCGGTGGCCGGGTTCCATCTGATGGACCAGCAGAGTACAGCGGGGCGGGGGGGCTGGGCTTTTCGTTCTCTGCAGTCCTGGTGGTCGAGGTTCATGTGAGAAGCCAAACAAAGCAGCCAAGGGTGCGAAGTAGGTCACACTTTTAACAGCACCTGGAATCCAGCTTTAGTGAGCATTTCTCACCTATTTATACCCCTGGGCCAGAGTGCAGACACCGACCGTTGTGTAGGATTGTTAGTATCTTCCTCCAGGGTGATTGTGGGGTAGGGTGTGGTTAGGGTGAGACAGAGTGGAGTGAGGCAGGGCAGGGTGAGGCGTTGGTTCTGGAATTAGCAGCATTAAAAGCTTAATACCCCCTTTTGTTGCCTTTCGTTCGGTTTCCCATGGGAGTGATGTTTAAACACCTTGTGGATGATGATGAAACTTACAGCCAATTAATAATTAGTGTACATTTTTACGTACTGAGCCTGGAACCTCGTCAAGGTATGCTTCAGTAATTAGGTGGAAAGCACAGAATAACACAGACTGGATAAAATTTCAGCTGAATATTTAAACGAAAAAAGGCGATGCTGTTTTCCATTCATAAACCTGGAGTGCTATTCTGTGACGACTTAATCTTTCACCTGGAGAGGGGGCCGTTTCTCAGCAGATAGACTTGCTGTGCTGTGTATTGTGTAGTAGTATGTAGTATCTTTTTATAGAGCGCATTTCTGGTTTGAACGTCAAACTTAATACTGTGACAGTAAGTGGACCAAATTAAAAATAAATTGCATTTTGGATGCTGTGCCTTATATTCATCTGGAAGAAATTTTCTGACTTGTCTGTTTAAGTGACAAGAAGTATTGATACAAACACAAAGTCCTGATGAGCAACGACAATCTCTAAAACCCGTACTTTAAAAAAATAATCCAAGCATCACATGTATATTAAGTATGTATAGATTAAAATGTGCATGTTCAAAATCACAGGGAAGAGCAGTGAATCACTCCCATAATAATGAACCTTTTATTTGCCATCTACACTATGCTCTTCCCTGACATTAGCTCGCTTTGCCTGGTTTGACAGTTTAGCAGCTGAACACTGAGTATCACTGACAACTTTATGCAATAGTGCTTATATTCAGCTGCCGGGGCTCGATATGTCTAGTTTGGTTAAACTTTGATGGATCTGCTGTACACGCTATTTTCTGTAACTGGGGTCCTACGTGTTTTGGCATACAATACAGACATTTAAACATAAATATCAACATAAGCATATTTAGCGATCGCTTTTTTGTTTGCCGTGAATTCTTAAAAAAAAAACATTAGCGATTTATACTATTCACATGACTAGCATTGAGACGGCTGTATCGAAGTCATGTATTAAATTTGCTGGCTGCATGAAATGAACTTGCAGAATAAACACGTACGTCTGAGTGTGTGCGGTTCGAGGGGCAGTTTTGGTTTGAGTCAGCAGCAGCCCTGCTCCTGATACCATGACTGCAAGCTCGTTTTGGTGTGTGGGTGTGTGCTTGTGTATGCATGTACATACACATGGGTACGTGTGGTGGCGGCGTGCCTTGCAATGAGCAGCAGATTCTTGACATCGCAAATGCGCTGAGAAGCGAAAAGCTTCAGAAGAGAGCCAGCGGGTTAGTCGGTAGCCTCTGTCCTGCGACCTTGCAACTTTTTGGAGATAAACATTATTATTCGAAGAGATTCTCGAGGATGCCGTGTTTGCGAGGCAGTGGTGAAGGTATTTCCATGTCTACCCTCCTTTTAAAGTTGATTATTTAGTGCTGTACCTCCTGTATTGAATGGCATTTCCTCTTTACTGTCGCCTTTTTAATACAGCGCGTTGAGGTTCAGGATCTGTGAGCCCACTTTGCTGTTTTGTGTGTTTCCTCACCAGCGAAGGAGCTCATGACCTTTGTCTCAGTATTACTGCATATAACAAAACTGCACAGGTCTGGCGTCAGTGTCTTTTCTAAAGTGCTTTTTTTATTTTTTAAAAACAATATGAATTAAAAAAACAAAACTTAAACACGAAAGGTGATGTTGTAGATGTGAACTACATGCATTAATTTTCTTTTTTATTCCTTCTGCTATTCAGTTCACCATTAAACCATTCCCCTTTTAAACATTCAACCATTCAATTCACAATTGCTGCTGTTATTGTTTGTAGTAAACATAGTGCCACTCTTTCAAACAAATTGCAATGTATATAGTGATTTAGATGCAGTTCAAAAGTAATATATGTTTTAACAAAACCATACTAATGAAAAAGACAAGCATCCTGCAGTGCAGTGGTGTTAAGATTTCTTTGCAAAAAGACATCCCAAGGTGACATTTTAGTGTGTCCCCCATTTAAAACTAATCATTCAGTACAAAACATGCCCAGTTCTAAACAGATGAACTTATTAACTGGGATGAATTAAATGTCCAGAGACAGGCACTGTAGTACCAAGCTCTTCCATCACTTATGCTTACATTCATTGATTCAGGAGTAAAAGTGAGAAAATAGGATCAGTCAATCCCTGGAGCAAGGAGGGTTACAACCCTTATTCAAGGGCACAGTGGTGACATCACTCTGCTGACCAGAGGATTTGAACTAGCGTCCTCTTGATCATGGGCATAGAGTCCTAACCTGCACAGCCACAAACCAGCTGAGAGGGCCACAGTTTATTATGTGTTCATTTATCCAAAACATTTTACACAGGTAATCCTCTTAGTTTGTATAGCTGTCTAGTTACTGGAATAATCTATGTTGAGTGCTTTACTCAAGAACACAACATTAGTTACTTTCCTGGAACTTGAACCTATAAACTTGTCATAACCAGTCATTACATATACTAGGAGTATTGTATAAGCTAGTTACATATGTCGCTGTACAGATGTTACTATTACTCTCCAGTGTCATTGATTCAAGCAGCCGTTCCATTCAGATTCACTGTAGAAACATTTGCATTATGTCAGGTAACTCTGTCACACTGTCAGTGTGCTGTCTGCCACTGGCACGGTGCCATCGGATTCGCAAATGATTCACAGGTAGTGTAGCACTTCAGGGCTCAGTGACTGACGACCTCATGCCAGAACTTGTTTAGAATCTAACTCCCTTTTGTCAAAAGGTATAATTTAGCAACACCGCTGCTGGGAATAATTCTTAGGTGCCAAGTATTGTGCGGTCAAGTGTGTTATTCAGTCTGTGGATTACAGGGATTTGAAGACTTTCCGAAGTGTGAATAAATATTGGCAGTTCAAACATTTCTTTTGGCAAAGATTTTGTGATACCACCTTCGGATTAATGAGGAAGAGGTTGGGAAGGTCATGGACTCCCACTACAGTGTTCCTGGGAAAGATACCAAACTGTAATTATTTTAGGAAGTGACTGGTATTCACAGATAAAACACAGGCACTAATTATCTTCGCAACACTGCACTTTTTCAAGGACTTATGGCTGTTTTGTGTTAGTTTTCGTTCATGTTGCTTGAAGTTTCTAAGAAAAGCTTACACTAATGTTTTTGGGCCACGCCTGTGCAACAAATGCAACCTGACGAACAGGTTTTATTCCAAAGTAATTCAGCTGTAGCCGTTTATACCGTGTTGCATCTCTTCCTAGGTTGTGATGCCCTAATGGGGAAATCCGCATCCTACCAAGCAGGTACTGTGCCTTCAAACACAAAATACCTGCAATACTTAGAATCTCAAGCAGCAGAGGTATAATAGAGGGTTCCTGTAATACACCTCACCCTATAGTCTCAAGCAGCAGAGGCAGCATGTAGGATCATGTAGGCTTGTCACTTGGATAGCACCCTGCTCTTGCTTATGGTCCTAAATTGGAGCCATTTTTTTAATCGAACTGTTTTTATGGGTGACATTCTCGTTTGCTTAATAGCAAGTCACTAATCTGAGCTCCAATTTACCTGGGAACTGGGAGTAGGAGGGTGGGTAAAAAAATTATATGAGCTATGTCAAAATCCACGTCATACATCTGCGTGTTGACAGTATAATCCACTTTCTATATGTATCTACATCACACATCAAATAACTTTTCTAACTCTATTTATATAGTTCTGTTCTGGCAGAAAATAACACCATTGCAAGGTGTACAGAATACACTGTATGATCTGAATTTCCTTTGCATCTCTGCACCCATGACAAGCAGCACAGTAAAATTTGGAGAAGCTTGGGCTGGCTTGTCTCTGAATAAGAGGGAACAGGTGCTTGACAAGCACTGACTTCAATACACTTGTCAGATCATCAACCTTAGGAGGCTTTTTAGATACAGGAGGTGGGAAGTGATATTTTAAGGCCAGGTTGGGGTTCAGCAGCCATCTGCAGCTTGATGGGTCCTGTTTGATTCAGGAAGTTCCAGTCTGGCATACGACTAGTTATACAGCATTTCTCCTGAGAGATGACAAGAGAGAGTAAACAGAGAAACAGTGATGGTACAGGAAAAAATTGAGGAAGGCAACAAAGCTTAATGAATCTGCATGTAAATAAGAGTTATGACAGATCAGTGTATGATAATGCTAAAGGTTAACATTCAACCTGCAGAGTGAAGACATCCTAAACCTCTTAACCCTACACAGATACTGAATTATTTATGCTACATTTATGCATGGTTACCTTTATGTTTATATTTGCCCTATTACTCCCCTTTTTTCAGCGAGTGACTTCGTATTCAGAGGAAAGCGGCCAATGACCTTTCTTTCACGATGTCACAGCAGATAAGAGTCACCCTTCTGCATCCGTGCTTCCAGGAAGCACATGTGACCTAAGTGTCCACAGTCCCTCCCCCGGGGTGCACAGATGAACCGCCCTCCCAGCCCAGGTACAGAGCGCCTCCCTCCAAAGAAGAGGGAACCCAGGGAGAGCCCGGCAGAGGCCAGCTCTACCGACCACTGCTTCAAGGTGCCTGCACCCTACAGTGCACCCATCAGGGGGAAATCCAGCAGGCAGCCCGGCTCCTATGCTGAATACCTTCCCCTGGCCCCTCCCCTGACACCTACCAACTTCCCAGTACCCTGGTACATGTCTTGTCCCACAATGGCACCAAACCCCTTTCCCTTTGACCAAGATGGCTTGTCCTCATGGAGAGAGCAGTATTCCGGGACCAGGCACCCAATCCATCCCAGACAGCCACAGCCCAGGTGGCCTCATGCTGCAGCAGCACGCCCTCTAACAGGCTCCGCCTCCCATGGCGTGGAATACCCTTTCAGTGATCCATTTTTATATTCAGACCACAGGGTGACATCACCTCTCAGGGTCCTCCCTTTAAACAGTGGGAAATACTTCTCAGAGTGGAGGCCCAATGGTTTCCCCTGGAGGGAAGCTTGGAGTGAGGTCCATCAGCCATGTGAAGCAGGCCAGCTGGGCTCTCTGGCTAACAGTGAGAGGGCACTTCTCATCAACCAAGGTGCGCCAGCTAGGGACTGCCCCACAACAAGCCTCCAAGACTCATCTTCTTTGCAAAATGACAAGGACCCCCAGGCACAGTTCAGCACTGCCTCCCTTAGAAAGGAACCCGTTACTGCTGAAGACAATCATAACTCCTGTAGGCTGATGCATGTATCACAAAAGCCACCCCAGAAGGCTGCTGAGCCAAGCCCCCAAGTCATAGCACCACATAGACTTGCAGGACTATCCCCTGCTATCCATTCTCGGGACCTTCAGGATGAGCGCTTGCAGCTGGTCAGAGCTGGAGACGGGCAAGATACAAAGCAATGGTGCAAACCCAGGGATGCTAGCGGGGAGCTACAGCTATCCAAGGCCCCATCCCCCTTTGCAGGTGGTTCTCTTGTGGAACTAAGTGGTGGGAGACTGAAGAGGGTGGAGGAGTTGCAGACAGAGGACTTCCTGCTGTCAGGGAGCCCGAGGCCTGGGCTGTGCCTCAGCTCCTGCACAGTGCTGGGCATCAGCCCCAGTGTGACTCCAGGGTACATGCATCTGCAGGTCCACCTAACCAACCACCTGACTCAGGTAAACTGCGATGACACCCACACATCACCAGGGTACATCATGTACTCCTTGGTTGTTGGTTTGAATAATTTAACATTCAAGCTTCAATTCATGACATGAAAAAAATGTGTTCTGTTATAATTTAAACTTTGATGGGAGTTTTCAGCTAGCATTTCAATGCATGCAAAAGAACTAGGGCTGTCAAAATTAATGGGTTAACGCGGATTAATCCATCATCATGATTAATCTGATTAAAAATTTTTATGCAATTAACCCATCTGCAGCGCAGAATGACTCAAAATCCCTGAAATGTCTCTGTCAACGCATTTTGGGCAGTTTTGGTGCGTTCCATTTGCCCTCGGAACTCGTATTCCGAGTTTTGAAGCCGGAAGTGACGACATGCGTGCTCCCGTTTCTCAGAGATCCGAGAAATATCTCGAAGCAGCACAGAGGATCCCGAGTTCAGAATCCAAGATGGCTGCGGCCTTTATCAACAGAAGGGAAAGCTGTCATTTTATACTGTTTAAGCACTACTTCTTATTTGTGGCTCATTAAATCGGTTGCACACACTATACCGTCCAACTTATCTGTGGACGTGTTGCTACAGAGTTTTATACGTAAAGCACCACGCATAATGTGTTGTCAACTGATATTGCTAACAATGGCAATTAATCGGGCTAGAATTGGATTTCATGATTAGTCGGATTATTTGTCGGATTTACATAAATGTTCAAGATGTTCAATAAACATGTTAAGTGCATATATATTCCCTTTTTTCTTGAGTCTGTTTGCTAAATGAATGCAAAATGAAATGCGATTAATATAGATTAAAAATGAATTATATTTAATCGTGATTAATTGAAATTAATCCACAGCAATCCTGTGATTAATCTGATTAAAAATTTTAATCATTTGACAGCACTAAAAAGAACCAATGGCTATTTTCTTATTTTTTTTTATAGATAACCCTAATTCTCATCTATATGTGTTCTGAAGGACACTGTGACGGGGTGTGTATGTGTGTGTTTCCCCAGGAGTTACTGGAAGTCTTGGTGGAGTATCCATTCTTCGTATGTGAACGGGGCTGGTCCTCTTGTAACCCGCAGAAAACAGCCTGTCTGTATGGGCTCCGCTGCCGTCAGCTTGCTGTTGGGGACGTGTGCTTCGCCCTCACACCTGCCCCGACCGAGACGCCGCCCTCGGCAGAGCCCACCAAGAGCCCCCCGAGGCCAGACAAATGCGCAACACAGCCCCGAAAAAGGCACTGGTCAGCCCCAGATGTCTTTGGAGAGGACAGGTCCCCGGTAGGTTCGCCTCAGAACTCAAAGCACAGGAAGAAGCAGTAGTTAAACTCACATTTCATCTCCAACAAGCCCTTCTCTCAAGCACTGCCACTGGGCATGAAAGATATGTCTCTGTCTACTTCCCTCACTCTTTGCACAGGACTATATTTTCTCTGTCGCTCCTCCACTTTTTATGCGTGCGGGTAAGGCGACGCGGGCCAGAAGCACACTGCAAACTCAGGATTAAAGCCTGCAGGCAGGGCGCTGTTCTTAGAATGTATCATGTTGTATTGCCAAGGAAGCAGCTCTTTGCACATGACAGGAAGCAGCAGGGGGACGGCAGTGGTGCAGGCCAGCCAGCAATGATGTTCCTCTAGGATCAAATTTACTCTGTTAGAGGTATCAATGAAGTGTTTGATATGTGATCTATATTTGTAATCTATATTAAAAATGTTACTGAAGTCATACAGAAATGTAAAAGTGATTTATTTATGTTCACATCACTGTTTTTATGGTCACTATAGTTGTTTTTAGCCAAAAGCGCTGAGATGAATTTATACTGCGATATCGTCGCGTGCGTAACGCAGTTGTAACTATGCGCAATATTTCATCTCCTTTTTCCAAAATGAAGCTAAAGGAGAAAGAAGAAGCGATCGCTTTTTGTCTTCTAATGAAAGTGTAGCATTGGCTGATGCGCGGTTAGCCTCAGCCACGGTGCCAGTCCAGGTTCAGTGCGCACTCGTTTCTTTCACGGGCCTTTTTGTGTTCGTGTGGATCAAGGGAAAAAAGCGTGGAATTCAGGGATGGGAGTCCCCTGTGGACTCGAAAGAACTTTTTAGTAATGTGAACTGGGAAAATGCTATTTTTCATTTGAAAAATGAAATTGTATATTTTTAAACAATGGAACTGTGTAACTGTGTTCGATATAAATAAACTTTTAAATACCAGACATGTATCGGTTTTCAGTACTCCACCTAGTCAAAAATTGTAACACTAAAAGTAAGACCTCAGACTTGACCTTATATGCCGTGTTGACTCTGCTGTGTGTGCGCACCCGTGTCGCATGGGCTTTCTCTTCGTGCCCCAGAACTGGCACCTGCAAATTCCCAGGAGTGTATCATTGTAGTTCCAAGTGTGTGTGGACCGCGGAACCGGAGGCACCCGGGTGGGACCCGACCCGTGCCCAGGAAACTTTTGTAGCATCATTAATAATGTGATCATGAACAATCCCAAAAAATAATCAGCTATTAATAATTTAATGCAAACCGATAAAACTTTATTAATGAAGGATGGCTGGTATTTGCTTGTGCTCTTTACCTTTTTCTTTATGATGATGGACAGCTTTGGTAATACATTACTTGGACCACAAGGGGGAAGTCTTTTCACACGTAAAAATGTGAAACGGAACTGAAATTTAATTACCACATTCAATACTGAACACCACAAATGCTCTATTATTTACGAAATGCACGTAATTATATTTTAATGACCCAGACGACTGTCGCACGGTTTTATCGTGTAGCGGTTATCACGTCTCTTTGGACTCTTTGGAAACTCTTTGGAGCTTCGGATTCGAGACCGAGAAGAATAACTCTTACTTTCAAATGTGAGAGTTGATTAAATCAATCACATGCGTCGTCAGTAAAAACTGTTTTGTTGGAAGAATTGCTTACCAACTCGTTAGCATGCGCTGCATAGGACAGAGCAAATAAGAAACGATTGCATTTAAACCTATGGTGGTACAGTATTGTAAATATGGATAATTATTCATCTGAAATCTCAAATACGGCAGTCATCGTTTTTATTCTTTTGTCTCCCACCCCTCCCCCCCCCAAAATATAGCATATAATGGACATAACACTAGAGTTAAAAAAACAAGTCATTATTATAGAGTAACCAGCCTGACTAGAGTCAGAAACTAAACCGGCATGACATTGCTGCAAGGCTACAGAGTGGTGATTTGTGACTACTACTTCATTTTGGATTGCACAGCCACCTCACGCGTTGAAAGATACAAGATAAACATGTCGAACAATAAGAAAACAATGTTTATTAGTTATTATTTCAAGTGAAGATTACACAATCCTTAATCTGAAAAACATCTGCATGAAAGATCAAAGCTCGGTAAATTATATATAATGCAGAAATTTCATAATTATTACACTCATTTATATTGTCACACTGTATAAAAATAATTTGTACTAATGCATTCATATTTACATCTATGTAATTATAAAATAAGTTCACAGTTGAATATCTTGCTTTTCCCACACTAAAATGAATCACTTCTTGATCTTGTCCATAAATATTACAACTACCCTGCAGACTCAGAAGTGTACAATGAATGGAGATACTGTAGGCGAGGTATATCCCAGGTAGGGTTTAACTGTAACTCTGGGGCTCTAAATCGAACAGAAAAAGTATGGAAAATGATATATTCATGCCCAGTTGGTGCTGGAAAACCACATCACAGTTACTCCCAAAGTGCTGCGTTTCTGTGGTTTTATGCGTTGCAATAAGATGTATACTGAGTAGGTGACAGAAGTTGGCATTAATTAGTTGATACTCTAGGAACAACTTTTCATCTGGGACATGGGATGATGAGTAGGCGAGGTTTCTGAGGCTGTCAGGACCTGCACTCATCAGGTGGGGCAGCTACCGTGTCACCAGCTTCACTGCAGGCTGCCGTCCATGCAGCTCTTAAGCTCCTGTAGGCCACGGTCCACCTCCACCCCTGAGCTCTGCTGCTGCACGCTGGCCAGGAGCTTCTTGGCAAACAGCGGCTCCACCTGCAGGAAAGAGCAGAGCTCAATAAGACGGCACGCTCAGAAAGACAGCAGGTGGCATTAAGGATGAAGATTTACATCCATCTGTTGCAGAGGGCCTGGATCCAATGCCAGCAAGCCAAGGACACCCTAAGCAGGATGTCAGTCTATCACAGAGCATGTTCCCACGCACAGCCACAAACTAAGGGCAACGCAACACAAATTTGCCTAACTGCATGTTTTTGGATTACTCACAGGAAAACCACGCTTACGCAGGGAGAGCATGCATAAACATATACGACTCTTGGTTAAAACACAAAAGCTAATAGTTAACCAGGATGGTCAGTTTTTCTTTGGCAGAATTACAAGGGACATTAGAAAAATCTGTGTTCTGGCGCAAGGAATTGAGTAGTCAGCCAGGGAATTATTACGGCTAATTCTGTGTTTTCTTTTCTAGCCCAATGGTTTAGACCACCTGCCTTGGCTGATTTATTGGATTTACATCCACTGGCCTACAGTTTACAACATTACATTCTTTTGCCTTACATACATGCATCTGGTTTCCTTTACTCAATGAAAAAAAAGTGAATGTTGTTCCTCTTTACGCGTAAGTGTTTAGTAATATCAGCTGTACAATAAATAAAATGAACTAGCTTGTGTCGATAATTATTATGTGCAGTTTCAGCATTCATGTGAAGACTGACAAAGAGAGCCGTCTCATAATAAGATCAGATAAACTTTATTGCGTCCAGCAGGGAATTCTTGAAAGCGTTTGCAATCTACATTTCATGTTTTTGTATTTGACACAAACAGCGGCATACAGCCTTGTGCAGATGAAATTCATTTACAAAATGACTGTCTTTTGAGGTTTTTGTTCACTTTTTAAAGACTGCAAGCGCAGTATGAAGAATTGCATTTAAGATGATCTGTGGCACTTTAACAAAAAACATCCTAATGAGTCTCTCTGTTTTTATTAGGTTCTTGGCTCATACACACACACACACACACACACACACAAATGCGACAAAAACAGGCACACAGAAGAAATATAAACATGCAAAGTAGATGGGAGATACTGAGGGCACTGCACAGATCAGCAAAGTCAAAAGGAAGCGCAGAGGTTAACATGCATCGGGCGCGGGATATGGGATACTCACTCGGGCTGTGATGAGCTTCTGGGCAGGGCTCTTGTCTGCCTCTGGGAATTCCTCCCCAAAACACAAGTCAACCTTGTAAGAGGGCCTAGGGCCACCTTCCCGAAAAAACCTATCCAGCTCTGAAGAAGGGACAGAGAAAAGAGTGGTGCAGAGACACATGGGTAAACCTGCGAATGTGATCCAGAACACACCCCAAACCCCGATCCACTCACGCCAGCGTAGGACATGTAAAAAAATATCTGGGGGGCAACTTTTGCCCCCATGGTCTAAAAAATGGGGACATTTACAAAATTTTGGGGGCACTTTTTAACAATAGTAATCAAATCATAAAGGTTCTGTCTTTAATGCAAAATGAGACCAAATTAAAATGCATATAATATAATGACCACCTTAAAATGACCACCTCGTGCCAACCTGAGTAAATAAAAAGCATTCTATTGCTGGCCCAAAGATATGTACGCGATCATCTGTATGTCAGACAAAGCAGGAGATAGTACTGACTGTTTAGGCTTTTATTAAGCTCTTAATAGCTGTTGTATATATGTATCATGGATGGTTTATAAATAAAGTAAAAACTTGATCACAGTCTTTCAAACAAACTAGTTTACAAGCTGTTTAGAAACTGTTTTCTATTCTGAAGATCTATTTGGGAAAATGAAAGGCAGTGTTTTACAACAGTAAATGCAATCCATGCAACAACATGAAACAAACACCGCAAATTACAGCATTTTTAACTTGTTCAGCAATTTTTAAAATGAAACGAACAAGTACCAATTATTCTTTGCCTCCCTCACTGGTTCTTTTGCTCTTGCGCCTCTTTGGTGCTCTTTGGTTAATTGTCTTGATGATTCACACCTGCTCTTTGTTAGTCCTCATCAACTATCCCATAAGATGCTTACCAAATTGGGATACATTTCCCAAAAGCTCCTGTTAGCAATTTACATGGTTGGACCTATTTTTTTTCCTGAAATCTTGGGGACAATTTCTGTCCCTCAGTCATTATGAGATTTCTTGGGGCATTTTGCCCTTCGCCGCTTTTATTTCCGACACCCCATAATTATGAGCCCATCCCTCACACCTTCCCATCTTCTGCCTCCTCCTGACCTACCTCTCAGAAGAAAAGCCATGTCCAGCAACTTGCAGGTCCTCTCGCGCTCCAGCTTGTTGGGCCGGTCATGCCACTGGGCTAAGGGCCCGTCCCAGTACACGCGGCCCTGACAGAACCTCTTGGCGAACATGCCGTCATGAGCCATCCACAGCAGCACGCCGCGCTGCAGGTGGGGCAGGAGGCGCTTCATGGCCTCCACCGCCGTGGGGGAAGCGCAGGTCTGTGTGGGAGACGGGAAGCAGACCGGCTCCACTGCACTCGGCCCATAGATGTGCTCATTCTCCGTCGGGAGCAGGCCGTGAAGGATGCGGCAGCCCTCCGGTGTGCTGGTACTGAAGTCCTGCACCAGGCGGCCCTGATAGAACAGCTGCACCTGCAGGCGGAAGTCTGGGCCAGAGAAGGCACACCGACGCATGTCACTGTGCCGCCAGGAGGTGGCACAATGACACATGTCACTGCTCAGCTGGCAGGTGGCACAACGACGCATGTCACTGCCCCACCAACAGGTGGCACACTGCTCTTGTGGTTAAAAGCTTTCAAGTTCACATCACCGAGCATAATATGCAATATGAATTGGAAAAAACAGCTAAGATTGAAAGCTACGTAATTACATTTTAATAAGAGCCTCTTTTATAATAAACTTGTAGTGGCACTCATCTATCCATAGTCAACATTCTGGTTTTGAGTATCTTTGGGGTTTTTCCCTCTTAGTGATCTAGATGTTTCTTATGAAACATGTTTCAAAACCCAGAGTAGGCAATGTCTCCCATTTGTACCACATATACAAAAAGATACAAATGCCTAGCCAGTGTAACTAATGGTTACAATCTGAGACACAGCCCTGCAGATAGCAGTATTTCCTAATCATGGAAACAGCGAAACCAGAAAATGGCTTCGTATATAGATATGCTCATCTGTGTCATTTATGTGGCATATTTCATGATATGTGCAATACCTATGTTTTAGTGGATTTCAGTTTTATGCACAGCAGCTGCATTTCTGGTGCAGGTCTGGTGTAGGTTTCAAGGGTCTGAGTTCAAGTGGGGTTGTGGTACCTGTGATCTGGACGGCTTCTGGGAAGGCAACATGCAGCATGGAGATGAGGCCTTTAGAATCTGTCTCTCTGCATGTCGCCAATAAGCAAAATTCCTCCGTCGTGTTTCCCTCTAAAGAACACCCAACAATGGAAGAAGGAGAATCCTTTCAACTGTACCAATGCAAAATGTCATGTATAGCTCATCTTGAAGGACACAACAGCAATTTACAATCTATCATGGCCCTACTGCCTGATGTCATCCATTGACAGAATACTTTTATAATGCAGAATCTTGTTGGTTTAAATTTTAACTTCTTTTCATAGCTCACATTATGCATGCTGCCATCCCGTCAGTCAGGCGATTCCTGGCTCAGTGCAGGCTATATACTAAACCCACAGGTACCACAGAAGTTTCCCATTTACAGCCTGAATCAATGGCCAGAATTTAGAGTTCATTTACAGGTGACTTTTCCTCCTGTCAAATTAGGCCGCAATGTTGATGAAACAAGAATGTCTGTGCACAGTAAACCTATCAGCGTTTTAAAGGCATATTTTAACTCCGATAATGGAGTATACAGCCAACTATATGGTTCAATGAAGTAAGCCAAGTGAAATTCACCACTCATTCTTTTTTAGAGCTTCCCATTATTGTTTCATTCTGCAATGGCGCAGTTCCACAGTTGCCAATTGAAACTGCCGCTTTCCATTCTCAAGGAAACCTTTTGTTTATTCAAATAACTTTCAGTGGCCCGTAAAAGGAATTTCAAAACTTTGTCACCATGACAGGGGGAGGAGCATCTCTCTTCAGGATGGGGCGGGCAGGCAGCACTGACCATAGTTTACGGAGGCGGCCTTGTCTGCCGGGCAGGACGCGGCCTGTTGCTGAATGCTGCACACCTGCCTGTTTGCCTGCTCTCCGTTTTCCACTTTTCCAGAATTCAGCTGTATATGTGGAATAACCAAGCATAGAAACAAGCATAGTGTGAAGGAAAAACAACAACAGACAATATTACTGTCACAGATAAACCGAGGGGAAGGAAGACTGTAGCCACTGAGCTTTATATCCATCTATCTATCTATCTATCTATCGATCTATCTATCTATCTATCTATCTATTTATCCACCTACCTAATGGTAAGAGTGCATTACATGAAACAAGGTGGTCAATTCACGGCAAATGACTTTGATAATCCTGCATTGTCATTGATGCTGCACTTGAAATTAGCTAAAATTTGAGAAGTTTCCAAAATGTATTTCCAGCAAAATGCTTACATATATTGTTAAATCAATATGTCTGCAAAAGTACAGAGTGGTGGTGTGAGGGTTGGCGCCCGCCCATCCCTGTCCTATGTGTTCGGTTCCCATTCGGTCAGCAGGTGTTGCTGGCCATCCCGTTCCCTCTGTCATTGTACTAGTCCCTAGTGTGTTTTCCTACTTCCCTTGGCTGCTGCATACCTCAGTTGTGTGCCAAAATTCCTAGGGTTTATTTCCCAGTATGTAAAGTTTCCTAGTTTTGGTATTTGTTAAAGATCCCTAGTTTCTGTGCTTGTTGATTGTTAGTTAAGTAATTCCTGTGGCCTGTTTCCCTGTACTGTGCTCTTTGGTTAATTGTCTTGATGATTCACACCTGCCTTTTGTTACTCCTCATTATTTGTGTATTTACATGCCTGCCTTTGTTCTGCTCTTCAGTCTGTGTAACATTGTGGATGTTACAGTGTGTTTGGTGTCTGTTCTCCTGCCTGGTTCTATTCCCTATGAGTTTGTTCAGTTTCTTAGTTGTGTTCTATTTCATGGTTTTAGTTAATTCAGTATTTTTCCCTGTTTGTTTCCTGACCCCTCGTGCTCCTTTTGTTTTGTAGTATTACCCTGTGTGTCCAGTCTCTTTAATAAACGCCTGTTTATCTCTGAACCGCAAGTAGATCATCACCTTCCTTTCCCTGCCTGCACCATGCCCCGTTTCCGTAACAGGTGATGACTGTAGTAGCTATTGATACGTTCCAGCACCAGTACCAGTGGATGCACACACAGACCAGTAAAGGCATAAAGAGTTTGTTACCATAGGATGTGGAGATATGTCTGGCTGACTGCTGATCACATAGATTTCAGGAGACTCTGACAAAGAATAAAGCAACAGTTAGTACAGCATTCAGAGGCAAATCGGGAGTCTGCTGGTTGCACTGTCAAAGGAACTGCCATTCTGTGAATCCCCTAAGAAGGTGATGTAATGCAACATTCTATATAAACAGGCAAACTGCATAAATGATAAGCTGTGTGATTGACTTTGGATAAAATTGTTGATAAGCAAATAACTAGGTCAAAAGATAAAGAAGAGCAGAGAATGTGGAAGGAGAAAGGTCAGCAGCATAAAAACAAATGACAGAACATGTTTACAGTTTCTCTGGATTGCTTTGGAGCGCATCTCAAATGGCAACATTTGCAAAACATCAAGTGTAACCCCTACACTGTAATGTCACTTCTGCATAGCAGAACATCATTTTTTGCTATTGTACTGTGTTTGGTGATCTGAAGAAGTTACAGTGCATGCGAGTGCTTTCTCTTGCCAGTGAAGTTTACATACTATAATGTAGAGCCTTGCAATGTCAAAACTGGTGTCAGGCATGAATAAGTAACAGTTTACTAAAGAAAAATGATCAGTCAATGACCGTGAGAAAGTAGGAACCGACTCTCATGCAGAATTGTGGAGCTCAGGAGCATATTTACACTGACATACTTACACTGACATTTTGACAGAATATCTAAGTATTTTGACTTGTGGTTAAAATGATGCAAATTCTACTTTTCATTTTGGTGGCACTGACTAATTCTTCAGTGGAATTATTTGCTTTTGAGACATGAGCTAATTGTTTTGGCTAAGTTACAGGCTTTTGCAGATAAACCATATTGTTGTGCTAAATGCATGAACTGTTTTGAGAAATGCTCTTATAGTCTTGAGAATGTTAAGTATGTTTCATGAAATGTGCCAAAAGCAATTGAGAAAAACTGTAACGTGTTCAAACAGCCCACAAAAATCAAAGCCTGAACAAAAAGCAGATTGCCACATTACAATCACACTAAGAAATTTCTTTCCAATTTAATATATTTTTTGAAGTGGAAATACTCTGAGAAAGTAGGCTGTCTTGTGTCCAGATTCTTGATACTGGCATTGTAGTGTTAAGTTGGTCATGTATAGGGTAACCTACACAGTGGTAAGACCACAGTTTAAAACACAAATCTGCAATAAAACACAAAAAGTACACTTTCCCTTGATTATCTGCATGTTTTTAGGGGCAATATTTCATTGGTTCAGTCAGTGTGTGGGATGGTTTAGTGGGCTGCACTGAAAGGTAGCTGTATACTTCAAACATCATCAGACAAAACAAAATTGAACACATTGGTGAGAACTATCTGTCGCATACTGAAGCTGGGTGTATACTTCAGATGAAAGCTATGTGTCAATTCAGGGGCTACGTCCTTCATAGGGTACAGGCAACGTAGCTGCGTCCTTCTAAAAGTCTGTGCAATGAATCTTGAGATAATTTGGGCTGTGAAGGATCCATCAGGTGAATCCTTCAAGGTCTGGGGAAAGTAAGACGCATTTCTAGGTCGCATTAGAAGAAGGCTGTGAAATGAGACAGCCTTGTCGCACTGCTGTGACACATTAGGTCAGGGGTGGCCGATCTTATCCACAAAGGGCCAGGGTGTATGCAGGTTTTTGAAGTAACCCTCAGCTCAGTTGTTCAAACCCAGGTGTGAGGACTCTTCAGCCAATCAGTCCTCTAATTAGTAATCTAATTAGGGAGTTGCAGTAAAAACACAGCAGCCATTTCAGTATAAGATTGGCCACCCCTGCATTAGGTCTTCAAAAGCAGCCTTAGAAGGATGCAGCTCCTGAATTAGGACACAACCAAAATCAACGTCATTTAGGTAATATGACGCCATATGATCGCCATTCCAGCACATCGCCTGTGCAGGGTTCCTGAGGCAAAGTTTTGTTCTGATCCCACCCGCTGCCCACAATTGGCTGACATAAATGTGATGCCGCAGGGTTGGTCAGCAGGACTAATTATGCAGTTCCCGAGATGCTTTGCGCCACATTGCACTTTAAAAACTGTAAATATTTGTAGTTATGTATTTCTGTTATTAGTAAATTATGTCATAAATGTGGGCCATGGAATGCATGTTTTTTGTTAGCGAGTAACCGTGAGTATAAATTGTTGCTTTTCCTGTATATGCTGCTGTTAATATTAGACCAATAGCGGCCGTAAATAAAGAGCAATCTAGTTCATATATCACTTTCCCAAGTGTGCTTTCAGGCTGCGGATGGTCGTGCATGTGGAAGCTTGTATTCATACTACATTTGGCCGCAGACGACGATGGTTGCGCTTGCTGCATACAAATAACAGTACTATTCCACCAGACCCAGAGAGGGGAGATGTATTGCCATGACTACAAATACATGCAGTGTGGTGAAACGGTAATGGCTTTTTATGACCACTTTTAAAATACAGTTTTAAATGCACCTGACCCCACCTCATTCTAAAACCGACACGCCCATGGGCATTCAGATGTATTCAAGTACATTTGCTATTTAAACAACGTAGGCGCTAGATAGCTGCTTTGGGCTGAAAGCCAATTCATGCTTCACTCTTCCGTGTGCGCTTTCAGTTGCTGACGAGGGGACGTAACGTAAATATCGACATCAGGGGTTGGCTGGGGACTGCTGCGGGCGGTGCGTGTGTAGCCCAGATTTTAATGTCTAGTGGAAAACTGTCCATGTGCAATATAATAGACTACGTATATCAAGCAGGTTGCACGTATGTAAACTTTGTCCTTTAAATTTGTTCAGCTCAAAACAATAAATACCAATAGCTCTAGTAACAGAAATTGAGTAACAGACCAGTAAAACTATTACAAAAAATATCTTCTCACCCTGACCTTTTGGGAGCCCCCAAAAGGTCAGGGTGAGAAAATATTTTTTGTAATAGTTTTACTTTCCTTCGCAATACTTCCCACGCAATAATTGTCCATTATTAATAATAACTGTACTGTGTCTGTTTAAAGTACAAAACAGAATTAATCGGCTAATAAGTATAAACCTAAACGATACAGACATGTCTGGTTAAGTTTGCTTTAAGCATTAAACTGTGGGGGACAATGCACACCATGTGACATATCTACATATCATATATGCGTTTTATTTTATTTATTAATAATTTCACTGTGTCAATTCACCACCAGTATCTGTAAACAAGGCAGCTGGGCTATTGAACGCGAAGAGCACACACAAACATTATTTTTGTTTATCCTCGCCGTCACGTTGCACTCAATAACAAGTGGGCGAATATGCTGAGATCACAAAACTATTTCAAAAAATTTTCTCACCCTGACCTCTTAGGTGCTCTGTATATTCTACCTATGTCTTGATTATTATTGATTTTGATCCAAAAGTCATATTTTATCACAAGAATCGAATAGTACATTCAACAAGAAACATGATTGGGCAGAGGTAAATATTAAAAATGTTCACTATGCAAATTGTTTGTGAGACAGTCAGCTCTATATTAACAACAATTACACACAGGGGCTATTTACAAGTGCTCCCAGAATGCTCAGCGCACTTACTTGGATCCGCCACTCAGAGCCATCACACCAGCGTTACACTATCCCCCTCTTAAAGATCAACTTTCCCGGCAATCCCCACCCCCAGTCCCCACCTCAGTTCTGAGACCAGTCCCAAGGTCCGGTGGTAGCTGCCGGTGCACCATCTCCAAATGGGGAGGAAGGCATCTGCTCGCGAATGCTGGCGAGGCTGACCTGCTGTCAGCAGGCACTGGCATCACCGGTTACCCCCAGTTGCCGACTCCACCCTCCACGTGGCCTAGGGAGATCTGCTGCCCCCTCCAGTGGGTCCTCCTGGCCAGGGAGGGGCCTGACCACACCCAGAGTCTCCCACAGCCAGGCCCCTCTCTCTGGGGACAACAGACACACCAACCGGCTAGAGACCGCTGGCAGAGCCAGGCTGCTAGTGAGCGTTAGGTGGTCAGCCGACTCTGGCAGTGCAGGGCCCCCAGGCCACGATGCTTCTTCCTCCATGAGGGGGACCAGTTGTTGATCATCAGGCTGGTTCTCCCGAGGCCTCCTGCTCTGCGTCTCTGGAGGGCTCGCCTAGCCACTCACATTCTGGCAGCTGTTCTCGCCTCCCCCGCTCCAGGGACTCATGCAGCTGTTTGCCTTGCTCCAGCTGTGCCGCCAGCTCACCATGCTCCTGGGCCAGCTGGGCTTCCAGAGCGCAGCACACCTCCTACCGGCTACGCAGTGTGACCTCCGCCTCCTGCGGCTCGCTGTGCTTCTGAGCCAGCTGGGCGTCCAAGCTGCGACACGCCACCTCCTGGCCGAGCAGCCGTTTTGCAGCCATGCAATGTCACTTCCACTGCCTCGACCAGACTCCCCCCATCGGTCTTGCTCTCGCTTCCATCTGGCCAATTCACCACGCAGCTGCTTCAGCTCCCGCCACTCCTGCACCATGGACTCTCGCAGCCGCTCCCGGTCCTGCTGATGCCGTTCCCACTGCTCGTCCAGCTTGCGGTGTTCCTGAGCTAACCAGGCCTACTAGCTGCAGCCACCACCACAAGACTGGGAAGAGCAACCTCAAGCTGCTGCTTCCATTGGTCATGCTTGTGGCTGGGGTGAGGAGCACCGAAGCCAGCAGCATCAGTGGGGCTGCTTCTGACACCAGTATGATACTAGGCAGACCGACGCATCAGTGCAGCCGCAGCAAGCAACAATACACAGCGACAAAAATTGGTGCAGAAACACGGGGAAGTTACACTAAGGACAGTAAGGCACACACACTGCAGGTAATTACACATTAGCTAGTTCACGTCACGATCAGGTAAGAACCGAGTACAAACACACGTAAGGGCATACGCGACAGTTGGGTATATAGCACAACAAGTACCTACACTAACAACAATTACAGACAGGGGCTATTTACAAGCACTCCCAGCATGCTCAGCGCACTTACTGGGGTCCACTACTCAGAGCCATCTCTCCAGTGCTACAGTATGAACTAGGCTTCATGCTAACAAAGACACTTGTGTCGCGCCTGATGCCGCTTTACGCTGGGTGATATGGCTGAATGTATGTCAGTGCACTGCCTGTGCAGCATTCCCTGTGGCAAACTTTCTCCATTTGTTCTGATCGCACCCACTGCCCACGACTGGCTGACATAAATGTGATGCCGTGGGGTTGGGCAGCCACATTAATTATGCAATTACTTGCATGCTTTGCACAGCACCACACTTATCTGTAAATTGATGCCTTCCCTGTCTGTCCCCTCGGTAGTATTAGATCAATAGTGGCTGTTACTACTGAGATAAACTTTGAAGACTCTTCAATGAAGAGCTGTCGTTTCCTTTATTAAAATGACACAGGCACTCGCTGATTGTACAAACGAGAGGAGGCCATTCGGCCTATCAAGCTCATTTGGGGAGAACTTAAATAATAGCTCAGATTTGTTAAAATCTTATCTAGCTCTGATTTAAAGGAACCCAGGGTTTTAGCTTGCGCTACACTAGCAGGAAGACTATTCCATACTCTAACTGCACGCTGTGTAAAGTGTTTTCTCAAATTCATTTTAAAACGTTCTCCCGCTAATTTCCACTTATGGCCACAAGTTCTAGTATTTAAACTAATATTGAAGTAGCCATTTGGCTGAACA
>JAODLD010000136.1:12644875-12656841 GCA_026781065.1 Mormyrops boulengeri | reverse complement strand
ACAGCCACATTCCTTCCAGGCCTCAGTCTTCAGTCCTGCCTTCATACAGCCACATTCCTTCCAGGCCTCAGTCTTCAGTCCTGCCTTCATACAGCCACATTCCTCCCAGGCCTCAGTCTTCAGTCCTGCCTTCATACAGCCACATTCCACCCAGGGTTCAGTCTTCATTCCTGCCTTCATAATCCACTAGAGCACAATTCTGTATGGGGAGCTGGACCTCTCCATTTAGAAATGTGATGTAACCAACTTTTAGAGAGTTGAATGTAAGCAATACTTGTCTCCAATAAAAATAACACTGCCAAGGCCTGGATCTGAGGCTTATGCAAAGACTTGGAAAATAACAACATGGACTTACACCAGTTTTTACGCACAATAAAAAAAGTCAACTGACATATTTATAATGCTGCCCAAAGTGTTTCCCTAAAGTTGATTTTACACCTTTCCTCATATTCACAGGGTTACTTTTGGGAACAGAGCAATTATTCAGGAACTTCCCATCTACAGGTCATGGTAATGATGTCATACCTCAATGATGCATTTATTTCACTGTAAAGTGTTGCTGGTTCATCTAAATCATATGGGGGTGGGAGTAGACACATGACCTTAGCCAGTCATTTGTTTTAGCATAATTTAATACAGAAGAGGACCTGGGCGTTTTATAAAGCTTTTGGTATATGTACATGAGGGACTGTTTGCCTCTGTGATGCAGCATTTCCCTGAACAGGCCTCTTCTTACCTCACTGATCATAGCTTTGCCTTCTAGCTGCTACTTCTGGGGAATTTGACAATTTTTAAACCCTGTCAACAAATGGCATAGATTACAAAGATGATTGTCAGGAATTCACACATCACCAATACTCCATTCATCAGGAATGGTGGGTAATACCGCCACAGGAAAGTGTCTCTGTGATCCAGGGGTGCCCCCGCTTAAGTTCCTATACATCTTAGACTCATGCCAGTCTGTGGCCATCATGACAATTCTGTACATATCTTTCAATATGGCTCTTTCACTTTTCATTTCACTATGAAACTAAATGCCTTCAGAAGTATCAGTTTGACTCATACAGTAAATGTCCTTTATGCATTTCAAAGTTATCATTTATCTATACCCAGTAACTGCCAGGGAGAAGCACAAATCTGTTAGAGACACTAAAGGCCATAGTATGTTGTAAAAGATGTACATCTCTGAAATGCATGCAAAAAGAACTGATATGAAGCATTCAGCAGAGATGAAGAATTCACAGCTACAAAGGATGCTGAAATGTGCCTGAGACGAACAGCAAAACAAAGACACCACTCTTCAGGCCAGTACATCATAGGATGCAGCCTACAGTTTTTAAGGCATGGCCTAAGGACCAGGACTGTGGCATTTCAGAAAGGCCTGCTCACTCCTGCACATGCCTGTTTCTGGCCTCTGTTTTAGTGCTGCTGCTGCTGGATTGAATTACTTATATTTTTATGGCTCCCTTCCTAATTTTTGGTGATGGTTGTGGAAAGCATTTCCACGGACTCACCTTTAATTCATGTTAAATCACTCATGTAACTACCCCGTCCAACTGTAGATCAGCCCCACCCAAAAAACACATAAAAGCTACAAATGACTTGGCTCCTATTTAGGAGTTTGTTGTTTGTTAGTTTTAAGCTAAAACAGACACCCAGTGGCTAATGTTACAAATCCTTGGAAAAAGTGTTCCACATTTAACACTGTATAATATATCTGAACTTCCACAAGTGGCTAAACCGGATGATGTCATATCTCACGTGATCTTACCTTTCATATTCCCACTAGAACTTTGCAATCTACCAATCCTAGACTTCTGTGTATTCCAAAGTTGAAACGTAAATAAAGTAGTAAGGCAGCCTTTAGCTATTATGCTCCAAAACTTTGGAACCTACTGCCAGAAGGCATTAGAGAAGCTGAGTTGCTTAACACTTTCAAAAAGCTATTGAAAATGCATTTTTTTAGATTGGTATTTTAACCGTTTTATAATACTTTATTATACTTCATTTTATTTTCCAATTCACTTATAACATTACACTATTATATGTTTGTGTTCTTTTACTACCTATGATATTTATTTCTTTTTATCTCACCGTTTTGTTGCTATATCCATGAAATATGGTATTAATTAATTCCAATTTTCACTAACTTATACTTTTAGAACTGTAGCCTTGTATACTTTTATATTTTATTGTATTTTATTTGTTTGTTTACTTATTTTACTTTGATTTTATTTTAATCTCATATGTGAAGCACTTTGAGCTGCACTTGCATGTATGAAAAGTGCTATATAAATAAAGGTTATAATTACGTCCTTGGGTGACTTGAAAGGCGCCTTAAAAATAAAATGTATTATTCTTCTTCTTATTATTACTATAATAATAATAATAATAATAATAATAATAAGACATTAAGTTCTACTTCAAACTTTCTGAAGTTCTTCTTTGTTCAGTCAACCTAACTAAATGTCACATAAACAAAAGGAGCATCTGTGAAATCCATGCAACTCAGCACAGTCAGATTAGCTCTGCGATGTTCTTAAAGGGCCTTACAATAAATCATCCTTCTTCAATTAAATTTCGGCACGTAAGCAAAGCCAGCTCTAGCTGAATGGTGGCTGCATCAGATTTGAAAAGCAAACCTTCTTATACTTGCTTACAAACATAAACCCTTTTATTCCTCTGAGGTCATACGAAATAAGTTATAGTAAAGAGTAGACCTGCATAACAACATAATTCAGTGCAGGAGATATTTGGGTGACTCGATCTGGTTTATATACTTTTGTGAATTCCTTAGTGTAGCTGGCCCATATGTGGATGAAAACGTCCCACTGCTTAGCATTTAAAATAAACCACACAAGATATTTACTGACATCTGGGGCATCTGAGATTACACTAACATTCCTTTATGATGGCAAACTCCACACAGGGAACGGATGACAGCGAACAACCTACTGCTGCTTATAGGGGTCGACTCATTCTTGTGTTTTACTGAATACGTTTTCGCAGATGAACTTCGAAACCACCAACCTGTTACCGTATTAGCTTCAAACATCGCACGCATTTGGCTTTTATATGAACACCAGACTAGCATGCTATGTATCATTTATTTTACCGCCATTTCCCAAGCTCCTGTTTGCTAGGGTGCCGCCTCTTTATTTTGCCAGAAATCACTGCCAAGTGAAATATGGAGAGTTATGGTTTTATGTTTGCATTGCATCCCTGATGATTACGGTTTGGGCTTTTCTACACATCGGCATGATGCTGCCGAACAAGGATCTGTGAAACTATCCCTGGCGGCGTTAGACACAAAACACTGCATCACAAAGATCATACACAATAGACTAACAGTGAATGGCTCTCTATGGATGTGTTATGCTAATTAAATCTGCTGCGGGCCCTGCCTTCAATTACACAATGAGGTTCTTTATAGCACAGACTTATAGAACAGACTAAAACCATTCTGTATGATGTTACAGTACACACTGCATGGGATTTTGTGTTTCTCTGCACACAAAGTCAGAAATGATTAGTTTATACATTAGTTCAATCCAAGCAACTGGCCTGCCTTCTGCCTCGGTGGAGTCAGGTCCCCTGAGCGGGACAAGTGGTTGGCAGCTGGATGGATGGATGGATGGATATACGGTACAGTACCGAGTACAGATGGGGATTTAAAGCAATGCTTGTCTGCCAAGCACATTATCTTACAACCCAATGACTGACAATCCACACTTGAAAATAAATGTCTACAGGTCAGGGTTAGAGGTTTTTGGAAAGCAAAGGGTTAGTCGACCTTTAAGGTGCATTCAAAGGTGTTTCCACTGGGAGCACAGTAAATTTTCAGGTGATGGACTGAAATGAACCGATAACATTTCTTGGTGGAATTAAGTAACTAAACATAAAAAGTTCCTGGTCGAAGTCCCAGGAATCTGGCTGCCCAAGTAACAGTGCCCATAAACCTCCACCAGTGTTCATAGAAAGATCCAGCTGTGTAAAGGGAATGAGTCTAAGGCAGCGCTTGCTTTTAACTGAAGTGAATAGCCAAAATAACTGAATAATGTGAGGTAATGGCACTGAGGGGGGCAAAGAGCTGCTTCAGGACTGCATCTCAGGGGGGGCATTGCGCTGGGGGGCTGAAGCCCATTCGGAGAGAGAAAAAGCTGAGCTGGGTAGGGACGGCTGCATGCTAAAGAGGTTTTCCACGCACAGCTGCTAGGGTCTAGCGAAGCCAGGTCAGAAACATCTGTATGAGCCCCGGGCACCAGTGCACAGACTGCCTGCAGAGCAGCGCAATGCAACAAGGCACCTTCCTGGGGCTGCATGTGCAGCCAGGCTGCAGCTGCGCAGACTGGGAGGAGCCACATCCCCACAGGAGGACACCGCATATACGGACATGCATTCTGTCCCACATGTCAGTCCCGCCGTTGGCACTGATCACCTTGCTATTATTTATTTATTGTTAATCAGCTGACACGTTTGTATTCCACCCTTCAAGCTGCTGTGTAATTAATCATTGGTGTTAATGAACAATGTATATACAGCCTTGATTCCTGCCTAGTTTCACTCTGCCCTGTGTTTTTGCATTTTAAACTACTGCGAATACCTCCCATTGTCACTTGCTGTCTGTATATTGCACCATGGTCTTGGGGAAATCTTATTTTGTGCCACTGCGTCCCTGTATTTGGATGGCATGACAATAAAATGCACTTAACTGAATTTGGCTGCTTTACATTTATATCAGTCTGATATATACATGCAGGGTCACACATGACAACATGAACATGCATATCCACGCGTGCTGTAGGGAATGCAGTTCATCATCCTATTCGTTCAAAAGGGTGACGGCGATGATGTGTGTAGCTGCCTATTTCTTTTTGGGGAATCAGCTTCCCCATAATCCCTGTTCCACAGCCACTTAATTAATAAAAATTAATTAATTAAAATTAATTAAAGGCACCAGTAACAATTTCCACAAAGTGGCTTAACACCTCGTTTCATTTTGCCATTTTGTTTAAGATACTACTCTTCCTCTTAAACTAGTCATTTGCTTAGAAATCACCCTTATCCACTATGATACACGTATCATACATTGTTACCTGAATCATCCGAGGGAAAGGCCTGAACATCCAAACCATTATCGACAATTCAACATGAATTCAAGGCTTATGACCACAGTGAAAGGCCTTTGAATCAGCAATACAGATTTCTGATTCGTTCTGCTGTTTTCCAGGCAGTCAACGTCCGTTTGAAGGGGCTTGCTAACCCCTCCACCCCCCAACAATAAAAATCATAGGTGACTAACTTTCTCTTTATATATTTCACTGCATAATTGAGTACAGACCTAGAAAGCTGAGTGCCAGAAAGCTGACTCACGTCTCCATTGTGTAGAAATAACAGTTAACATACAGTATCTACCATAGTAAATGCACATGAGTGATGCCACTCGGCACGACTGCAATGTCTGACACTGAAAGGGTGGGAGAGAAAACTGAGAAATGGTGGACAGAGTACCAGCTAAGATAGAAAAGGAAAGAAGAAAGGGAACAGAGGCGTATCATTCTCCCAGGCATATTAGTCCCTGTATATATAGCTCTAGAAAAAACAGAAGAGACCACTGTATATTTTTTAAAATCTGCTTTTATAAATCCTGGTTTAATCCTGGTTCTGCTGGCAGGAGGCTACACAGCCAAGCAGGCTGCTTCCAGGCTCAAAGACTGCAATACACAAGAACAAGGTGAAGCAGGACATACTGGCAATAACCAGAAACCAGCCGGGCAGAGGGCAGAAGCAACATTCTAATGCCAGAGATGACTGTCAACTTATCCGGCGGTGCCTCATAAATCGGACGATGACCTCAAGTGACCTTCAAAAGGAATGGGAAACATTAAGTGGTGTGAAGTTCACTGTTAGGACAATTCACATCAGGCTCCCATAAAGCAAGGAAGACGTCCTTCATGAATGAGAAGCAATGAAGAACCAGACTGGAGTTTGCAAAATAAAATTTTATTTTACACAGACATTCACCCATAAATTGAGATATTTCTGCTGTGGTTTATCAATTTTTCCAGAGCTATAGGTGATGGAACCAACAGATATATTATTAGCTTTTTTGGGTACTACTGGCGTGTAGCTTTAAAAATGTGCACTTTTCATGTTTATATTGTGGAGAATTGAGATGAAGTACTATTGGCTTTTGGTTATAGATGTACTTCCTGCCTGCTTCTGGATACCACATCAATGCCCCATGCAGCCCGCGAACGCGGAGCCCAGGAGTCTGCTGATTGGGCCGCGTGAAAAGACATGCTAATATTAGACATGAGAGGCCAGCCACAACGTAGCTTGTGCTCAGTCTGTCACTTCGCAAAAGCAACATCTAAAGGCAACAAATAGCAGTAATTGGTTTCATAATGTAATAATACTATAGGAAGTCCGCCCACACACACCTACACAGACAGGCACGGCATGGCTATAGTAAGCGGTTGTACGGTTTGGTTCTACTTCCCCCAGTCGCTCCTCCTCCAGGCTGATAAATGCCTGAAGAATGGCCAGCCACTTGCTACAAATCACTTGTATTTTCCGGCTTATTATTGGGCTCTCTCCAGATTAAATCGGGCAACTGGCGCAGCACTTAAGTTTAAAACAAGACCAGTGTCATTAAAAACAAAATCTGACAGCTACATCGGAGTTGGTCACTAGCCAGCCATCTGTCATTTAAAATACGCAGTCAAAGCTTGACAACTGATAAAGCAGAACAAAACACTTCATAGTTGTAACAATATGCTCAGTTTTAAGAGGAGATAATCGAGGTTTTTGCGAGCTTGATATTTAAAATCAGAAAAAGCCCGTCATAATTAATACAGTCACGTGATCATCCATGTCCACCACTATTATGGAGACGCTCGCACAGTAATGAAACCCTGATTACATTTATTTTAAAAGTCTAAATCATCACTAATGTTAAATTCTGATCTCTTAGCTAATCAATACAATTTTACCACCAGCGTTATTCAAATCAAACTACGCATTTATCAACTAGGCCTAATATATAAAATTATGCGCTTATAACGCATACTTTTCTAAATATTGTTCTTCGGAATGGAAAATAAGATTAAGAACCTTAACACTTAACACTCTCCAATTAAAAAGTTAGATACTTGAACTAAAACGGAGACAGCTGCCCGTCGTAGGGCAAATAATCCGAAGTACAGCACCTCTACTTCCCGGGGCTAGATTCTTTAAAAAGTTTGTGAAAGAATTAATTCAAATGGGGGAAAATGTATTGTGCATAAATATGTGTATGTGTATAATTATTAAAAAAAAAACACAAAGGGCCTACATGAGCTCTGGCTGTACTTAACATGAAGAATTTGAATGAAATGGAAATAAATAATACATCACTATTTTCCTTATTAACAAAAAGGAACATGACTATTTCCCGTCTTGTCGATAGCCTGACACGCATCCCATTTGTTGCATCCTTTTAAACAGGAACCCAAAGACATTAACATTGCCAGACGCGTAATAAGTATTTCACTCGGTTATTCAGTTTAAAAAGTTACCTACCCAAGTCGACAAAACTCATGACCATGTCGGCGTCGCTGAGAAAGTTGCTGTCCTGAAGAGAGGCGATCGGCGGTTCTTGGGTGGTAAAGACGGGCTTGTACGGGTGCAGGTCCTGCTGTCCGTCGGTGGAGATGACATTGTACAGGTCCAGCATGAAGAGGGGCGCAGCGCTGCGCTTCTCATGGAGATGCGGCCGCGGCCGGTGCGGCAGCCCGAGGATGGAAAGGATCTCTCGCTGCATGTCCCTGCGCTCCTGACTGCGGAGGCGCCGCTCCACGAAGCTGGAGTGTAAGTCCTCGTTAAACGTGAAGTTGGTAAAAAAGGACTCACACAGCGCACAATAGCCCCACATAAATATAAGTGTGGCCGCACTTTGTGCCGCTACTGTACTCATTCTAAGGGAATAGATTGAAATCCGTTTAATACAGGATAAAACACTGATCATTAGATCAATTAAATTTTAAGTAATTAACCTGTTGTTTGCAGTTCAGGTACGATCTTATTATCATAGTATCAGATGAATTCCGGCATGCCAAATAATATTTCCCCTACGTGGATGCCCCCAGTGTATCCAAATACTCCCACTCCCACTGTTTCTGTTATCTTAAAGGTTACACATCCAAAGAATGTCTCAGGGCGTATCTCATTGAACGATCTCCTGTCTCTTGATCACGTCCACTTCACCGAGCCTGAATAAGTTTTGAAGTGGGTGCGATGTCTGTCTTGAGCGCAGTTTAAGGACTTTAAGGAGGCGCTAAATGGTCTTGGGAGTGGCGCAATGCAGAGCCGATTGCAGGTCCATATCGTGTGATACGTATCCTGCAGAAGAGAAGAGGATCAAGTGAGTGGGGTGGAGGTGAGATGGAATTACACTTTTATGGTGTTGGACCCTCCACCGTGGTAATCGGATGGGTGGGGGTGCATTCCCCCGTTATTGTTATATTGTAATTATAATTTGGCTACTTGTCAACTCTGTATTCTTTGTTTTCAGGTAATAGTGACGATTATCCCAACTGTCGCGAAATGCTGTGTAACTGATTTCAGCGAGGTGGGTCACTTCGCCGAGTACAAACTTTTGGGTTTAACCGTGGTGTCGAATTAGGGAACACTGGATTGTGCAACACCAGTACACCACAGTATACCGTGCTCTTTAAAATTACTGTCTTAATGTTAAGATTATACATGGTTGGCCCTAATAACTGAAATGGACATTAATCAAATCGCAAAACCTCACCTGTACTCAGTTTTAAATGAAGGGAGCGTGAGGGAATGTTGTTTTTTACCATCACGTGAAAAGTGAAAACTATATATTTTCTGAGTTTCATATTCTTATTATACAGATTCCCCTTCAATTCAGCGACAATAGTTCCAGGACATTTTTTAGTCAAGAGGGAAAACGTCGAAGGTCTTGTGGATTTTTTTCCCGGTTAATGTGTGCGGTCGTATTAGTATTCTGTAAAGCTTTGTACCACAGAACGGTGAATTTTCTGCCTCTTGTTGTGGGTGTTATTCACTCGAGGTCTTTTTTTATTGTTTTATTTGTTCTGTGAGACATTTCTAATGTAATTATGCCCCAACCCGTTTTCCCCATGTGGACAATAAATAAAGAAACAAAGAAATAGCGCGGTCCCTGCGGTGTATGATTCTAAATGTTGGAAAGAAATTATACGCAGATCAAAGTGCTGCTGCACGATCGATTCCAAGTCTCCTGCCGTCCTGTCGTTGTTTTCTGGTCTCTCTACAAGTACAGATCTTGGTAAATGAGGTGATATAAATGCTTCCAGTGTGTCCCTGTGCTTGTGTGGTGGAAGATTCGAGGTGTGGTCATTTTGTAGTTGAAGTTGAAATGGGCGACGGCTGGGTGGGTTTTCAACAGCTGGAATTCACATGGCCGTAACTGTAAAGGATTAGCTCAGGAGAGAGAATATTATATATAATAATGTGTATGTGTGTGCATATAAAAGCCTATAATAACACACACATACACACTATATAAAGATGGCTAGACCTATACTGGCAACACAATGGTTGATTCATACTTTTTGATGACACCGTGGCCTACGCAGTTGGTAGCTTTTATAAGTGTATGGTCTGCATCGGGCTAGGTAGATTCTGTATAAATCAGCTGAAAATGCAGCAGGAACCTTTTATTATAGAATAATAATTACTCAAAGAAGGAAAAATGTATACTTTGCAGTATACACTATTAAGATTCATGTCATTCATGTCAAGATTCAACTTCATGTCATGCAGCATGTTACTGGAGCTTCACTGGTCAAATAAAGACAATGACATCAGCAGTGGCTCCAAATGCATACACCCCAGTACAGTGGAAAAATAAACATAATGAGATTCAACATGTGCCTGCGTGGTTCAGCTCAGAATGAGAAAATCAAGATTAGTTATGGCTCCAAAGTAATTTTTCTATTGTATCACTGGTGGTCATGGCATGTGACATTTACTAAACAGCTCTGATGTTTCAAGTCTGCAATGCAGAAGACCAGAATGACTCTACATCCACCATGAAAAGCAACTTTGTTTCTTCCATATACTCTCGACTGCATTGTAATGTTTTACTCGGAATGCCTTACACAGAGACTCAAACCACTTGCTGAGAATAGCTGTCCTGTCAAACATCGTACGCTTGACCTTTTATGTGCTGTGATAAGATAACCTTTCATCAATCAGCTCCATTCCACTCACAGCGTGTTTAATTGGATTATTTAGGACATGCGGGTCAATATCCCATGTGGTCTCTGCCCCTTCTGGCGGCCCATCATGCTGGACAGCTGGTGATCCTGATAAGAAGCATTTGTACTATATTGCTAAACTGCAGTTCCCCAAAAGAATATGTTCCCCAGCATAAGCAGTGAAAAGCCTGCATAGCTTAGCTGGTATAGAGAGTGCTGCTGCAGAGCTGAAGGACCTGGGCTCCACGCTTGGGTTGGCCCAATCAATTCTGTTCAAGACCCATCTGTTCCAAGATCACCTCTTCCAGTTTACCGGCTCTGTGTTCCTTGAATGCAGTTTCCGCTAATTTACATAGTTGTCTTATTAGGTTTTTGCTGTTTGAAAGGTGTTGTATAGCTCATGCTAAAATGATGCTTACAGTTGTACCCGGGCACTCACTGAAAACTCTAAGTGCCTAACTGCACTTATCCCTAGATGATTCTTTGACAGCCGTAAGTGTAATCCGCTTCACTTGTGTGTCACTTTGGACAAAAGTGAGTGGTAAATAAAGTAAATGTATTGCAAATGCATTGTGTAGTGGGTACCCTACCAGGCCTGGTGCATTTTAAGCACATTTGGATCTGATACAAAATTAGAAACAACCAAGAAAAGAAGAAAAGTTGTCCAGATATACAGCAAACATAAACCAGAAAAAAAGTGGCAAGGCAGCATTTATTTAAGTCCCATCCGTGGTATGTCTTGTATTATGAGCTTCTTTCAAGATCCTCTTGGCATGCTACTTTGAGATCCCCACTGATCTTTTGTGTTAGTGCCTTAGTATATTTTGTCAGCTCGTAATGTTTCAAATTACACAGATTTTTTTTTTACCCATTGCTGTGGATTAATGTGTTTAATTTAGTATTGGGTAGTAGGAGTACTACTATTAATATGATAATCCCTGAAATAATTGGGGTTAAGGGCCTTGTGTTGCGGCTAACGGCAAAATCACTTTACCAAGCCAGGGATTCAAACCAGCAACCTTTAGTTTACACACAGAGTCTGCTAACCCACACAGCCTTGGACCTCTCAATAACAGTCAAGCCACTATGTGGTGTTACCAACAACGCAATTTGCACATAATATATTTGTCTTCATTTACTGAATGTGATTGGTTCTACTGGGACTCAAACCCAGGGCCTTCTGTGTGTAAAGGGGATGTGATAACCACACATTATAGAACCAGTTATCACTTGCAAGAGTTTGTTTATTGTCTCCATGCCTATTTAGCCTAACAAAATATATTCTGCTTTTCTCCCACGGTTCCAGAGACATTTGGTTCAGAACATCTGGTGATTAAACTATGCTTGGAGTGAAGCTGTTACTATATGAATGTCCTGCAATTAGAATAGCAGTTACTGAAGTTGTATAATGATGATGATCATAGTGAAATAGGAAACTGGAATCAAAGCTGTGGCCCCAGCCTGGGTCTACACTCACACTATATCTCTGGTTCTAAAGAAGTTTAATGATTGGGATTTAGGGCACATTCAGCAGTGTTCAGTGAACCTGAAATAATCCATTTATCCATTTTCAGTAACCACTTTTCCTGTTCAGGGTCCTGGGGGGGTATGGATGCCTATGGGTGCAAGACAGGGAACAACCTAGGATGAGGCGCCAACCCATCACAGGACACTCACACACAATTCAGACATACATACACACTCATGGGATAT
>JAODLD010000136.1:12606606-12634757 GCA_026781065.1 Mormyrops boulengeri | reverse complement strand
CCACTATGAACGCAGGCCCACTGTGACATTGTGCCTCTAATAACTACTCGCTGCTTCCTGTCAGTTAACCAGTTTTGTCATTGCAGCACAGAGTGTTGTGCCCATCCATCCATTCATCCATCCCACTCTAAATTAACTTAATGAGTAACTCAGAGATACCAATTCACCTAATTGGTAATATATATATATTGGTAATCACTGGGCCACAACAGAATTCCAGCGCTTTCTAAACTGCTTAAAAAAGTCTAGATGAAAACTCTAAATTAATTCAGTACCAATCACAAGTTTGGACATGCCAAGCCTAGTACAAAGGAGAGCGATAGTGTCGATTCACATGACCTGGCCACCTGACCTAAACATAGCAGAAATGGTTTTGGAGCAGTAGGAAAAGAGCCAACTCCTAATCCAAGAGTTTGACTCCGTCGCTATGGCTGACATCAGTTCTCATGCATGAGCTTCCTTGCAGTAACCACAGGGATTAGTTGATGAAAGGCCAGTATGTGCTGGTGAAAATGTACAAGTAACATCCCATAAACAGACATACAATGGAAACCGCTTATAGTGATCATGGTTATAGTGATCATGGTTATAGCGATCAACTGCTTATATGGATCAAAAAGCTTGTGACAGAATCATTTCTGTACAGATAAAAATCACTTACTAATAGTAATCAAGTAGTCCGCTTACAGTGTTCATTTTTGGTCTTTTGAAACATGACAACATATGAAAAAATTAAAACTATAGTTTTTTTCTTTTTACTTTAATCGGCCTACTTTGCCTTGCAGTAACCCGTCTGCTTCTGGCTAGCTACCTGAGGCTAATGCTGTATGCACAAAAAAAATGACGGGAAGTCATTTAAGTAATTAAATGTCAGGATGCGTTTTTAACCTCGTATTTTTGCATGTGAATTCGGACCATCGAATTTCCGATGCATATTTCCAATGCATAAGTGTCCAATGTTAGAATTTCAGTGGCATATAAAATTCTAATTGCGATGACACAGATTTACTTCCATAGGCCTCGTCTTCAATAAATCAAAGCACTGGTTTTTACAGGCGCACATTACTTTATTGAGCTTGAGTTCTCAAGCATATTGTTTTCCTATGGCACACCCGAAGCCAATTTTCTGGCTACGCCATTGATCCCCAGGCATTTTATTCATTAAATGATTAAAGCACTGATAAGTCACATAATGTATCCGCTAAAGTGAGTAATACGTTTTGCCATTTGCAGTAGTCTCCAATATTACTTGATTGTGCTTCCATGTCGCCCCCTTGCGTCCTGAAATATTTGTTACTGTTGAAAGATTACATTGAAAAGGTATTACATTGGACAGGTATTTTATATTCATTTCAAAATACCCTTTAGATGAGAAGTAATAAATCATGCAAGTCATTAATGGAAATGGTGTATAAACAAAAATATTTGGACATATATCTGTTTCGTGTTTTGTAAGCAAATGTTTAGTTATAAATGCTTCCAGAGATACCATCGCAAAGCTTCTGCATGTGCTTTTAACTTAACTGGTTTGCGCTAGTTTTTAAAGGGAGCTTGGGAAATACGTGCGCCGTCATAGCTGACAAACAAAAGTACGCCGCCGCAAGCACAGCATAAACTTCTGTGACGATATGAAAAATAAGGCGCAAACGTAATTATATTTAATAAACCGTTATATGCATTACTAGGACTAACGGATCATTTTTGTATAAATTCTACTTTCGCTAAAGTTGCGATCTTGGCGTCGTCGGATGACGCAATCGGCGCGACGACGTGCCCTGTGACGCCAGCGCGTGGGCGCCATATTCCATGAACCTGTGCCGGTTTGAAATATAAAGTAGAACATACGTAGGGAAATTAATGTTATCCCGGTACTAATATAGCGTTTTCCAGAGGTGGCCGCCGCCCAGAATTTTCTTGAATCACCTTTCTGAAAAAGGTGTCTAAGGTAACGTACGCTATAACGTGATATTCTAGCAAGTGGCGTGAACTTGTAGCTACCCAGCTAGCTAAGTAGTATTTGCGATATATATATATGGGTTTCTAATAAAATAATACCTGATTTAATTTTACGTCAGCATAACGTTAATGTTTTAGTAAAATTATTACATTAATTCGTGTTTAATGATTTGCGCATCACCTTTTGTATCGTTGGGAATCTGGCAAGCGTAACGTCTTGACAGTAGCCTGGCCATGCCTTTCTGACTTATGGCTTTACATATACTCTTTTCGGATCCATCTCAGTATTGGGTTTCTTTGCGGTTGCGGTGTTTACCTCGGATGTATCTCTTTATTGGTCATACGAAATGTATGCATTTAAAAATCTTTTTTTAATGTTGTAACGCGGGCTGCGTGGTCTGATCCCGCCCTCATGCTTCTCTGGGGTTCGGTTTACAGGTAGATAGTGTGCCATGAGTTTGTTCGGGACGAGTTCTGGATTTGGTGCTGGAGGCACCAGCGTTTTTGGTAGCACGACAACAGATAGTCACAATCCCATGAAGGTAAGGCGTTTATACTGCAGTACAGTTGAAAACGCTATGAAAATCAATGCATTGATTCAAAGATCATGACGATGTATACATGTGTGAATAATGGTCGTATACTGTTAACAGTGCAATCTTTTTATTTAGATGATACCATTATCTAGACAAGCGTACTTTCAAATTTATTCATTTTTTACAGTAAAATATTTTATTATGACGTTTGAGTCAAACTTGAACATGCCCCACCTCCTAGCTAAAGTATTCTAACGTCGATATGCTCCTTGGTTCAGTCAGTATTATATACATGAGATAGTATGCGGGTGAATTTACTAGAATGTTTATCTCACAGCAAGGACTATTCTTTACAGGATGTTGAAGTGACGTCGCCTCCTGATGACAGTATTAGCTGCCTTGCATTCAGCCCGCCGGCCATGCCAGGGAATTTCCTGATTGGGGGATCGTGGGCTAATGATGTAAGTCACCTCTCTGTTAGTGCGGTTTAACCTGAATGCAGCCAGTCTACATATAAGTGTGTATTTTTAGTCTCATCTTAAAATATGGCTTCATATTAGCCCTCATGCTGAATATAGCTAATTATGTTTCATCTTGTTTCTGCACTGTTATCAGTATTCAATATAAAGTGTGTATTCTGCTCCTCACATTGTATTCTGCTCCTCACATTGCTTTTCACAATTTCTTTCACTGTTAGTAAACTATCTATATATCTACACCAGGCTTCCCCAACTCCAGTCCTGGAGGGCCAGTTTGCAGTACAGTTTGCAGATTTCCCTGCATGAACGCACCTCTAAATCACGCAGTTGGCTGGTGAATTGAATAAGGTGTGTTTGAACTGGGAAATCTGCAAACTGCAGGCTTCAGACCGTTTAGTCACTTTTGCGACCATTTTAGGAGACAGTATAACTAAATTTTATAAATAGGTACACCAGTGTGATTTTTATTTATTTATTTATTGTAAATCCTCCTATATCACGTGAAACGCCAAAAGGGAGTGAGGATTGGTGTGTAGTTTTGGATATTGAAAACCAGTTCCAAATTAGAAATGGTTCTATATTTTTAAGAACCGGAAATTGAAAAGGACATTTCAATTATTCCACTTATTGATTCCTGCAAGTGAATTTTTACTCAACTGTGCAAGGGTTAAAATAAAGTTGAAATAATGTATGCCAGAGTGTATAGTCTGGGCGGAATCAAAAATTAGGTATTGCCTATTACTGTTAAATATTTTGGTTAACCAATTATTCAAACTGGACCTGCTTACCATCCAGTTTAGGCAGGTTAAACAGAACTTTGCAATATCACTGACATCACCTGTCTAACTGACATATCATCTGTCCTAATTGCTGTTACCGATTTGCTTGTTCAGTGTACATTTCAACCAGGATCATTGTCACCCCCCCCCCTCCCCACACTTATGTACATATCCCTGTACATTCTGTACATAAAACTGTACATACTGTACATAAAACTGTACATAAAAACTTGGGTGTGTATATACAACTATATTATTCTTGTTCTCCTATATTCCTTTTGTACAAGAGCTCTGTAACATTCAAATTTCTCATTCGTGGGATAATAAAGGTTTATTCTATTCTATTCTATTCTATCAGTGACAAACTGACATTCAAGATCCAGAGTGTGGATGTTAACCTTATTTATTTTATATTGAAATACCCTGTTTTCGGTTTGATCTCTAATGCTGAACTTTATTTTTTCTAACTTTTAAAGAAGATAATGGGTTGCAAGACCATGCTGAGGCAAGTGGTGGTTCTCCTTTGTCCAAGAAGAGAAAGCATTTTGAGCAATATTCAGCAACATTACTCCATGTCCTGGTACTCCAAATAAAGCTATTTCAGTGCTATGTTTTATGTCCAGCTTAAATGCTTCATTTTCACAGTTTTTTTACAGTATTATAATCCTAACCCTGGACCAGCTTTATACCCTTGCGAGGGTACTGGAGGGGGCCTGGGTCCTCTGTGGGGGGGTGCTTCAGGGCCCACTACTGTGGGCGATTCGGTCCCTGTATGAACGGAGCAGAAGCTTGGTCCGCATTGCCGGTAATAAGTCGGACGTGTTCCCAGTGCGGGTTGGGCTCCGTCAGGGCTGCCCTTTGTCATCCGTCCTGTTTATAATATTTATGGACAGGATTTATAGGCGCGGCCAGGGTGTTGAGGGTGTCCAGTTTGGTTGAGGATTGCGTCGCTGCTTTTTGCGGATGGTGTCGTCCTGTTGGCTTCATATGCTGGGGACCTCCAGTGTGCTCTGGGGCGGTTCGCAGCCGAGTGCGAAGCGGTGCGGATGAGGATTAGCACCTCCAAGTCCGAGACCACGGTTCTCAGCCGGAAACGGGTGGATTGCCCTCTTCAGGTCAGGGAGGAAGTACTGCCTCAAGTTCATGTATCTCGGGGTCTCGTTCACGAGTGAGGGCAGGCGAGATCGAGAGCTGGACAGATGGATCGGAGCGGCGTCTGCAATTTTGCAGGCGCTTAACCGGTTCGTCGTGGCTAAGAAAGAACTGAGCTGGAAAGCAAAGCACTCAATCTATTGGTTCATCTTCATCCCTACCCTCACCTATGGTCATGAGCTATGGGTAATGACCGAAAGAATGAGATCGCAAATATAGGCGGCCGAAATGAGGTTTCTCCGCAGGGTGTCTGGGCTCTCCCTTAGGGATAGGGTGAGAAGTTCGGATATCCGAACTTCTCAGAGTAGAACCGCTGCTTCTCCACGTCGAAAGGAGCCAGTTGAGGTGGTTTGGACACCTGGCTCGGATGCCTCCTGGGCAGCTACCTGGAGAGGTTTTCCATGCATGTCCTACAGGGAGGAGGTCCCGGGGCAGACCCAGGATGCGCTGGAGGGATTATATCTCTCGGTTGGCCTGGGAACGCCTCGGCATCCCTCCCCGAAGAGCTGGTAGAGATAGCTGGGGAGAGGGACGTCTGGATATCTCTCCTGAAGCTGCTACCCCCGTGACCCGAACTCCGGACAAGCGGAAGCTAATGGATGGATGGATAACCCGAACCAAGAATCAATAAGGATAACGGGATTTGATGAGCAGAATTAGAATCCGATTTGGAATCGATTAAATATATATGATACCTAACCCTTTTGGTGTGAGTGAGTGAGGGAGTTAGAGGGTGATCAGAGTGGAGAGTTAATGCAAGGCTTTCATCATCCTAACAATGGAGGTTGGGGACGATTCTGCGCAGGATGTCATATACCTGTGTCTGGTCCATAAGTGCTCTCGCTTGGCCCTTTGGTGATAATGAAATGAACTTTGGTTATGTGGCACCATTTAACTTAGTAATTTTTTCTCTTAAAACTACTACTTAACTCTGTGACTTTTTCCTTTAAAATAAAACATCACATTGTTAATTCTATAAATTGTATATTCATTGCTAAAACATTAGTAATACACTAATACAGTTAAGATAAAATTATGATTGGATTATGTTGTGTTGCATGTGAGTTTAACTGGTGTGCCTAAATCTTGTGCTGGTACTCCTGAAATTTGCAGTACAGAGCACCAGTGCTACTAGTGAAAACGGTTAGTCTAGAGCCTGAAACTGCATTGCAAACTGGCTCTCTAGGACAGAAATTGGGAACCCCATTCTACACCAATGCTGACATGTTAAAATTCAGATTAAAATGGCTTTTACTAGGATTTTACATTAGTCTGGTATGTTGTTTGTCTAAGGATGTTCTTCTGCATGTATTGTATTGATTTGTAAATCACTGATGGTGTAGCTTTCTGAAAATGAACTTTAAGGTAACTTGAAGGTGAAAAGTAAAGAAAATAATATAATATTCTTCAGCTAATCTTGCTGCCTGTGATGCAGGTGCGGTGCTGGGAGGTGCAGGACAATGGACAGACTGTCCCCAAGGCCCAGCAGATGCACACTGGGCCTGTTCTGGATGTTTGTTGGAGTGATGTAAGTAGTCTGTACTTTTATTGGGGGGGTGTGGCTCAGTGTGCTAAGCCTCTGTGCCCGTGATTGGAGGGTCGTCGGTTCAAGCCCCGGCCTCCACAGAATAGTTGCATGTCTGCGGTCTTCATGGGCGCTGCACGCTTGCTGAACCTGCGCTGTGACCCCCCAAGCTTGCTGTCATCTCTGTATGTGCCTTTGTGTTTCAGAGCAGAGCAGGATGGAGTAAAAGCAAAAAGAGAATTTCCCCACTGGGATTAATGAAGTATCACTATTCTTTAGGGCCTGGCAGTTAATCAGTGAAATTTTAATTTCAGTGAAATTTTGGCTTTCATCAAAACTTTTTGCCGATTATCAAAACATAGATAGAACAAGATAAAAAAAAAATGATTATTGTGCCACTATTCATTTTGCAATGATGCTCCTGTTTTGTCTTGTTTTGTAAATCCAGGCACTGTTTTCCAACCCCTTTTTGTTCGTTTGTTGGTTGAATTATATTTAGAGTTCAAGGAAATCCAGTGTTAAAAAGACAAGTAAATGGGTAATTGCCATCTCAGTATTGACCAAAATATTCATGACTATGATTCTTGCTATAATTGAGCAGCTCTTCTGTTCTTTTCTGTTCTGTTCCATTCTATTGTGACTCCTAGCAGGTCCTGTGTGAACTTCACAATGTTCTTCCCTAATTAGACAGCTGATGTGTTTGCACTGTATTCTAGGATGGAAGTAAGGTTTTCACTGCCTCCTGTGATAAAACGGCGAAGATGTGGGACCTTAATAGTAATCAGGCCATGCAGATCGCACAGGTATGAGCTTGAACTAGAATAACATGTCACTTTAATTCTGTAAACTAGATACTAAATCAGGTGTGTCCAAAATGGCTGGGAAGCTTTATCTGTTTTGGATACTAGTAAATGCATATTAGGTTTCCTGTTTCATAGTTACCAAGTATTGTAATGCTTTTACTTTTGGAAGTGACCTCACTGTCACAGCACATGATACAAAATATGAGAATCACCCTGTCAAGCAACTACCTTAGCAATGTTTTGACTTTAAGGCTCTGAGTCTTGCCCGTTGCAATACCTGAAATACAAGCAAAGTGTTTAATCGCATAAGGAGTGACCAGGAAAATGTCTTGTTTCAAACAACCCCCCCCCCCCCGAATAGCATGACGGGCCTATCAAGACAATCCACTGGATTAAAGCCCCTAACTACAGTTGTGTTATGACTGGCAGTTGGGACAAAACTTTGAAGGTAGGATTTTAAATAGCTTAAGAAGAGAATAATCCAGGCAAATGTGCCATACCTCCTTAGTGCAGAAATGTAGTTCTTTTGAACAGGCTGAAGTTTGCTGGTAACCAGCAGCGAGAGACAGACAATCTGCTCCTCTATTCAGTGCTTGATGACATTGAGTGTGCAAAGAAAGCAATCTCTTTGAAAAGGAGCACATTGTCAGCAGCAAAGCTGTTGAGTCCTTTAGAAAACTAAAATTGCTCCTGTCAAGTATATCCTGCTGTATTTAGGAAGTATTGAAAAACGCACTTTGGTGAGTTTCAGCAATTTACTAATGCCTTTGTTTACAATAACCACCTATCCATTTAGTCCCTTGCTGTCCTTTTGTAGTATAATATTATCGATAATATATAATATCGATATTGAAATGGACTCCCATCCAGGTTATGGTCTGGCAGTCATCTAAACTGACACGTAAAAGACATTTTAGTGGCGCTCTTAGAGTTTTGCTCCACCTGGTGCCTCTAAATGTGAGTTTTGCTGTTCTCACAGTTCTGGGACACCCGCTCTCCCAATCCCATGATGTCGCTGCAGATGCCTGAGCGGTGCTACTGTGCCGATGTGGTGAGCCTGTCTTCCTTTTGTTCTGCCTCTGTCTAAGCCTGTAAAAGCCCTTCGGTGCCCCATGAACCATCAATATGCTGTATTTTTTTTTAATGCCATCTAGGATGACTTTATGTGGGGAGGGGGTTTTCTTATGCTGTGACCTTGTCTGGTAGTAGAACAACATTTGACGCACATAATTATGAAAATTATTAAGATGAACATAGTGTAAGAGAAGAATGGCTGGCGTTCTTCTCTGATGACTCTTCATCATCTCCTGGCTTTGGGCAGGTCTACCCCATGGCAGTGGTGGCCACAGCTGAGCGGGGGCTGATTGTGTACCAGCTAGAGAACCAGCCGTCTGAGTTCCGGAGGATAGACTCCCCCCTCAAACATCAGGTGAGCTTAAGCAATAAAGCAGAAAGGTTTCTCAATCCTGATCCCTGTGGCATGTGCTGAATGCTCTTTCTCACTTAATTAGCTTTTGATGTGCTCAGGGTTCCCGCGGGGTCTTAAAAAGTCTAAAATTCAGAAAGTTAAATTTAAGGCCTTAAAATGTCTTAAAAACGCCCAGATTTTCATCCTAGGTCTTAAATTTAATTTATCCAAGTCTTAAAATTCTTACCTCCGTTCATTCCCAAGAAGCGCTGTCCGCAGAAAATAAAATGGTAAAACGCTGTAGAACTAATCCGTTGGTCAGGGCTGCAGATAACTGGTACGCAAGTACGCATTTACCTTTAAAAGCGATACGTGCGGCAATCGATTGCTGTGACAGTGCAAATGCGGACGCATTTTATGACAAGAAATTACAGTGCATTTTAACCTCTATATCGCAAATGAAGTACGAATTAGCATATATACAGGTTAAAATGCACGACAATTTCATTTCTGGAGCAATGGGGAGGTGCGGTCAAGATACCTGGGCTCTCAGTACATGGGACAGCGCAGGACCTTCTGAAGCACATCGAAGTAAGTGACAGCTTTAATAGCCCGGACAAATAGAATGGTGTGTTTTGTTTGGCTGCGTCGACAGTTTACCTATGGAAAGTAGTTCTAAAATTCGCGCATAAAGTTTAAGCACCGTTCCATATCAATGTCCAATAGAATAACAACCATATAGGCTAGTTTATATTTTTTCTCATGCCCTCGACAACAATGTCTATAAGTCTGAGTTAGTCTCTCACTTTAGTTTACATGTTTACTTGCTATAGACGTAATATTAGTGAACAATGTTTCTACATTCACTCATAAATAAGTGTTATGCTAATCTTTGTATGGTTAATGCAATGCATTGTTCAGCTAACTATATATGGGGTTTTCAGTTAGCCTGCTAAGTGGTTTGTTAGAAGTAAGCTAACGTCACTGCATTAGGCTGGCTTAACCTAGCGATCTCCTGAACTTGAGTCAGGCTGTAAGTTTCTTTTGTACAGTACGTTTTTGTGGCAGTTTTACTCGCTTTTCAGCCATCACCTTTGAAGTCAGTAAATAATGGAGCAATGCGCTGGCGTTCCTGGCTCGTGAACGAGTTTGGCTCGCTGTTTATTTTGTGTTCACGCACTGACCAGCTCACACACAGATAGAGCAGTATGATTTGGGCGATAGCATTGTATCCTACGGAAATGAAAGCCTAATGATTTTTCAGTCGGCATATAGCCTACGCATGGGGTGAAAACGAGTAGGCTAGTGCATGCCAGATTCACATTCATATTCAGCATGCCAATTGTATATTCATATTCAACATTCAGCATTCAGCTTTCAACATGTTGGTTCCAATAGGATAATTAATAGGCTAGATAATGTAGAGTGAGTTTCAAATACTTACTTAAAATACTTGTAGTTCTGTCATTAAGTATTTTGATTATCTGTTTTAGTACTGAATCAATAAAAATAGAATGTTTTAAGAATTTCTGGTATCATTCGAATGTTTCTAGTAATGCATTGTGTTGGTCTTTAAATTTTACTCATAATGGTCTTAAAAGGTCTTAAGTTTAACTTACTGAAAACTGCAAGAACCCTGTGTGCTGATGATTGAATCTCATTATTGGAATAATTCTGCACCAAATGCTGTAGTAAAGCCTTGTTGTAGATTTTTTTCTATAATAAGCTGTACATGTGTCATGGAATACCTTGTAATAATGAAGAAACCGGATTGTTGGGCTAGTGAGATGTGGGCCTCTTAAACATGGGGTTTGCTAAGCCGGAGCCTTTGGTGTGAGCTTGAACTCCTTGAGCAGACACTGACCTGTGAACTCTGATCGACGTCTTGCAGCACCGCTGTGTCGCAATCTTCAAGGATAAGCAGAACAAACCTACAGGCTTTGCTCTGGGGAGCATCGAGGGACGGGTGGCCATACACTACATCAACCCTCCCAACCCGTGAGTCATGGCTGTGTGGCAGTTTCGTCGCCAGAGGAAATTGGCAACTTTCATGTTCCAATGTAAATAGTGAAGTAGTGTTGCCCAAAAGCATGTGTGTGTATAAATTATTTTTGTGGCCAGGTTCTGGTTTTGAGTCTTATTTTTGGAGAAAAACAAAACAAACAAAAAAACTTTTTCATTTGCCAACACATGTACTGGAATGGATGACTACATTACATCTCAGTCTTCGTTTGTGTCATACAGTGAAATAGTTCTTATAGCTCGATTTAGGTTATTAATCAGAATTAAAGCTGAACAATAAATACTGCCATGGCACCAGCTGTTCAACAATTCAGTTAATAGCACGTAGTGCAATAACTGTTTCTTACCCATACATAACCTTACTCTTCAGTGCAATATTGTACATAATTGTACAGTCTGTTGTATAGTCTAGCTAATATCCTCCAAAATTAGTTTTGTATATTGCCTTAATATTTGTGAAATATATTCTCTGTAAGCAGTTCACCACAGAAAATTCCTTGGACATGTGGTGTCCTGCTCGATTAAAGCCTGATTCTGGTAGTGTGACGTTTCTCTCATCCGACTGTGTTTCAGTGCAAAGGATAACTTCACATTTAAGTGCCACAGGTCCAACGGCACCAACACAGCCACGCCGCAGGACATCTATGCTGTGAGCAACACTTTCCATAAGCCAGTCGGCCACTTGGCTTTTTGGGATGTTAATGTGGGAATGTTACTCGGGATCCAATGACCTGTGGGCTGGTCCATCTGGCAGGTGAATGCCATCTCCTTCCATCCTGTCCATGGAACCTTGGCCACTGTGGGCTCCGACGGACGCTTCAGTTTCTGGGACAAAGATGCCCGGACTAAGCTGAAGACCTCCGAGCAGCTGGACCAGCCCATCACGGCCTGCTGTTTCAACCATAACGGCAATATTTTTGCTTATGCTTCCAGCTATGACTGGTCTAAGGTAAGAAGGGTTTGTGCAACCCATGTGGGAGCCATGTAACCACACAGGATGAGAGTTAGAAGTGTGAAACGTCATGGCATGACTTGATTTTTGTTTGTGTAGATTCAGAACAGGAGTCATGAGGGATTGGGAATTCCCTAGTGGGGAACCAGTAAAAGCGGGGAATCCGGTTTTCATCCCTTCTGTGCTGCACTAGCTGCCTGTAAACTAGCTTGCTTCACTTTGGGATGGGTTGCCTGGGTCTGTTTCTGTTATCCTTATAGAGGGGTGACTCCTGCTAGCCAGGGGAAACCTTAAGCTACACGACCTCTTTCTGGTCATTTTTATCTTTAAATATGGCTGAAGCTACTTTTGAGCAATGGATGACATGCTGTTTCTCGGATCTCGCTTAAATGCCTTCCTTATTCCAGGGACATGAGTACTACAACCCCCAGAAAAAGAACTACATCTTCCTGCGAAATGCGGCAGAGGAGTTGAAACCTCGGAATAAGAAATGGTGAGATTGGGCAGCAGCTCTGCTTCCACGGAGACAGTATCAATGGGCGGCCGTCTCCCTTACCTTCTGTCTTCCGACTTCAGTGGCAGTTGCTAGGGGCTCCCCCTGTATCCCGTTATGCTTTGCATGTAGGGGGAGGAAGTAGGACAGGCAGCGAGGTTCAGCCTCAGCACAGTAGCTTTCCGAAGATGCGCTCGCCTGTATGCTGAAGGTCGTTTCTACCATGTCATTGTTGCATTGAAAAAGATGAATTCTGCTGTATACAGCATTATCCAAACCAGCTGGAGTATGTGATTTTTAACAGAAATAAAGTCCAGACTGGAGAAGGAGTGGATCAGCTTTGAGTTATTCTTTTGCTATGATTTTCTTTCTGCTTCGACAGATTGTCTGGTCTGTAAAGGAGCAATTCTGAGCAGGTCTGAATTTTAATGCTTTTGTGAGAATGTATTTATTTAACTTGCAAATATCGTTCACTATCTTCAGAAATCCACTGGAGGAATTCTCCAAAAAAAAAAAAGAAAAAAGACTTTTAAATGGAACAGGTCCCTAGCTGTTGAGACACATGTGCATGCTGCATCCTCTTCATCCACACTGTTTTCCCTCATAAAAACAAACATCATTGGGGGGGAAAATCCCCAGAAGATGCCCTGACTGATTGCTCCCCTCCTGTCTCTAGATCCTTGCAGCTGTGTCACGTCTGTTGTGGGGGCAAACCCAACGGGCAGCACGCGCGCAGAAGACCTGCCTTTACATGTGTGTATATACAGGACACCTCTTTTTGCCTTGCGTCTGGACCAATGGCACGGCACTGCGCGCTCTAAGCGGACCAACCCATAGGGCTCTTTGCTGTCCGCTTTGATGCCATTCTTGTGAATTCCATTCGTATAGGAATATTTTTCTTTTGTATACTGCATCCTTAAATCACTTTCCGCTTGTTTTGTTGTCACTTCATGGTGTAGTTCTACAAAAAAACGTGAGACGAATAAAAGCAGCTTTTTGGTCAAACTTGCCTTTCATTTTCTTCGTTCTTGTTTGTCCTGTTGTGGTTTCCTTGGTGGGTGGAGTTCAGTCATTATAGAAACTCATCATTTGCTATTTATAAGTAACACAATGTACTGTATAGGGACAAGACTAACCAACAAAGGCAGCATGTTGCTGCAATGAAACAATAGTTTAAGTCGAGAGGTGATGCTACGATTATACAATTCCTTGGTAAGACCCCACCTAGAATACTGTGTGACATTGCTGCCTTGGAAAAGGTTCAACGTAGGGCTACAAGAATGATTCCTGTCTTAGAGGAATGTCTCATGAGGAAAGGTTAGCTGAGCTGAATCTGTTCAGCCTCGAGCAAAGGAGGCTAAGGGGGGGGACATGATCCAGGTATATAAGATTCTAACAGATCTCTGCTGTACAGCCAAATGGCTACTTTAATATTAGTTTAAATACTAGAACTCGTGGCCATAGGTGGAAATTAGCGGGTGACCATTTTAAACTGAATTTGAGAAAACACTACACAGCGTGTAGTTGGAGTATGGAATAGTCTTCCTGCTAGTGTATTGCGAGCTAAAACACTGGGTTTGTTTAAATCAGAGCTAGATAAGATTCTAACAACTAACTATTAAAGTTCTCCCCAAACGAGCTTGATGGGCCGAATGGCCTCCTCTCGTTTGTAAATTTATTATGTTCTTATGTAGCGTATAGAAGTTGTGTACGAAACTTCACCTAGTTATAGTTTAAAATAGAAGTTTTACGTATCTTTGTGCATGTCGTAAATGCTCACAAGGGGGCGCCCTTGGGCTTGTTTCTTCTGTAAATCTGTTACACGAGTGTCTTAGAAAGGAGTTGGTTAACACTTGTAATAAAGGGCCCGCAGATGTTAATCGGGACAAGAAGATCAATGTGATGGCTCAGATAGAGCTGGCGGGGGGTGCAAATCATGGGCAAGCCAAAGATGAAAAGTGCAATGAGAACATCGTGACAATGGCAAGCAGGTGACAGTTCTCATTTATTGAGGTCATTAGTGCTCCTGCGGTGGGCCTGGTCCCTGGGCATCGATCCGTGCAGTGAGCTCATAAGATTGTTCTATGTTACAGCCTCAGCCACAAAACATGCAGTTACATGTTAAATGGCTTGGCTGAGTCTCTGCTCTGTACCGTTGCACGAAACACTAAATTCAACATTTCTTTAATGAATATTTGGATTTAGAGAAGGACGCTAATGTGTAACGGCTGTAAGTCACTGTGGTCTAGAAATACCCACCAGCCAAATAAATAAGAATAACGTTATCAGAAATGAAACTGTAAAGCGGATTTCTAAGAGGAATAACTGGTAATGTACTTACGCGTAGGTCATACCATTTTTGGTTTGATTGCAGAGCTGATTAAATTCTACATCACTGTGCCAAGCTGCCCATAATATCACCGTGGTACAATTAGCTTTTCCACATACATCTGGGCTTCTGGTGTACTTTGGCTGTGGGAGATACCCTCCTTATAAACTCCGCAATCCATACACTTTAACACTCAGATTGCATTTAAGTCATATGTTTTTTCCAACATCATTGTTTGCATTGTAAAGCGTCCTTGAGTGTGAGAAAGGCGCTATATAAATAAAACTTAATAATAATATTATTATAACATGTCTAAGACAGTGAAGCAGATGTTATAAGTTCAGACTGATCGTAAGTGTTTTTTGTTACAAGCTCCATGGTGATGGAAATTTTACAATTGCACCAGCTCGTTTCACAGCCTTTCATCTTTTGCACACGTAACCTACAAAGACTGTCTCGTTCAGATCTTCCTATGCACCTCTTCCTGCCGCTTGGCCCCTAGGCTCTCCTGCATTGAGTTCCCTCCTCACACTACTGAGTTAGCTAAATACTGCACCCACCCAAGACGACTGACATATAATAAAATGTAGACATAAATGGGTTACGTAACAAAAACAACTATCAGAGCAACATGTTATAGGCCATTTATACACCGCAGCTAATTACAAACTATCCCATAATTCCTAAACTGTTGCTGTGATTTACAACCATAATAATGAGATGTATTTAACTGTAACTGTTAGTTGCGTTAGGCGTAAAATAATTTAGTTACATTATACTTACCAAACAGCAATATTTAGAGCGAACAATTCATAGTTAAGAATTAGTGGGCAAACAGTTCAATTTTAGGATAGTTTTATACGCTTTCTTTGCGGACTCTCACTAGCTATAATATTTATGTAGCATATTTTTTCAATTTTGTGCAGGAACACTTGGTTTTTTACACAAGTTGGAAAAGCAGTGGTGGGTTAGAGGATGTAGCATTTGGGTGGAAAAAACGGAATATAGAAGAGGCGTGAACACACGAGGCGCACTCTGTTTCTGATTGGCCGGGGCGCCGAGGGGCGGTGCCACACAGCGTTAGTATAAAATAGCCTTTCCGGTTGTCTGCCACAGCGGGAAGTTAAGCCACCTGCCGAAGGCTGATGATTGCGAGTGACTGGCTTGTTTCAAAGGACGCCCTGAATTGAGTGGAATTATTCATCTCCCAAGTGAAGGGAAAAAAAATTGTCAAACATCTACCTCAGTTTATATTGAGTTTGAAAGCTGATGTTTATTTATTCTTGTAATTAGGTGTCGGAGTAGACGTTCTTTATCTTATTTTTTATTTCTCATAATCTAGGGCAAAATAATGTTGTTGCATCAATTTGTGAACGGGTCCCTGGGAGCAACGCACCCGACGATTCAGAAGGACACTACTTTTACAAAGATCTTCGTCGGGGGTCTGCCTTACCACACCAACGATGCTTCACTGCGAAAATATTTTGAGGCTTTCGGGGACATTGAAGAGGCGGTCGTGATAACAGACAGACAGACGGGCAAATCCCGAGGATACGGATTTGTAAGTACCGTTTAATCCGGCAGTTTACCCTTTATATTGACCATAAAACATGGGATAAAGTCATTAACAGCGTGGGTACAGTGGCTGCACTCTTACCCGTTTTTAGATGTTTGCAGTTGGTTTTGATCCCACGTTGAGAAAAGTTTAGAGAAGAACGATTTAGTGTTTTCGTCTCTGTGGGTCACAATTTGCTGACTGCAAGTTATGGGAAGATGACGTTCGTGCCCAAGTTACAGAAGTAGTTCTTCTAAATTAGCACACTCGCATCTAGTACTGATCCATGTGACTTAAGCCGTATGCGAATGAAATAAATGTGCACAAAAATATCCACCAAGTGAAAGAGGATTGCGTGCAATTCGGCGTAAATTGGATTCACGAGGCATCGGCCACTTTCTCTTTGGCTTAAATGATGCGCAGCTACGTGATTTTGGTAGAAGACTGGGATCTACGTCGAAGATCATCGTCGAAGCGTCACACAACCAGCTGATGGGCTTTTCTGCTGAAAGTGAGATCTCACGACACGAAAGTCCGGCCGGATGGCTTGTGGCAGGACGGAGGCATGGGCAGCGATCAAGAGCCCGCCTGGGGAGGCTTTCCTGCCCTTGATGGTGTAACAGCTCACCACATCTCCGTTTATATGCAGGGTGGTGAAATGCACCACATGGTTTCGGTTTTTAATAAACTCAACTGAGCGATCGAGGTGAACTGGTTCCCCCGCGTTTCCTTCCTGCTTTGGGGTTTTGTTATGAGTAACGGAGCGGCGCTCGGGAAGGCACCAGGTGTCCCTGACTTATCCTTTCCTCGGTTCGTCCTTGCCCCACCACCACAAGGTTAATCCACTGTAATCAAGCCAAAGATCGCATTCTTACAAATAGTTTGCATTAACAATAACTTTCTCCCCACTATCTAGTTTTAGATGGTATTTTTAAGCATTTTGAGTCCACTGAACTCTCCACTTTTTCAGAAACTTCTTGGAGAGGAACAGGGACGGTTTATTTACAAAACGTGGGCCGGGGGCGTCAGTCGGTGAAGCGGTTCAAGGGCATAACCGCACCACTCGGCGAGCTTACTTTATATGGCCATCTGACAGACCTGAGACGGACGGTAGATCTATGCACTCTAGGTAGTATTGATGCATCTACAACCTCGATGATATAAAGATTTTTTTTTTTTTTTTTTTTTTTTGTTTTTTACTCCAGCCGGACATTAGGCACTTATATCACGTTTTGCCGAGCAGTAGCCTACCCTCTTCGCCAAAACTGTCCGAGAAAACACTCTTCCAGAACATTTAGATAATGTCCCTGGTCTCTGTGTTGTACTTTTCTGATTCTTATCTTTTGAAAATGGGCTTTGACTAATTTTGTTTATTCTCTGCTTTTGATTCGAAAAGAATTATAAGTGAGTAACTTCCCCTGCACGGCGTGCTGCTGTATGTTCTTGCTGGGTAACTGTTTTCTGAATTGGCAGGTGGGTGCCGTAATGTGCCATAATGTGTTTGCTTCTAATTTTCTTTCAGTCTGTCCTCAAGTGACTGCTTAGTGTGAATTTCTAGTTCCTGATTTGGTTTCCAGTTCGTTGGAGGGCGGGGGGTCTGTCAAAGAAACATGCTGAGCTACAACTGGAGATGCTACACTGCATCAGCAGGGGCGCAGACCACAAACCCGCCGTATGAGATCCCGCAGGAGTTAATTGTTGTTGCTGCAGCTGTAGATATATATACAACCTTTTTTTTTTTTTTTTTCCTTTTGTTGGTGTTTATCCATCGGTCCAAACATTTGTCCTTTTCCAACAACCTCTGTAAACCGAAAACGTGGTCTGTGTTTACACAACACAAACTGGAAGCTGAGGAGCTCCGCCTTCTTGAACGACAGGTCGGACCAGCTCAGAGGAAGTGTGGGTGTCTGGTGGGGAAGAGGGCCATGCTGGTGTCAAAGCCAGCCACCTCCAACTGACAAGCTGCAACTCGATGATCTGGTTGCCTAAAGCGGCAGCTCAGTGGGAGCCTGCTGTGTTACCCAGGAAGAGTGACCTGCCTTGTGTGTGGCTCTCCAAGCGCAGCCATTCATTTCCGGTGTACATGGGTCTTTTTTCCCCCCTAACATTCAGTGTGGTCTCAGACTTGTGCTTTTTTCTTCACATGATTTAGTTGTTGTTACTGTACAACTGCATAGCAGATTAGCACAAAATCCTTGTGCCACAATTGCTGCCTCCATTAAGTCATTTTAACTCTGAGGCTGTTCTTAAAACTAATCTTCTTAATTTCTCCATCGCATTTATTAGGCTTCTTTCCTTCAGTAAGCAAATATGTTAAGCTCGAGGGGGGAAAAACCCAAGCCTAGCCCCCTAAGCTATGCCCACTGAGCTGCTGACTAGGTACACACTGTCTTTGGGTACTTGGATGAGTTACTGGAATCTACCAATAAGATTCTCTGTGTTTTATTTTTTGATATCTAGGAATAAAACTGGGTTAATTGGAGCTTTGCAGGATGATATTAGAAGTTGGGACCTAGCTCATTGTGGCTTGAATCCTACTTAATGTCGTGTGTCACGTTAATGTCAGGTGCGGTTTCCTGAATGCTCTTTAGTTGATTTGATGGCTGTGCCAGGTAAAATCATGTTGGGTGAATACTCGTAAATGACTTTATTTATATATTTTTTTTTAAACTCATCTCTCTTGCAGGTGACCATGGCGGAACGAGGGGCTGCTGAGAGGGCCTGTAAGGATCCCAACCCCATCATCGACGGCCGCAAGGCCAACGTCAACTTGGCGTACCTGGGGGCTAAGCCCCGCAGCCTGCAGACAGGTGTGCGAATACAGGAACAGTGCCTTTTGTGTCCCATGCAGACAGTGACACGCGACACTCACAGCTGCGTAAACTCAATTGTGTGTGACCAGGGGCAGACCTGACCGTTGATTTACTCATGCTCTCTCTTTCTGGTAAAATCATGCAACTTTCTGTTTGAAACTCTTTGCAAACTCTTTGAAACTCAATTTTAAAATTAACCACCTGCTGCTGCTTTTATTTTTCCGATAAGGAAGTTTTGTAAAAATGTCGTTGTAATACCAACCTGTGTATTATACCTGTTGCTACCCTGGTAACCCTAACGCCTCCAGTTATGCTCAGGATTAATTTGTTTGTAGATTGGTGGAAATGTTCAGAGTAAGATCTGTCATAACAATAGCAGTTCAAGTTCATTCAGACCTATACATAAATAATTAATTAGCTAGACTCATTATTGATAAATTGAGTTTGACAAGTATGAATAAACTGCTACTTGTTTCTGCCCGTAGTCACATGGCAGATATTTCTTTTTTGTAAAAAGTTCTGACCACAGCTGTGATGTCCTTCACTTCTTTTCTGACGCGTATCTTGAGGTGAACATGCAATTTCCACAGTGCTGCTCACAGATTATCCTAATAAGCACGTTTCATTCATTGCTTCCATTTCTGTACCACCTTGTGTTTGGAAAGGCAATGTTAAATTACAGGCAGTAGCTTTCAGTTAGTCTGGCAGCACAGCAATGTTGGTTATAGGCTGCTTTCTTTTGCGGTTGAGAAGTCCAGGTAGGGTTGAGCTGTGCCTCTCCCTGTCAATGCCAGTCCCCTGGCTTAGAACAGGCACTCAAACATGCCCCCACCCCCATGCACCTTTAGGAGTGATTCTTGTTTTTTCTTTAATCCCCTGATCACTATGTTCCAGAACCTTTGCATTTGTTTGGGTGTGTTGGCTGGATCATCTGTCTTTAGTGTTCTTCAGTATTAATGGTCATTTTGTGCCTCCTGAGCCTCACTGGGCTTATCTACCCCAGTACTCTGTAAACTTTGGAGTCACTGGGATGGGTAACTTTACATTATTGCACAGCAACTTTAATTGTGGTTTGAGTCTATTCCAAGCAATACAGACATGAGGGCATGACCTTGTTGCTGAGGCTTTTAAAAATAATTTTAAAACTTCCAGATTAGATTTAAGTGGCTTGTCCAGTTCTGCCCGTTATGGTGCCTGTCCCCTTACAGTGTGGCCTGCTTGTTTTCTCAAACACTGCAGCCTTTCTGTGTTCCATCTCCAAGCACAATGTGGCCAGTCTCTCCTCTGCTGCCTACTCCTCTCTGCCATCATCGTATAGCGCACAATGACAGGCCTCATTCTCTCCCAGGGAGTTTGCAGCTAGGCATTCTCCATTGTCCAGCCGTAGTTCCGCAGGTTTGCTTCCAGTTAACAGCTTGTGACTCGGATCCTAAGATCCCCAGATGTCTAAGGTTCCCGGCTGCGGCCCTGCTTTGTCACATTACCGCTAACGTGCTCTGTGCTCCATGTCTCTCAGGTTTCTCAGTTGGAATGCAGCAGATCAGCCCTGCATTGATCCAGCGGCATTATGGGTAAGTAGCAGTGCTGAGCCCCTCGTTAACAAAGTCTTTCTGCTTTTGATTGCCTTTCTGTCCTGCTCTGGTTCAACGTTTGCTGGGACGTTCCAGTATCTCCCAAGTGAATTGGTACAGTGTTATGTGGAGATTTACACCATCAAAAGGGCTTTAATTTCTCATCTCTAAGTGTCATGCAGACGCTGTTGAAGCTTGTTTGAACAGCACGGACGGCCTCATTATGTTAACGGCACTTGGGGCACCATTCAGGCCGATAAGCTGTAATTCATGCTCTAATGGCCCATTGTTGGCAAAAAAGCCCTCAAGGGACCCAAAGGTTTAGCGTGAGCCCCGCACCACTCCAGGGAGCATCTGCTTTTTGATCCGTCTCAACATTTAGTGCTTGAAGAAATCCACCTCTAGCACGCGTGCCTTCCTTCTTTTGTGTGCGGTGGCACGTGTGTCAGTCCCACCTGCTCGTTGTGGTAATCGTCTGCCTGCCCGCAGAGCCTTAAGCCATTTTCATTGGAGTAGGATTGGAAAGTTAGCTCTGGCTGGACCTTGGGAGCCGTCTTAGCAGCTCGGACAGTAGGGTGCTAAGCCGCCCGCAGCAGTGCTGGCGGTGGAGGGTTAGCCAACCAAAAACGTGAACGTATGCTCTGGCACTCGAGCTGAAAATTGAATGTATTTCAGTGTTTGATTGTCTGATAGTGTTCTGGTGCTGTTCTATTTCTAGATCGTTGTCGTTTGCTGTCATGCTAACTTTCAACGTAAACTGAGCTTGCATGAGTTTTCTAGTCATTCTTTGCAACCGACATTGTTAGTCTGTAAGCCCCCCACCCCCCATTCAAACAGGAAGCATCTGCAGTGGCAGAATGACCCTTTTGTCACAGTAAGCTTCCATATAATTGACCAATCCTATTGCTAAGAAGGAAGCTCCCCTTGGGTGGACTTGTCGCGTCTGCCTCTCATCACAACATTTAAAGCGCTTCTAGGCACTCATGATGACCTCTGTGTCAGAGAGAGCAGCTTCGGTTTGCTTAAAGCCTGTCAGGTCACGTAAGCAGCCATGCGTTAATGGCTGTCCAGACGTGATGTCGTAGACGTTGTTCCTAAGATTCCACAAGTTATCAAAGCTTAGTTTGTCTTGTAACTCTGTGGCAATTTTTGGCTTCAGTTTTGTCGACCACCATTTTGGTTCGCAAACTTGTCAAAAAGAAAAAACATGCCACTGTGTAGAGTAGCTGGCGTTGGTCCCAATGTCACTTCTCTGATCAGAGGGCACAGCAGAACGCATTTGCTGCTGTGCTGTGTGCCCGGTATGGGGGTAGAGGCCCAAGGCTGGACTGACACTAGTTTTTTTTTAATTTATTTATTTATTTTATTTTTTTTCCTTTCTCTTTTTACACATGACAAAAGGGGGGAACCATTGCAGGCTTCGCACATATCCTGTTCAGACAAAAGGCGCTTGCTCATGGGAGGGGATTATGCCTTCAGACGGTGAAAACCAACACCCTTTGAAGTGGGAGGGGTGGTGTAGGGGGTGCGAGTGTTTTTTGGAAAGGCAGGTACTGTCTAGGAGCTCATGGATGACAGCTGTTGCTGGCCAGACTTTGACGCTCTGGCCCTCCCTAGTTAGCATGGTTTCACACACACTTGGAGAACACATGCATCAGTACATTTTAAAGCTTTCTTCAAAGTGCTTTTCTTCAGTGCGCCATGTAATATTCATGCTCCTTTTGTGTTCCTGTTATCACCCCAGGGGCTCATTACAGCCTTAACTGGCTTATCTGCACGAAGCCATTTCTCTGCTCTAGGTGTGGTTGTGTGTCTGTCAGTTCCCTGTGTATATTCCCATGTGTCATGAAGTTCTCCAGGTGTCTCTTCCTGTGTGCATATCTATCTAAATCTCGTAGTGTCCAGATTTGCGTGCCAGTGTGTACTTTTCGGGATCTCCCATGATCCCATAATGGTGGTAGCCCAATCGTTTGGCAGGAACCTAACCTGAATGACTGGGAGGGCTGGTAGCCAGCCATTTGATCAAACAAGCTGTTGCCTCTTTGGAGCATAATCTTTCATGCCGTCTTTCGGGCGATGCCTATGAGTGAACTGTGGGTCCCATTGAAAGCGGGCAACCTAGACATATGATTCATTATAGGCATGTTGTGCTGAGGTATTGACCCTAAATTTGAGCTATATGGTGTAAAATCATCCAATAGGTAAGTTACTGAGGTTGGCCGTGTGCCAAGAAGGGCTAGTCAGGTGGCTTGTGGTGACCCTTTCGGTGAAAATATAGTGGCGCTGCATGTGCGGTTCAGCTCTACCTCTCTGTCCATGCTGTGCCGCCCCCCCCTCAGAGACAGCGCTATGGGTGCCCCCCACAGCATACCCCCCCGGGCGCCCTGTGCTCCCAGATGAAGCAGCCCGAGCCGGGAGGGAGGGCGAGGAGGAGCCGTGCGAGGTGCAGGACTCTGCATGGCCTGGCCCAGTCCGCCTGGCCCCCCGAAGGTGCCGGAGTGCAGTGTGCTGGTGTGCAGTGTGCTGCTCTGTGCCGGCCACCAGCCCGTCACAGTGTGGGCCGCTTCTCCTTTCATAGCATGGCTTTGGTTTGCAGTGTGAGGTGTGGAGTGTCCGCTTGGTGGGGGGGTGGGGTTTGCTGTGTGGGTGTGGTGATTGGTGGAGCGCGGTAGTGTGCACTCAGTCGGCCGCCCCCCCGCTATGTCAGGTGGAATAGCTGATCTCCTGTCTCACCCAAACCCCCAAATCACAACTCTGCTAGTCAAAGGTGGAAAGTTCAAGTGCAAAAAGTACAAAGCCAGACTGGGGTGTTATTTCAGCCAGGCAGCTGAGTACTCTGTGACTGTTGGTTGGTTCAGGCCAAACCTTGCTCTGGATTTGTACTTTCTGGACCTGAACTTCCACCTCTGGTGCTAGTTCAACTTTTTCCTGGGCCTTGGACTCTGGAGCTGTGACAGGCAGCCCAGACCCTCGTGTTGGTTTTCGCTGGTAAACATTGATAAGCTACTTCAGTTTTAGGGCTGCAACAGTTCGAGTAACTCGAATAACTCGATTACAAAAAATCCTCGATGCAAATTCTTTGCTTCGATGCTTCGTGTAATCCGCACGACTATGTACTGCTTAGTGATCACCGTGTTTCACTCGGAGGATTATTAGTGTCGCACAGCGTGTGCTTACGCTGCATTACGCGTAGCGGGTTTGATTTGATGGCGCAATGGAGGAAGACAAGGAAAAGAACGAAAAATGTCTAAAGTTTGGGACCATATCAACAAAAGAAAAGCGAAAATACTGTACAGTGTGTCCATTGTAAAACCGAATTACACTCACATTTAAACCGAATTAAACTCGAATTTCACTCACATTTACGGCTAAAAGTAGACCTGCGATAGAAACGTATTTATGGGCATATGTGGGAATAAAAAAGTATAACAAGATGCAGCCCTTTTCCTCAACAAAAACACTGATAACACAAAAGCAGTGAAAATGATGCTGTCGTAGTTTAATTAACATGGAGCTGAGCCTGTCTATACACTAACAGCAAAGAGACTAAACCTTTACTGGTAAAGCACTGGCGGGAGTCCTTAATCAAACCAGCTGTTCAACAAGTTGAAAGGTGAAGAAAACCGATGTTTTCAGCTGCTCCCATCCACTGCCGTTTGTCTTCCACAGCAGCAAGGCTACAGTAAAGCTAAGCTGTTTGTATGCAGATAAACTGTTAGCTTAGTTTGACACGATATTTAAATTTGGCAACTTGCAGCAGGCTGACAGCAGCCGTCACACTTTGTCGCAGTGATACCTGCAGCATGCAGGGGTGAGTCTAAAGGGGAGCATGGGGTGTACTCAACTAGATCTATTTCAAGGCTTTAGTAATATTATTTTGCAGATTTAGATTAATATGAATAATATTACATAATTTAATAATATAAACAATATAATAAACTGAGACACTGAATTATTTCTTCTTTTTCTGTAGTTTTATTTGACATTTTATTTGTTTTTGCATTTCAGAAAAAACAAAACAAATATGTACATAAATGCACTAAAAGGGTTTAGTCCTTTTGTCAGTTGTTGTATGGAGTTCAATCATTAAAATGTTCCTAAAAAGGACACCCATGAGTTGTTAATTTTAAGAGACCTGTCTTTTTTTCTTTTATGAATAGTTACTATTGCTCTTTAATAAGAGAAAAGTATTTCTTATCCGATTAATCGATGGAATAATCGATAGAATACTCGATTACTAAAATAATCGATAGTTGCAGCCCTATTCAGTTTCTTTAATCTTCGCTATCTGAAATATGCTCTTTTGGGTTCGAAATGTAATGCTAAGGCAGTGCATTACATTATGGATATCCATTCATCTTAAACTTAATGCAGTCTTCAGCTTGCCGAGTTCTAGCCACAAAAAGGCCTGCATAAAATCTGAGGCTCCTTTCAGAGCTGAACAAAACAGGTGCTATGAGATCAGTGCAGGAACTGAAGTGAATCGGAAATACAGAAGACGACTGGGAGTTGTTTTCTCATTTTGCTGTTTTTAACTTTCGTTTTTACATTTCCCCTGGGTCTCTTCACTCCCCCCGCCCCCCTGTGTCTGTCACCTGGTGCTACTTTGTTTATAAAAACCCACCCAATCGGCTTTTAATTGTTTCCTCGCCCTCCTTCAGAAGGGGAAGAATAGAGATGGTACGGTGGTCCCTCGCAGGTTCTCCATCTGCAGGCTTGATTGGGTTCCCACACACTGGTTCCGTTTTCTGACCGTAAAGAGCAGCCACATTTCAGATTCTCTGCCAGTCTTTGAGTCACATGTTGCATAATGTTAACGTGACTACTGTAACCATAAATGAGGTTAAATTCCCCTGTGGGATCCTGTTGTATCCTTGCAGTGTCTATGAAATATGAAGTTTTATCCATTTGTCTTTTTCACATTCCCCCGGCTTAAAATATCATTAGTGACTCTTGAATTTGGCCATTTCTGACCCAACAAATCCTTTCTGTGTATCAGTATTTTCAACACTCTTCAAAGTGGTCAACAGTTGGTCACCTGGTAACTCAAGCAGTGTCTCGAGATAAAAAGCATCTACTTACTTTCTGTCCTTATTGCGTGTTCCTTTAACTGGGGGTGGGTGTGTGAACATTGCAGTGCTTTTTGTTTGGAAAATGTTTTTAACATGTTTTGCCCCCCTGAATGCCCCAGTCTCCACTGTACCTGACTCCTTTTTGTGTCTCTTTGCAGGCTGGCCCAGCAGTACATATATCCCCAGGCCTTTGTTCAGCCCAGCCTGGTGGTACCGGCACAAGCCGCCACCCCTTCCTCTGTTAGCTCCACCTACACCGATTACAGCTCCGCCTATGCCCAGTATGCAGCCGCCTCTGCTGCCTTTGAGCAGTACCCCTACGCTGCTTCGCCTGGGTTTCTGGGCTACAGTTATGCCCCCAGTCCTGCAACCCCGGCACCCATTCATCAGTCCCTCCCGGCAGCTGCCTTCCTGCAGTACCCCCCCCAACCGGTGCAGCCTGACCGCATGCAGTGAGGACCCGCGCATGCTAGGCACGAGCTGGACTGTCTCACTGATCGGGCAGGGTGAAACCTTTCTGGCTTCGACGTCAGGAAAGCTGCCAGAAGCACAGTCCAATGTTCGTTCTTTTCGGTATTATTTCTTTGTTATTCTTATTTAGTTTCAATCATGGGACGCCTTGCAGCGTCTCTGAGCTCGATCTGCCTGGCTAAGCGGATAGAGCCGGTGGGAGAGTCCCCGGGAGAGCCGGCAGATGACAGGACTGAGAGGCTTGGCTTCTCTGACACTTTTGGGGATGGGGGTTTGGGGTGTGGAAAAGGGCAAGCCGACAGGACAGCGGCTCTGCAGAATGTCTGCGTTGAACCCCATGGAGCCGACACCGTCCAGCCTGCTGTGTCCTGCAGAAAGACACTTATCCAATTCGAGGCCTTAAAGACTACACTTGCTCATATGCACTCTTCACATACTCTCTCCCACCCTTACCCCCAATGTGAACATCATCCTCCACCTTTGATATAAAAGACTTTGATACAGTGCAACTTACATTACTCTAGATGGATGTAGATAATCATAGCTGATTTCAGTATGCAATGTTTTTTAGCAGAAATATGTGGCAAGCACATCGAGTAAAATCCACAAGGTAGCTGACACTGTACTTCATGTGTATTTTGTACAACTGAATCGAATTTCATTCGTAAGATGTTGCTTTATAAAAGGATGTGTGTGCGACAGTTTTAAATGTTGCTGCAATTCTAAGGTAAATTTTACAGTATTTATGTCAAGATATTTAAATGAACACTTAAGTTAAACTTTCTAGGTGTGTCTTTGTGTCTCGTTACCTTGTTTTTAATTTGTCCTTATGGATCGGTCGGCGCCCTCACTCTAGCCGGATTACTGGCAGCGTGCTGGCGCTCTCCTTAATGGGGACATTTCCATACTCCTTTTGCTTATGGAAAAAGCCATACCAAAACAATGGACGAAAATAAAAAAATCTGTGGAAAAACTACAGAGCATTTGCTTGTATTTCTTCTATGCAGCCAAGCTCGAGCGTTTCGCCCTATTCTCAGTACTATGTGGGGGGGGTCTCCGAAGATGGCTGTGGTGATGCTGTGAGGGGCTGTGTCCATATCTGCTTGGTGTGAGAAGTGGCACTGCACTGCTGAACATCGGATTCCCGACACCCCCATGACTAACACCTGGGATTTTGCACACCAAATATACAAACACTGCATTGGTAGAGTTTTGATATTAAGAAATGAGACATTTATATTATATATGGTCACTTTGGTTAGGTAGTTGTTTTTTTTTTTTTTTTGAGCAAAAACTTTTGTCACCGTGTCTCCTCTACTCTGAGTACCTTTGTTGTCATTGTATAGGAAGTAAGTACAGTCAAATTCATTCCTGCTCTCCTATAATACACACACACACAGAGGACGTTTTCACACATGAACTCTGGACATTGTCCAGAGAATCAGGTCAAGACATTTCTCGGTATTGCCCTTTCACATGTGTGTCAGACACATTTATACCCCCTAGAAATACTCTGGTTTAGATGATGGGTGGCACTTGGTTAGAGCATGCGGGAGGCAGACCTTGACATAAGGTAAACTGTGGAAATCGCAGTGTTTTGCTTCCAGCACTACTGACAAGTTCCTGGATCTTGTCATCTCTCCAGTTAGCCATGTTCACTGGGGTCTACTTCGTGTTAATGACCCTTCCTCTTCACCCTCTCGGGTGTTTCTGTTCTTGTTTTCGTGCCAGATGACAGAAACATCAACACACCCATTCGCTTGTGGTGAATTCTCCCTGCTTCATTGAGACATGGAGGTCAATTGGAAATTACCTGGACTTTATACTACGGAACTAGCAGGGTAAAATCCGTTTAATGTCCGGCACAATCCGATTTGGATATTTCAGTCCATAAATACAGCCCCTCTGAGTAATGTCTAGCGATATCTGGCAGTGCGTGTCTGAAAGGGGCTACAAGTGTATTGGTGAGAGCGAAGTTTGTGGCCAGAGTGCATGGTCAGCTTTTCTGACACCTCTGGAGTGAGTTTTTTGCACTATGGACCCTGCTCAAGGGCCCAACCAAGGTTATTATCGTCAACGAAAACGAACGAAATAACGAAAACTAGAATTGAAAAAACATTTTCGTTAACTGAAGTAAATAAAAACGGCAATTAAAAGAAAAAAACGATAACTAACTGAAACTGTATTGTGCGTTGACAAAACTAACTAAAACGTACTGAAATTATAGATGAAATG
>JAODLD010000136.1:12559854-12606506 GCA_026781065.1 Mormyrops boulengeri | reverse complement strand
AGAAAAAATTAAAACTAACTAAAACTAGCAAACCTGCTCTAAAAACTAATTAAAACTAACTAAATTAGAGGGAAAAAAGGTCAAAACGAAATAAAACTAAACTATAATGAAATATCCAAAACTATTATAACCTTGGGCCCAACGGTGATAAAATTACTCTGCTGGCGATAGAAATTAGACACTGGTACCCTAAACCAAGGAGCTGCATGTCAGCCCACCGCCATTGCGTTGGGTACTTCTGCGTGGGACCAATAATGACCTCCTGTAATCTCCAGAACCACTTTAAGGGTTGACAAGTCGTGCATTTGGAGATGACTCTTCGTACACCACGGTGGCATGTGAAGTTATTTTTGCATTTGCAGCCTCCCTGTTAGCTTTAGGAAGTCGGGCCATGTTCCTCAGACCTCTCTTTAGCAAGGTGTTTTCACCCACAGATAGCAAAACAGCAAGTGAACCACTCGATCCTATCTGTGTACTGTACTGAGGTGTAGGCTCATGATTGGTGAAGTTGGCTGTTTGTGTTATTAAATTGGCCACTGAGTGTTTCTGAATTACTGTGGTAGTTATGCAGTTTGTGCTGAAAGGCAGTGGTTGGGTTAACAAAGCCTGATTTGGTATTCATATCTGCTGCTGTTTTGTGACCCTATACTTCACTCTGGATTTTTTCATTCATTTCGCTTGGTGTGTTCTGGGCCTTCCCCATGGCAAAGCCTATCCTACAGCTCTACAGCCTTCATGCCTGTATGTGGCGACCATGCAGAGGGAACACCAGCTTCCTTTGAACCAAGTCCAGAGCACTATCCAGAATCTAAGTGGTTAGAAGATGGATGGATGGATGGATGGAAAACCATCTCAAATATGGTTTGGTTAGGTTTCAACTTAATTGAATTGAAAATGGGAAATAATAGTATTTTTTTCCAAGTCAATGTGGTCTAGTCTGACGGGACTAACAGGCCATTGTACAACCCCCTTTCCAAAAAAATTGGGACATTGTGTGAAACATAAATAAAAACAGAATGAAATGATTTGCAAATCATATAAGCCCATATTTAATTGTAAATAGAACAAATACAATATATCAAATGCTGAAATTGACAAATTTTGTTTTATGACAAATATATGCTCAATCCCAATTTTATACTAGCAACGCGTTTCAAAAAAGTTGGGACGGGGCACCAAAAGAGTGGAAATGTTATGTAATGCTAAAAAAAACACCTGATTGAATATCTCAAAACTAATTAGGTTATTAAATGAGAAAAGGTCAGTAAGATGACTGGGTAAAAAAGAGCCTCCCAGACAGGCAGTGTGTCTGTGCAATGCAGATAGGGAGAGGTTCACCACTCATCCACAAATGCAGGATGAAACTCAACCATGCAAAGAAGAACTGGCATCTAAACATGATCCAGAAACAATGCCAACTTCTCTGGTCCTGAGCTCATTTAAGATGGACTGAGGAAAATTGGAAAACTGTCCTGTGGTCTGAGAAATCAAATTTCAAATTGTTTTTGGAAATCATGGACGCAGAGTCCTCCGAACTAAAGAGGAGAGGGACCATCCAGCTAGTTATCAGCGGACAGTTGAAAACCCAGCATCCATGATGGTATGGGGGTGCATTAGTGTCCATGGCTTGGGTAGCTTGCACATCTGGGAAGGTACCATTAATGCTGAACAACATACAGACACTCCTCTGCTTACAAACGTTCAACTTATGAACTTTCAGACATACGCACGAAGAGGATCTTTAAGACCAAATTGTGTTCACTGGGCTCCCGTTTCTTGTCCGCAACATCAAATTTTTTTTCTGCGCTCCAGTCCCGCCTAGTACGACTTCTGGCCGCTAATCCCGCCACCCAGCAGCGTAGCGTGTGTACTTCTGTATGCCCTTAAATTGATGGTGAATAACGACTTATGAACATTTCAAGTTGCGAACGGCCACTCGGAACATATCTCGTTCGTGAGTAGAGGAGCGTCTATATAGAGGTTTTGGAGAAACATATGCAGCCATCCAGACAACGTCTTATTCACAGGAGGCCCTGTATATTTCAACAAGACAATGCCAAACTGCATTCTGTCCGTATTACAACAGCATGGTTCTGTAGTAGAAGAGTCCAGGTGATAGACTGGCCAGCCTGCAGTCCAGACCTGTGACCCACTAAAAACATTTGGCACATCATAAAATGAAAAATACAACAAAGGAGACCCTGAACTCTTGACCAGTTGAAATCCTATACCAGGCAGGAATGGGACAACATTTCACTTTCAAAACTCCAGCAACTGCTCTCCTCAGTTCCCAAACGTTTACAGTGTTGTTAAAAGAGGTGATGCGACACAGTAGTAAACATGCCCCTGTCCCAACTTATTTGAAACATGTTGCTGGCATCAAATTCAAATTGAGCTTATATTTGTCATAAAACAATAACATTTCTCAGTTTTGACATTTGATATGACATCTTTGTTCCATTTTAAATTAAATGTGGCTTTATATGATTTGTAAAGAATTTTTATTTACATTTAACAGAGTGTCCCAACTTTTTTAGAAACAGGGTTGTAGAATGCAGAAAACTGGACAATTAATATTAAATTAATCATTTGTGTTGGCAAATGTGAACACACTCCTGGAAGGGCATTTTAAATGAAATTCTGAGAAATTAAAAAAAGCTTTTTGGAAATTTGATGTTTTTACCTACAGGCTCTGGATCGTAAAAAGCTAAAAAGTAATAAACAGATTCCATCTGGCACTTTGCCCTAACCCAGCATGTAGCATGGGGGGGTGGGATGTCGTTTTCGTCATCAGGAATCGAGGCTGGTTGGGGGTGGGGGGAGGTGTCAGGATGCTGAGGCCTCCGTCTTATCTGCTGTTACAGGCAAGTGAGTCGTGACCTTGGTTAGGCTGGGGGTACAGGGGGGCGGAAGGGGCAGGGCCAAACTTGATGTACTTACTCTGTTGCTGGGCAGAATCAGTAAAACTAACCCACATGTGGGACAAGGGCAGAGGGTCGCATTATTAATGAATTACCCTGCTCTGGGGTCCCACATGCAGCCAAGCATGGTGCAGTTTTAATAGCTCCATGCTAATCCAGCACAGGCTTGAGCTTGATGACTTTGGCAGGGAGGCTGTCTGGGACCTTGTAGTATCAAGCTATCCCTCAATCGCACATCCTTCTGCCCCTTTCGGGGCCGCCTGTAGGGCCTGGTCTGGCATCCACAGCCTGGGACCCTACCTCCATCGCTCAGGGATATATTTAGGGGCACAGGACACAGGGATCCGATATAGCCACCATGGGAGATAAAATGGATGTTTCTGTAGTGGTTGTTTGAGGCCTGCGACCATATGGGGGTCAGGGAAGTAGCGTCAGGCAAATTATCAGCTCTGTTATCAGCTCTAATGGCTGTCTCTGGCTCGAGGTCAGACTTTGAGGGACTGCAGTGATAACGGCAAAAGCACATGGTTGGCAGGTCTAGTTTACTTTCCTAAACTAGTAAACCAGTGGCCCGTACCCTGGTGCCGAGTGTGGTGTAGCAGGTAAACAGCCAGCGTCTGCATTGGGGGATTCGCAGCCCCACCTTGCTGCGGCCCTACCTGCAAAAACGCATGGCCTGATCCGGACATGTCCTGTAGGTTAGCATCAGTGGGATTGTGACAGAGAGCAGGAGGGTAACTCTGAGAGTGACATTTTAGAAGGAGCTTGTGCTCAGTGTTCACAGATCTGCAGAGGCGGGAGGAAGTCGCCAGCTGGGCCCGAATGTGTTTTCGCTTGAGTCACAGAGTGTTGCGTTCGGCTAATGCTATGTGGTTCACAAACTCCCTGCGGGTAACAACAAAGGGGGATGAAAAACAGGGTGGGGGGCATGGGGGGCTAGATGCTTTTGGTTTACTATAGGAACAGCTGCAGGGTCTGGATAATTATAACACTTACGGTTGCATGCACATTGTAAAGCCTAAAAACAACAGCTCTTCCACAGCCACAAAGAGCACAGTGTATGTCAGGCATGGGGGGAAGGTTCTAGTAACAGGGTTTCCTTGGTTCCTTGCCAGATTTTCTTATCTGCTGTCAACATGCATAAGTTCCCTGAAGGGCCCGACCACACCCCTCCTGCACTCCCTCAGGGGGGCCCCAGTCCCTCTGTGGAGACACTCTGCGGCCTTCTAATAAAGTTTTCCGTGGCGCCCTCGCTCAGTGGCATGCTTGCACGCTTTTACACAGTGTCATGCTTGCACACTTACGTTACTCACCCTCTCCCCATGAGCTTGAACAAGCTCAGTGTGATTTTGAAAGAAAGAAAGAAGTCGCGACTGCAAGCGGAGCTGAAGCGGAGCGTGCGATTAAGCAGCCCCAGCGAGGAGAATAGCAGATGCAGGGTTATTTTTACTGACTCTAAACATGGCTATGAAAAGAGTGGGACAATCCGATACTTTTCTGCCAAGCTCATCCCTTCACATGGCTTCTAAACAGCTTTGCTTATATTCTCCACACGCCGCGGTTACCTCTTAAAGCTCTGTGCTGCTTGGTCTCCGTACCAGAGCAGTGAGCCAACAGCCAGTGACGGGCACTGGCCGGTGTGCCTTTGTACTGCAGCGGCACAGCACTCCGCAGGTATTCTGTTCTGAAGGCGCTCTTCTAAATCTTCTTGCTGGTTTCAAGCTTCAGGTTCACTTACCGTCAGGTGCCTTGCGGAGAGAGCAGTCACCCGTCCAAGTCCCAGGCGTGCCCCAAAATTTGTTCTGCTTGCGGAGGTATTTCACATGGACTGTTTCGGTAAAGGAGGGCATTGTGAGATGTAAGATGCTCTCCAGCTCTATGCCTCCCCTCCCCCCCCCCAACCCGCCACGGCAGTCCTGAGCAGGATAAGCAGTTAAATACGTGAGTTATACAAAGTGATCACTCAGGATTATTATTACCCAAATGTTTAATAATATTAAGCAACTGAATCAAGTAACTCACACAAATGTGTGATCCTGGAACAGAGGTGTGTCACTGGACAAGCTCACATCCCAGGAGCGGCTCTCCCACTGGTACTGTATACTTGACCAGTGTTGTGTTTGTGCTTCTGTAAGAAGGAAGAAGCCTCACGTTACTGGCAACCAGAAGGCTCAGTCACCAAAACAAATTCTGTCCCTTTCTTGTATAACAAAAGTGATCCTTCATTCAGTGTCCTGAGGATAAGGCACCTGACTCCCCCCTGCGCACTGGGTTTGACCTCCCTGGACACACATGTCACCTGTCCCCCCCCCATTGGCTTGATGCTGGCCCATTGGTGGCCCTGGAGCTCACCATATAAAGGACAGCATTATTCCCAATACTGTGTTGCGATCAGCAATGGCGTGATAATGTGCCTGCCCTCCTACCCAGAGTTGTCTTCGCTCTTTCTCTCTCAATGCCACCCACTTGTGGAAAAACATCCCAACATGTTAGATCACAACCACATTTCTGCTATAAATGAAGGACTCACCTCTTTCAACTTTCCTGAATCTCTTAAAATTAAAATGTAGCATTTCTTTGCTTTTGGACTTGTGAACATCCCCTAATATACTACAGCGATGTGCATCCCCATCACAGAAGCTGACACGATACACATCTCTATGCACTGACAGTGACCCGGAACATTAAGAGATACATATGAAGCAGCTGCTAATGTGATACCGTATGATTCAGTCCTATTGCAATTGCAGTGCATTTCGACATGATACGATGCCATGCAAAATAATATGATGCTAAGTCAGTATGGTACAGATACAGAAAGAGTTTAGAGAGGGGAATCAATCTAAATGTAAAATTACAGTGATCCCCGCCTATCGTGGAAGTTACGTTCCAGATATAGAAAGACCGTATAAATAAACTTTTTTATATATAGTTTAAGGGTGATGCATTTTCGGGGGAAAACTGCTTCTGAGTTGCAGCCTTTTGCAGGAACTTCCACATGGGAGGGAACCAGAGACAGAGCACTACTGGGACTGTTTTATTACTGGCACATAGGTATAACTAAACACATAGGTGGTCCTATAGCAATGCAAACAATTTGCAATGAAAGAACAGTCATTATGTCTAACAATGCATTTAAAAGCCCTGTAAATGTCCTAACCTATCCAGGTGAAGGTTAGTGTGAAAGAAAAGTCAAATGTCTTGTAAAAATGAGGCTAAGGAGCTTTGAGTTTATACTTTTGTTCAACTAACCCTGTTCCCTGACCGCATGCATTTGTGCTTTGGGCAAAAGCATCTGCTAAATACAACTATAGCGACTGCACCGAGTGGCAGAGAACGATACAGCGGAGCCACTGCCACACACCTACAGTGCACTTCTCAAAGAACAGAGAACCCTTCTGTGGCCTGTAGGGGTCATGGTGGTTAAGAAGCTGGATGTATAATTGAAAGTTAATTGTCCACTTGCAAGGACGTATGTATAATAAGTGTTACCTATATGAGTTTTGAACAAACAAATGTCTTACAGGGAACAGAAAAATGAATCTATGTTATGCATAATGATTAAACGGCTGAAATGTGATTAATAAGCTTGTCATTTATTGTTAGTTTTTGATTGAATTGTCTCTGCATCTTCTCCTCTCCCTTTCTTCCTTTCTGTGATGAATTGTCACTTCTGCACAGAGGTGGATCGTTCATGTCTAGACAGTAAAAGTCCAGACCAAGATTTGGTTTCAACCAACTAGTTGAGTACTCTGTGACTGTGACTCTTTATACTCAACTTGGTTGGTTGAGACAAAATCTAGGTCTGGACTTTCCCTCTCTGGACCTGAATTACCCACCTCTGCTCCTGCACTTTTTGTTACGTTATTGCCTACAATAGGGCTGCCCGGGCCTGCTCCAGGAGACCTCCCGCCCTGTAGATCTTATGCTGCGTTCCATTTACCTCGGAGGTCGGAACTCGGAACTGGGAATGACATCACACACGAGTTAACAGCATTCCAGTACAGAAAGTCACAAAGCCATTTAGCAGTACCAGGGACCCGTTTCAAAAAGCAAGATTTCTTGCTAACCCTGGATGACTTGTCAGATTTAATTTACCCCAGTTTAAATAACCTTCATCTGGCTTTTATATAGCACAGACTACCTTAAATCCGACAAGTTGCCCGCTTAATAAAGAAATCCTGCTTAATGAATCAGGCTCCAGTCCTAGCCCGGTTAATCGTTAGCTGTTTTTAGCAATGTCAGTGGATAACAACACGTTACATGGTATTTTGCATAGCAACATGTCCACAGATAGCGGTTGGACAGTACTGTGTGTACGACCGATTAAATGAGCCACAAATAAGATATAAGTGCTAATAAACAGTATAAAACTACAGCTATAACTTCTGTTGATAAAGGGTGCAGCCATCTTGAATTCTGAGCTCAGGGTTGCGTTGATTCCTTCGAGTTCACGAGTCTTTCCAACTAAATTTCCAACTAGGAACTCAGAATTTACGAATTACGAGTTGAAATGGAACGCAGCATTAGCTGCAGCCGTAGTTTAACACACCTGAAACAGATAATCAGGCCCTTCATCTGCTGCTCAGTATTAGAGTCCTCCATGCTAACATAGCCACTGAAGCAACAGATCGTCTGCCTCTTCATATTTTTTTTTAATAGCGTGACAACCTTGATATATTGTTGAATTTTATATCTAGTTTACTTGTGTATAATGTTTACTTCTTGAATCTATCGTCTACTTCAGATTGTGATTGCTTCGCTTGGGATGTTACTGCATGCTGTGGAACACCATGACGGGGGGTCTCTTCCTGATGGCAGGTCGGCCACACTGGTCATGCGCTCTGAACACGCTGCAGAGAGCTGTCGGCCCTTTTCTCCGTGATGCTGCGCTGGCCACTGTTCCAGCAGCTTCCCGGTTGCGCTGACCCCCACATACCCTCTGCTGAGTGTGTTTGCAGGCACTAAAACCTCCCGTTCCTGCTGAAGCCAGCATTCCAGCACTCAGTTTACACTCTGCTGTGCCCATATTAGGGTGCTTTGACCCTGCAGAGGGTGTATGAGAGACACGGTGCAAATGAACAGTCCCATGTGGCATACTGTATAACGTGCATTTCTGTGGAGTGACTTGTATTGATTCGGTCTTATTCTTCTCCTCTTTACCCCCCCCCCCGGGATCCAGGTTCAGTGGTGGGTGAAGCTCCTGGGCCTCTGAAGACCTAATCGCTGGAGCATCAAGCGACTTTCACCTTAGAGATACACGTGTACGTGTGTCTGCAAGACTGTGGGAATTGCAATTTTGGAAATTGTGGTGTTTTCCTGTTGCCAGGCTCAGGGTTCCGAACATCCCGTTGTGTGTGTGTGGGGGGGTTATCTGTGAAGTTAAAGCTGTGGTGTGGAATTCTACACTCACCTCAACCTGGGGGGGCATGAGGTTCCGGCTCCCTTGGATTTCCTGCAGATGGATGTTAGGTGTCATGATAAACTGCTTTATTGCCTTGTTTTGTACTGAAAGGAATACTTTAAACTTGCTGCTTACACATAGGATACCCGTAAGATAACGATGAACTCTTTCTGAGAAAAGGATCTGTGAAGCTGCATAGTCATACCTTTATATTTTAAGGTGTTCTTGGGAGAGTTTATACCACTTTTGGTGTGTGTGTATGTGTGTGACGTTTCTGTGTTGTGTGAATATGTCACACTCTGCCCCTACGTATCTTTTAGGCCAGTTCCGCTGTCATCTAAATGGTGTGACCATTCATCTCTGTGACAACTGTGTCATCCAGAGAATGAGCCTGGCACAGGTGCAAGTCTGGGGGCTCACAGCTGTTCACCGTCCGCCTGCCCCATGACCTTTGAACTCCACCTGTTGCTCTGGCGCTCAGTGCTGTCACGTTAATGGGAACTGGTGGATGTCGCTTTACCCTTCTGACTGTAGACGTCCTGCCGGCCAAAGCAATGTACATTTCTGATAAATGGCGGCCTGTCACTCCCTGCAGCAGCTGGGGGTTAAGAGCTTTGCTGAGGGGCCCAGCGGGGACCCAGGAATTATAGCCAGCACCCTTCTGATTACAGGCACAGCATACTAACCCACCAAGTTCCACATAATACACAGCATCACGTAATGCGAGCAGAGACTCTTGCAGACCTACAGGCATATTACGCCTGCTGTTCTCACATCTCAGACTGGATGGATTTCCTTTGTCCCTTTGCTAGAACGTGTGTGGGAGTTTGATGCAGGTTCAGCTCCGAACTTTATAAGGCCAGGAGTTGCTGCACAAGTGCTGCTATTTATAAGCAAAGTTTATGGGGGGGCCGTTGAAGATGACGGGTGGCCATGTGTTTCCCGTCAGAGCGCGATGCAGCCTGCCTGCCTCAAGCATCCTCAAAGACAACCACCTAATCTGCATTATCACAGGCCCTGCAAGGAGGCCTGCCATTGTAACATACTTTATCTGTCTATTAGGTAAGATAGCCCCCTTATCAAGGCTTTTCTGTGGCCCCTGGCCACCTCTGTCTCCTCAGCTGACAGCGCATGTGGGTGGGGTGCTGTGTTCAGTGTCTTTCACAGTTTGTGACATTGGAGGTGTTTTGGGTGAAGCCAGCGGCGTGAATTGATTTGCTGGGAACTCCGTGTCACGGTAGCCCCGCTCACAGAGAGAGCTAAGCAAAGAGGTGTGTTTAATGCTATCCAAGCTCCCGCTGTGCCCGGACAGACCTGATGACTCAGGGCTTCTGGGATTTTGTGAAGTGCTGGCAGCTGACCAACTTGGGAACAGATGTTTGCAGGATTAGCGGCTAACAGCTAACTCCTCCCCTATACAAACATGCACAGAGCCCCCACCCTACTGAAACACCCTCCAATAAACAACAACACAACTGAACAGTAAATAAATCAGGGCTGTGTTCCTAGTCACAATCTCTATTTAAGACCTATATGTGTAATCAGGATATACCGCACTGTATACCAACATTTTATCTCTTGTCTTTATCCAGAGTGATATGCAAACTTTATCATCTCACATTGGATATTTTGCTAAAGAGCTGTAAGTACCTCTCAGTGGTCAGACAGCATGATCTAATTCAGGGCTGTTCAAATCACAGTCCTCAAGGGCCAAGCCCTGCTGATTTTCCAGCCTTGCTTTACCTGTGAGTGGCACTGTGACTGTGTGTATATGTGGCACTCTATATGTGCCTCTATCAGCCCTGCCCTCAGTCACTGTCCTTATTCTAGAAATTTCCTCCATCATGCCTTTACAAGCACTTTATAAGAGCTCCATGCTTGGGTCTGTAAAGTAACCCTTCCTGAGGGTATTAGGGACAACTTAGCAAAGTTTGGCCATCTTCACTGCGCAAGAATCTGGAAACAGAAGCCAAATGGAGACTCTTCCAGGGACAGGAAGGCCATTTCTGACACGAACTTGACAAGATATCAAACGGTCTGTAGCATTGAATCAATTCTACTGCCTCAGGAATCGACAGCCTCTGCTAAATAAATACATACAATGCAAAATGCAAAGTCATGTCGTACACACCTTGTTTAACTTGTTACTTTTGGTGTTTCATGCATAGAAGTAAGGAAAGTCTGACTACTCTTGGCAAAAAATCTGAACACATCTTTGTACCAGCATTTTATAAGCCATGACTGTACTTCAGGTGAATCTGTGAGATATTATGGTGATGTATACATGAAAAGGGCATCTACCCCGTACCACTCTCAGACCCAGAAAGCTGTACAAACCATAATTCAGAAAAATCAAGCCTCCATTTGCCCATGGCTTTACATATACAAGCTGCCAACCAGTTACCAACTGCCATGCAAATGATGAGGAAATGAACATCTTATCGGTTTAATAAGAACTGGAAAGAGGCGCAGCGTGGCAGAAAAACTGGATCCACTGCAGCCAAACTGGGCAAGGACTTCGACTGAAATCTTTTCAAAATCATTCCAGATGTCACCCACGGGAAAAAAAACCTGTGGAGCAGGTCGGCATGGTTTTCCTGAAGCTCGCACTAGTGCCTTTGTGTGTCTGTGTGTGTGGATTAGGTTATATTGCATTGTGGTGTCCAAAAGTCCCCTACAATGAGATAAAATTATTAAAAATGTTATTTTGACATTGTGGAGACCATTTTTCAGGTCCCCACAAGGATCTGTGAATACAATCAAAAAAGTAAAAATGCCAGAAGTCTCGTATTTTGTTTGGTTACTTATGTTTAAGGTTAGGGCTGGATAGGGGTTAAGGGTGTCATGTTGGGATTAGAGATTTCCTCATAGAAATGAATGGAGAGTCCACTCAGAGATATAATTACAAACCTGTGTGTGTGTGTGTGTGTGTGTGTGTGTGTGTGTGTGTGCGCGCACCATGGTGAGTTTCAACTGCCCTGAGACGTCAGGATTTTCATTTCCCTCTGTGGGCTGGGGAACGACATCACAATCCATGACATCACAACGGGGCACTATGTGTGCAGTGGAGACAATGGGGCTGTGTGTGGCACAGAGGGTCCTCACACACGCCCGCACAAAGGGCAAACACGGCAGCTCAATTGCTGCCTTTAAGGGCCGCCCCCTTGGCCACGCCTCCTCCCTGTGGGCTGCCGAGTGGGGGGGGGCGCTGTCAGAAGAGGAAAACTGGAGGAAGGGGGTGACCCAACGGGGCCGCCTCACAAAAGGGCTGACGCTCGCCACGGCTCCTAACGGCTGCCTGGCTGACCTTACTGGCACACGCACACATGCCACATTCATGCGGAGCCCCTCCCCGTCCTCCACTGGCCATCGTGACCTCCTACAAAAGCCCCCTTCTTAAAAGACCAGGTCTGTGTAGCGCTAAGGCAGCTTGAAGCCAGCACCTGGAGCAGACGCCTCACCAAACGCTCGTTAAGCTCCAGTCCCTGAGCGCTGGCCCCGCCACAGGGTTGAGCAATCGGCACCACAGTCAGCGGTTAGAGGGGAGGCTCTGTTTTGGTAAGAAGGCGTAAACAACCTGAGTTTGTCAGGACAAACACACCTGGCTGGTGAAATGACTCAGCCTGGGACGCAGTGCAGCTAGTGGCTATTCAAAAAGCAGCGACCGCAAATTATCTCTGGATCCCAGCAACAGACATCTATACACCTGTCATCCAGCAACACTGGATAAATAGTCAAGTGTGCCGCAGGGCTTTCTGTTATATCACCATTCACACACTCGCCGGTGGTACCAGCCGGTATCTGTCCCCTGTATCTGCCCCCTGTGTCTGCCCCCGGTGTCTGCCCCCGGTGTCTGCCCCCTGTGTCTGCCCCCGGTGTCTGCCCCCTGTGTCTGCCCCCGCTGTCTGCCCCTTGTGTCTGTCCCCCGTGTCTGCCCCTTGTGTCTGCCCCCGGTCTCTGCCCCCGGTGTCTGCCCCCTGTGTCTGCCCCTGGTGTCTGCCCCCTGTGTTCTAGGAGCTTCTGTGCTTCTGAGTTTCTGTGTTACAGTTTCGGGAATCAGCCCAGAGCTTCAGCCAACCCGTGCTCTCGTGGACCAGCCCAGCTCGAAATGCATGTTTTTGGTCTGGTCCAGTGCTAATTGCAGGCCAGAGAAGAGTTGTTCATTAAGCCGCATTGTATTTGAAACGTTTGTTTGGCAGCTGGGGGGTACACGATCAGCCTTTTGTGTTCGGAGGGCGGGCCCCCTGGAAAGCTGGCAAAACACAAACACATGACCCAGCAGTGGGTGGAAGGAACGGGGGCTTTCGGGTGTTAGGAGATGTGTGCAACAGCGGAGAGGAACAACAACAAGGGCCATTTCAGCTTTGGCACAAGGGAAAACGCAATAAAACAAAATGAGTGTTGAGGCATGGAAAGCGCTGTAACAGGGTGTTGGTTGGGCTGAGTCATTCTGCGGCCAATCGAAAACAGAGCTCACGCTTACATAATGACGGCTGAGGCACATATGCAGGCAATGAATGTGTCAGGAGCTAGTTTGGGTACCTGGGGCGCAGGTAGTGAAATAGGTGTTTGGTGACAGGTACAGGTATTCCTGGATGCCCGCTGGCTGACATGTCTTTCCTGTTCTGTAGGTCGTAATGGACCCCCTGTAATCCTTTCTGTGTCCCCCTTCCTGTGGTCCCTCTTTTAAGTTGCCACCGTTAGAGTGTCCTCGCTGCTGCACCGTCCCATTCTCTGTCTCTCTTTCTGTCTAAAGCGCTGTGCTGCGGCGTGGGCAGGCCTATTCCCTGCAGAGGGGCTCTTTGTGGAGCTCCGCTGTAATTACCACCTTTGCTAGGAACTGCCTGGAACGTAAAGCAGGGCCAAGTGGTGGGTGGGGATTTGATGGGGATTGTCCTTCACCCAGGCTGAGAAAGCATGCAGTGGGTCACTGGGAGGCACAGTGCCAGTTTATAAGCTGGCCGCCAGTCAGGGGCAGAGCGTGGCCCAGTCCCATCTATGGGAAGAAAGCTCGCAGTCTGAGGGTCTCTGCTGTTGTACCTTTGATTTTAATACAACCAAAAAGATATAACTGCTTTCTGTAGACCATAAAAGAATATTTCAGGTTCTACAGGATTATTGCACAAGGAAAATTTCACTCAGCCAATATTTCAAACACCAGTTTTTTGCTTCCTGTATTGCTTATTGTAATTGGCCATTATAAGTCTGTTTGCATTTCCACTTTATCTACTGGTCTTAGTGGGAGATGTGATATCGTTCGTTTAAGGAAATGCCACTTAATATATTAATAGGAGATCCAGGGTGACCGATAAGACAATCTGTTGCAATGATACTGAAAAATACACATTTAGTATGCATTTCTCCTGAATCTTTTGTCAAATTGATCAAAGGGCAGCTTTGGCTTGACTGCGCTCAGCCTGCAGTTTTATCAGGCTTAGTTTGACTTATCTGAAATTGTTCAATAAACAATAAGCACTTTCCAGCACTTGCCTCTAGCTGGGGCTCACTTTGTCTGTGGGTCCTTTGCACAGACATGCCAGGAAAGTGTACATACAGTCAAGAAGGGGGTGTATTTTCACATCCTGAAACAAGGCCTGAACATCTAAAGCTCTGTGTATTTTGGTACTGCTAAAACATTTTGAGTGCACAAACATTTTTATTATTAATGGGAACCGGTACTCTTCCACCAAGTCAGGGGTCCATAGACAATTATTGACTTTTCGTATTTAGCAGACACTTTTGTCCAAAGACGTACACTTAAGAGAGCAGCATCAGACCCTATCCCTTGGAGCAATGGTCCAATGGATAGAGTCCATTGGCCCAATAGTAAAGCCACTTTACCAGGCAGGGGATTTGAACCAGCAGCCTTCTGTCATAACCCAGGGAACCACACCACATAATGGGGAGGGGAGAACAGGTCTGATCTGATGACTTCTAATACTAGATATGGGCATGAACATATTAGGCCCCATAATCCCACAGCAGCCGTTGACTCAACCAGCCTATGAAATGCTTATCGTATTTCATTGTGTGACTTTGGATGTTTTAATAGGCCATTTTGAAAATATGTACCAAGGGTTTCTTGTTGATTCCATTCCACAGTCTTTATGCCTTGGAGTTAAAAAAGAAAAACAGCCCATAAAGATTATAGCTAAAAGTGATATAGTACAACGCCTCAGCAAACCATACCTGGCTTCAGCTCAAAAATAATAATAATAATAAAGTTTTATTTTATATATTGTCAAAAAAAATTAGGTATCCTTCCATTTCTTCAGCTATCTCGTGTAATGTATCTTCATGGGCATCGCCTGCATGCTAACACATGCTATACTCACAATAGTCACTAGATGGCAGAAAAGAACTAGCCTGTGCGTCCTCTGCCATACCCTTGAGGGTGAGATGTCGTTTTACATAGTTACTGAGCGCCACCAGGTGGACAATACCCCATTATTACTGGAGTAACCAAAGGAAACCAACACAAACTTGAGAAGACCACGCAAACTTCATACCCACAGACCAAGGAATGGCACTTAAAGCCCATAACCTGGAGGTGTTGAAGTTACCATACCTCACCGTTTTTTATCGAAAATCCAGAAACTCAAATATAGTGGCATACTGACTCCAGTTCTGTTTTTTTTTATTTGTTGAAATTTTTAATGTACCAGTGCCACAAAATTCATAATTCAGCTAGGTCGTGGCAAGAATGAAGCATGGAAATGATTCAGCTCAACAAGATGTGAAAATGGTGTGAGCTATTGCAGCGATCTGTTAAACACTTTCATTAGTGCAGTATTATGATGAATACGGCTGCTCTGGCACTTCCCTGTATTTGCACACAATTTAGCGAGATTGTGAATTCAGATTCCTGGGAGGGGCTGCACTTTTCTAAGTGCTAGCTGACCTGAGTTGTTTTAGTAAAAAAAAAACTTTATAAATAGAAAACAGTGCACATTCCTTAGAAATCTTGCTAATTAAAAATGATCTTCTTTACTAAGCGCAAAAATAATATCTGATTAGTAGATCCACAACGTACATCGATCAGCTATAGCATTAAATCAACTGACAGGTGAAGTTGAATGACATTGATTGTTTTGTTACAATGGTAACTGTCAAGGGTGCCATTATATATAAGGCAAGTGGACAGTTATATCTTTATTGTGTTGGAGGCAGGAAAAATGGGCAAGTGTAAGTATGTGAGCAACTTCGACAACGGCCACATGATGCTCGCTAGATGACTGGGTCAGAGCATCGCCAAAAGGGCAGGTCTTGTGCTGTCCTCTCAGTGTTGGTCAGTACCTACCAAAAGTGGTCAAAGGAAGACTAATTGTAAACTGGCCTTGGGGGCATGGGTGCCCAAGGATCACTGATGCGCGTGGGGAGTGAAGGCGAGGCCATCTAGTCTGATCCCATAGGAGAGGTACTATAGCACAAATTCCTGAAAAGGTTAATGCTGCTTACGATTGAATGGTGTCAGAACATGCAGTGGAACACAGTCTGCTGTGTATGGGGCTATCCATGCTGTCAATGCTGACTCCTGTCCACTGGTAAAAGTGCCTACAATAGGCATGTGAGCATCAGAACTGGACCATGGAGCAATGGAAAACAGAGGCCTGGTCTGATAAGTCATGTTTTCTGTTACATCATGTAGATGGCTGGGTGGATGTGTGTTGTTTACCTGGGGAAGAGATGGCACCAGGATGTACTCAAATCAGAAGTGGAATGGTTCAGAAATGGTTTGAGGAACATGACAAAGAGTTCAAGGTGTTGATTTGGCCTCCAAATTCCCCAGATCTCAATCCGACTGAGCATCTGTAGGACGTGCTGAACAAACAAGTCTGATCCATGGAGGCTCCACCTCACAACTTACAGGACTTAAAGGATCTGCTGCTAATGTCTTATCCCGCAGGACACCTTCAGAGGTCTTGTGGAGTCAGTGCCTTGACAGGTCAGAGCTGTTTTGGCGGCACGAGGGGGACATACGCAATTTTAGGAAGGTGGTTTTAATGTTATGGCTGATCAATGTATATAATTCTCTGTGAGAGGAGTGGAGACTCCTGCATACTTGTTTGTTTTTTTCCCAGTCACTCGTTGTGTCGTGCAAATGACATTTTCCATTAATAAATAATGAGGACACCCTTAAATATAATGGGTGGAAAATTGCTTTGCAAGAAAGTGATGAATACAGTGATGACAAGTCATGCATTTTTAATATGTTTTATCGGCTGGCAGAAGGTGTGAAAGATCATGGGTCGGGTTTCAGGCATCCTTTCGTGAGCTTCATGCGATAATCATGCTTTGTTTTGCAGCAAGATGTTGCCTCTTGAGGAATCCCTTCCTTTTACAGTGCATGCATGTGGCCACAAGGCTGCCACAATAATGACTAAGAGCTGCATGAATTCCACGAAAGGGTTTACGAAGCATATGAAAACGGTCCATGTGCACAAAATGCATAAATAAATTATCCAAACATTAATATGCACACATTTAACCTCTCTATCACGTGCATTACAATGAAAACATATATAATTAAAATTTCTACCCTCAGTGACTAGGCATTGGGGGCAGGGAGTAGCTCTGCAGGCTGGAAGATCACTGGTTTGAGCCCCAGCCTTGGCAGAATACACACATGTACATGGGTCCCTGAGCAAGGCCCTTAACCCTTATCCCTCCCTTATCTCTAGGGGAGCTACACACTGACTGACCGCCAACTTTGGTAAACAAGATGGCATAGGAAGAGAGAAGCATTCCAATGTTCCTGTTCTCGTACTTGTGCAAATGGCAAATTGAGGGTGCTTTCTTCATTACCAACATATGTATATGGTCAAAAGTATGTGGATACCAGCTTGTCCAACATCTCATTCTGAAACCAAGGGAATTAATATGAAGCCAAGTGGAATGTCACTAACCAGCTCTGTGCGACCATCCATTCTGCTGCTAATGTTTGCTGCAGGAGGTTGGGTGACTATGTGCTTGAAACTACATCAGCAACAGGTGTGATGAAATGATACAGTTTCTCCTAGGAGTGTCCACATACTTTTGGCCATATATTGTAACTCATCCAGAAAATAATCAAACAAAATGAAAAACACTCAAATGGCAAAATATATGCAATACTAAGAATGAGAGAAGTATATTCTCAACATTATTTCCCAACAACCCAAACGGCCTGGCAAACATTTTATAATGGAATGTTTTCTCATTATCCCCCATGTTTACAATCTAATCCATCTTCCCGGCTTGGTTGTCACCTGTAATCTAAATATTTAGTTGAATTGGGTCTACAGGAACATTGCAGGGTGGCATGGTGGTGCAGTGGCTCACACTGTTGCCTCACACCTCAGGGGCCAGGGTTCATGTCCCTGTCTGGGTACAATGTGTGTGGGGTTTGTATGTTCTCCATGTGTTTGGGGTTTCCTCTGGATATTCTGGTCCCCCCCACACACAGTCCAAAAATATGCGGATGTTAATTGGAGTTACCAACTTGTGAGTGTGCCCTATCATGGGTTGTTCCTTCCCTTGTGCCCATGGGTTCTGGACCCCCTGCAACCCTGAATAGGACAAGCAGTTACAAAAGAATGGATAGAAAGTTGCATTGCTGCTTCAGACATAGAATGCAGCTAACAAAACTATATGGTTATACTCATTACATGTATATAAGAAAGTAACAATGTTTTTTTTTTTTTAAAATGAAATGCACATTAATTGAAACTGAATTTATTGAAATATGACTATTACAATGATGACTATGCAGCTTAACAAAAATATCCTCGGAGGCACATACATCGCTCCTGACACCTAGTGGCCGTCAGTTTGCCCACAGTAAAGATGGCGGCGTCCATGTGGAGGGTCGGTAGCTCTGCAGGCCGAGCAATCGCTAAAGCTCGCAGTGTAAGTAGTTGATTTTTTAACTTACCGTTTAGTGGTATTATTATAAACCCTATGTGCTTTATCCTGTTTGTGCTTCCAAACACAAGATCTCCACAAACAACCCGAGAATCACCTTAATATTGCGGAATCTGGGGTCTGCGCTAGCAAGTAGCCTAGCTGATCTGGGAAGGTCAAATAGTACAGTCATTACAAGATTACCGTGCTGTCGGTGCGGATTAGGATGGATGTTTCTTAAAAAATATTAAACCATTTTAGCATTCGTATGACTGTTTTGGTTTTATGCAAATATCTAACGTTGCAGAGGAAGCGAAGGACAGTTTGGTGGCCTATATAATGAATGTGCTTTATTTCGAAGTAATGACTATTTAGTCATAAAATCGAAATTTAAAGGTTAACACTGAATGAAATACTCTCGAAAGCATAACATAGACTCGTTCCTGTGCGGGAATGCTTAAAACTATTAACAAATTTAGGTGATTTAATCATTATCTAGTGACCTGTCGTTACATAAAACGGCGGTGAAGGGGAAAATAAAAACTAAAACTGTTTTGGTGTAATAACGATATTTATGATCATTGTATAATTTTGTAAACTATAAGTTAAACTAGCTGATTAGCCGTTTAGTTCTTATAACGTGAATCAGTTGCGTTGTCCTTCATATCAAGTTAGCTGCTTATATATCCGTATATACGAGCATAAAGGCCAGAGCTAGTTGTATGTTTTACTAACGAGTAATTTTTATATAAGGGTACATGTATTGGGTTGGAGGGTTAATGGATTGATGAGTTATTGTTATGCATACATTTCATTGTACTCAAGTGTTTGCAATATACAGGAAATAATTTTAAACCAAGTTGGTCAGGGTTAGTATCTTACTCCAAGCCATTACAGTAGGCCTTTCTGGCACTGTTTTCCCCTCCTATGTTCAGTTTTTAACCAGCATGTAGACCTAATTGTCTTTTATTCTCCCCAGCCTGTCCTCCTGCCTTGGAAACGGGGACAGGGTAATGTTTCCTATGCCCAAAGCCTCCAGGCTCACCCAGAGACGCTCCTCAGCACCCTGGACAATGGCCTGCGTGTCGCCTCCGAGGAGACAGGGCACAGCACCTGCACGGTGAGCATGTGCCACGCGTGTACCAGCGTGGGCACGCACGCACGCCCACCTACCATGATCGTCAGACCAAAAAGGCCCTTAAAACTGCTTGCTGACAGTAAATTTACAGGACCAATATACACTGTTCTAGTATTTTTCCTTGAAGTCCCTTGTCATTATGGAAGTGCGTTGCAAATAATATTCTGTAATCAGGCTTTTTTGCTAAATATGAGGTGGTTTGTGTGCCTCCCCCTTCAGGTGGGGCTGTGGGTGAACTGCGGCAGTCGCTATGAAACGGCGAAAAACAATGGAGCTGCTTTCTTCCTGGAGCACTTGGCCTTTAAGGTAATGACTTCAGCAGGTATTCGTCCGTCTGGCTGGCTGGAAATGGTTAAATGCACCCAGAGCCAGCTGCCCTCCTGTTGCCCTCCTGAACAGTATAAAGATCCGTCTGTTACTTATTATTTCATTTTTCATCTGCCGATTCCGATTTTCTTAGTTTAATAATAATTAGCAGACTACAACTTTATTTTTACATTTCTTTAATGAGCTTATGAACACTTACTGTGCCTATTTGACTCCTTGACAGTGCGTGTGTTTGTATGGTGCTCTTTGCCTCAATGGAAATTTACTTTGGACAAAAGCATCTGCTAAATAAATGTGAATGCAGTGCTGTATTGCAATTCGCCCACTACTAGTTGGAACAAAAATTTATGTTGGTAAATTACTTGATCTGCTAATAAAACTGGCAGTATTTAGGTTGATTGGCCAGTTGTCGGTCAGCACTTATCATAGTGAAAATCGGCCATTTCCTGTCATGAGCTGATTGATCAGTGCATCATTATGTCATTGCTATTTACACTGCTCTTAATATATTAAATGATGTGTTCCATCTTAATTCTTTCTCCTCCATTTTAAATTCCTAGGGGACCAAGAAGTATCCACAGGGGGTGCTGGAGCAGGAGGTGGAATCTATGGGCGCACACCTCAGTGCCTACACCTCCCGTGAGCACACAGCCTACTACATGAAGAGCCTGGCCAAGGACCTTCCTAAAGGTGAGCTCTTTGCTGCTCTGTGGCTTTGGGGCCCTGTTGGGCCCTTGGGAGCCTGTGTCTGCCCTGGAGAGACATGAGGTGCTTTACCCGTGCAGGAACTTGTAGATCTGGGACCATTTTTCCAGTGCCTGCTCCAGATTAGATACTTTTCATTCAACCATGAACTACTGGGGTGGGATTACCAGCAATAAACTTTGCTGATTGGATGATGACAAGCACCTGCGCTAACATGGAAGTTGCACAGAAGTGCTGGGGAAAGAGATAGAAGTAGTGGAGCAAAAGTTGAGCAGATGGAATTATGTTTGCATCTCAGTTACATTAAATGTATCAATGAATTCATCAATATACTTTTGTCCAATATCTCAGATTTCGGCAGTGAAACTTGTGAGTGCTTATTAGCAGAAGAACGTTAAATAATTTTTAAAAATTCTGCGGGGCCAGGTTATTAATAATAAATTATTAATTATATAATTGTTTAGCATTAAGGTCCCAGTTCTTATTTGGTGGGAAGACACCACATGAAAGGGGCCAGGAACTACAAAGTTCAAGATGGCCTGGGAACTAGGTTTCTGAATATCTGTGGCAAAGTGCCTATGGTGAGGAGCAATTTCATAGTCTGGGCATTCAGCGCCTCCTTAGGCCGTTCCTGTATGTGTCAGTCTGTCCTGTCGGTCTATCTTGTCTCTCCGTCCATCCATCCACCTGCCTACATCCCCACCCATCTGTGTGTGTGTGTGTAACGGTGGCAATGTTTCCCAGCCGTGGAGCTACTTGCGGAGGTGGTGCAGGGTAGCCTGCTGAGTGAGGCCGAGATCGAGCGCCAGCGGGGGGTAGTGCTGCGGGAGCTGGAGGAAATGGAGGGCAGCCTGCAAGACGTCTGCCTGGATCTCCTGCATGCCACCGCCTTCCAGGGCACTCCTCTGGGACAGAGCATCCTGGGGCCCTCCCACAATGCCAGGTATGTGGCCAAGCATGCGTCCACATTCACACTCCTCCCACCCCCTTCATGCTGCGGCTCTGTTACTTAGTGCAATATGTATGTAAGCAATATGTAAATATTGCTCACCCCCAATTTCACACTGTCCTGTGTTTTTGTACTTTGTAAGTACTCTGAAAACCCTCCTCTTGTTACTTGATGTGTGTATGTGGCCCCATGGCTCTAGGGGTCCCACTGTTTACCTCCATATGGATGGTATGACAATAAAGCCCACCTGATTTGTTCATTTTTGTGAGAGTGTCCTGATAACACTCTTGTCATCATCATTAATGAATCCCAGTCATGCCCCACTTGTCCTCAAACGCAATCATCCTTTTTGATACCTGGTGTTGGTTTGGGGATGAAACGGTTACCAGTTTCACAGCAAACTACGGTAAAATTTCTGACCGTTAGTATCAAAGTTACAAATTTTAATCAATTATTAAAATTGCGGCTGATACCACACTTGGAAAAACTTGTACTAAATCATGTAGAACATCAACCAAAGTTGGCAACAGTCTCTCGGATGCAGGTCCACAGGCACAGCATGCAACATGGGTTTGTTTGTGTCAGTGAAAACATAAGGTATTGACTCTTGAACTTGGTGAAATGATTTCAGTTTGTCAGTATTTTTTGAACATTTTCAGCACGTTTTAACAGTAGTGCGATAACATTGATTAGCATGAATTTCAGTCACTATAATCATGATCTAAAATTTTCCATCTGTTTCATCTCTAAGCTGCCTAAGTCTCCCTGTGTCTGTTCACATTTTCATGTGTCAGGCTGCCTTCGCCCTGTAGAACCACATCTAACCCTAACCCTGCTGTCTCCTCCTGCAGGACCCTCACTCGGCAAGACTTGCTGGAGTTCATCAGCAGCCACTTCAAGGCCCCTCGCATGGTGCTGGCCGCTGCCGGAGGTACTCCTCTTCTATTCCTGTGAAATTCCCATTGATTTCCGCTCTCAATCTCATTTATGATGACATGCATGCTATTTCCGCATTGAGTTCTTGAGTGGGTTTGTGGACTTGTTTTGGTGCGCTTGGCTATATCAGATTGGTTTTCATTTGAATCTACTGCTTTTTTTGCCATGTTTGGCCGGTCTCCATCCTGTTTGTGGAAACGTGACCCTGCTCCCGCAGGCGTGAATCACCGGGAGCTGGTGGACCTGGCTCGTCAGCACTTGGGGGGCGTGTCCTTCCAGTACGAGGGAGATGCTGTGCCTGTGCTGTCACACTGCCGCTTTACTGGGAGTGAGGTGAGACTGGCTGCACACATGCTGGCCCAGACAGCAAATACAACTGTAGCAACCACCAGCTCACCCCTGTTAATTGGAAGAACTAATTAAGCCACACCCATTGCTGACATAGGTGTAGTAGACAACCATTCAATCCCCACCTGCAAACACTGGCAGCAGGATAGACATCTTTCCAAATGTGTGCCATGCTAGAGCTGCCCTGGCCAGTGTGAAGTAACTGTGAAGTGGAACCATCTGAGAGCATGTGGTCGGCTACACCGGCTCACAGAAAGGGACTTGGTCATCCAACATCCATACCCAACCTGAATGGAAGCAAATCCCACCATAAATGTTCCAACGTCTTCCCAATAGGCTTTATAGCACCAAAGGGGGTTCCAACTTCATGTCAATACTTTTGGTTTTGGAATGAGATGTTGGACAAGCTTGTGTCCATATGTTTGCCTATATAGTGTGTTTTCTCAGGCTGAAATACATCAGACACGCAGCCAAGATTTATTGCTGGTAATCTGAGGAAGTTTCAGCCTTGAGGGAATATGATGGAGGACATCAACAGCCAAATAATAGATGACAAAGCAAAGATCAAATGGAGATAGAAGGAATACGTAGAAGACCTCTATGGGGTAGCCAGCAATAGACAGGATACATTTAATGAGGTCAGATCCATGGAGGAGTTTCAATAATGGATGGGATGGTCAAATGTCACTGCTGTTACTGCTGAAAAGGACGGCCATAGGGATAGCTGACGGCCATAGGGATAGCTGACGGCCATAGGGATAGCTGACGGCCGAAGAACAATCAGAGTCTTGACCGAATTATGCAAACTCAGTGTGCTACAGATTGAATGGATCTGCTTATATTCAATACCATAGAAGACCTGACAGTGTCCAAACTGTCATGCAATTTCCCTTATGTCTCATGTCAGTAAGGTTATGTTAAAGGTGATTCAAGTTCAGATTAGTGTCCTCCATAAACAGAATTGCCTGATTTAGAAGCTAGATTCAGGAAAGGCTGAGGAGCAAGAGATATCATTGATGACGCACAGTAGATAATCGAAAATACCATGGAATAACAGGAGGAGGGAAATGTTTTTTATTAATTACAACAAGGCCTTTGATTGCATTGACATTGACTTCTCAGGAAAGTGGGTGTATCAGCTAAAGCTCCTCATGAAGAATTTTTAAACTGGATGAGAATCCAGAGTCAGGAGGGAATATGGAGAAACTGAGTGGTTCCAGATTAGTAAAGCCGTTATATAAGGATGCAGATTGGCCGCATACCTGTTCAGCTTGTATCCAGAATATGCAGTGAGACTTAACACTGGATGAAGAAACCTCAATGACCTTCTATATACTGATGACATCAACTTACAGCAGAAAGTGAAAATTGGGCCACAAGGAAAACAAACAAGTAGAATTTTGTTCAAATCAAGCCTGAATTTTCACATGCAGCACAAATGACCAGACTGAGTGAGTTATGCCAAGATCCGATGCATTGGGAAAGACCATAATGTTTGAATAAGGTAAAGAACAGGACAACCAGCAACATGTTGGAATATCTCAGCCATATCAACTAAGATCATGCCTTTGGGATACCTGAAGACCTGGACAGATGACGGAAATTACCAAAGGAATGCCATCTATATGGTGACCATTAGTTGACATAGATTTGATTGGACCTATTAGTGATGACTTAGCTGTCAAATGCTGTAGTAGAAGTTCAATAGATGTCATTGTACAGTGAGTATAAAAGTGAGGTTAAATAGTGCAAGTGTCACTGTGGCTGTGTTAATATAATTTAGCCTTCAACTTACTTTTTTTGTTGCGTTGGTTTGGTTTACCCCACCTATCCTGCCCCCCCCCCCCCCCACGCAGGTACGCATGCGTGACGACGCCTTGCCCCTGGCACACGTAGCCATCGCCGTGGAGGGGGCCAGCGCCACCAGTCCTGACCTTGTGCCCCTCATGCTGGCCAATGCCATCGTCGGGAGCTACGACGTGACCTACGGTGGTGGGAAGGTACGGGCGCAAGGGGCGTCTTCCCGCCGGGATCAGTACCAAGGCCATCGTGGGATTACCTTCCCCTCGATTCCGCTGCCTCCCACCTCCCACTGATAGTTCACTGACAGGATTACAGATGACAAAACAAAGGATTACACCCCCCTGAGAAATGGCAGCATTTTTGTTGTTGTAAGGTTTTTATCTCATTTTGAGCTCAGCATTGATTTTTCGATCCTCTGTGAAATGTGTCCCGGGGGGGGGTGGGGTAAACTCCCAGTGATGCTCGGCACTGGCAGAGGGTGTGCTCTGGGCTCTTTTGCCTCCGCCTCTTTACACTGGTGCTCCAGCTCTTTGCAGATGCTGGCTTTATGTACAGTTTCTTGCATTAAAGGCGATGCTTCTTATGCAAAGCACTTTGCTGCAAAAAATGACCATTAAGAGCAAACTGCAGTGAAAGTCATGACTTTTGCTAGTGGAGGAAGGATGATAAAAACAGGACATGAATGGCATTTCAGGCACTGCGATTGAGAGGCCTTTCCTGCCAGAAAGCAGCGGTAGGTGCAGGTGTGGGACACTTTTTGTGGAGCCGTCAAAAAAGCTGCTGTCCCTTTTGGAATTCTTAGAGATGCACGATATCGTACTGGTATTGGTGATACCTTTTTTTTATATATATATATATATATATATATATATATGTAAATTAAATATCAGACCAGTGTGTCAGTCTTGCTTAATATTGCTGGCCAATATTTAAACTTTCACAATTCAAAGTTAGCAGCAACTGAGCTATAGACGCAACTACAGAAATATTGCAGATTGCACTTGATGATCAGCCGTTTTCTGTAGTGGAGGACGAGGGGTTTCATTGGTCGCCGCTAGCAAGTGACTCTGGTTAGTTAGTTATCGGTGATATTAGGCAAAATGATATCTGTTATTTGTATTGGTCAGAATTTCCATGTGGGTAGATAACTTTGTCCTAAATTGTACTTGGAGTTGGTACTGATCCAATAGCCAGTGTCGTTATTGGACCAATTCCGTCAAAAATTGCTGGGTCGGTTAATGGGAGGACTATAAGATGCCAATCATTTTTCCATTAGAAATAGCCTGAAAAATGGCGAAAGTGCTCGTAGCCTTAGTACGACATACCGGCAAGAGAAGTGAGGGTGACGTGTTGCTGAACACCTAGCCATCACGTGAGCTGTCATGTTAGCCAGTGGTGTAATAACAGACTGAAGTCCCCCCTCCTTGGTTCAGCGCACAACTGAACCGAGGATTAATTGCAAAGTTTAACCATAATAGAGCACATTAAAAGTTCCTTGCTTTACATGTTCTGTAAGTTCTTTAACTAATAAATGGAAAGCAGAGTCATATTTTGCCACTTCTCTTTACTGGTCCGAAAAATGATCTGATCCGTGACTCAAAAGCAGTGATCTGATCTGAATCGTGAGTTTTGTGATCCGTTGCACCCCTAATGTTGGTTGTGCTGAAGGAGTTGGAGTATCCAGTGATATTTTTACGATTGGTTTCTTTATTTTTGATTTGGCATGAGATTGCACAATTTGCACTTTAAGATATATTTTTGTTCATTTTTGTGAGAGTCGTTACTAAATAAAACACAGAAGCAGACCTGGGTAAAGCCTGTTGGCCGCGGATGTCTTCCTGTAGCGTAGTGGCGCAGCTTTTGTTTGAGCAACATAACCGTTATATTTTCCTATTCTTAGCGTACGCGAACAATAACCTATTACACTAAATGCAGATAGTTTGCCATGTTAATTAAAATTTATTGATACAAATATCACATTTAATGCTTAATGGTTGATAAGAGAAAAAATATCGGATTGGTATTTTAATATTGCTATCATGATCAGACCTGATGAAATACGATGCCATCTCTAATTGTGCTGTATTGTATGTATTACATAGGCATGTGTATATAACATCTGTTTATATTATTAACTTGTCATTCATCACCTCATGTGCCGCCATTTGTACCTGTAATGTGTTATTGATCGGTGACCCATCTGGATGGCATCGCTGTTTACGGGTCCATCGCTTACCGCCCGTTCTTGGTGTCGTGGCAGAACCTCAGCAGCCGGCTGGCACGCGCCGCCGTGGAGGACAAGCTGTGCCAGCGGTACCACGCCTTCCACACCTCCTATGCCGACACCGGCCTGCTGGGCGTATACTTCGTTTCCGATAAGCACCACATCGATGACATGATGTTCATGGTGCAGAACACCTGGTCAGTGCGTCAGCCGCCCCTCCCCCCCTTGCCCCTCCACCCCCTCTCCTATTTAAATAACAGCATGCGGCAGTTTGAGATGCATGCAGAACGTCAGCATGCAGGGATGACCTTAAGCACTATGCTTCTGCTAAAGCATTAAGAAGCTTCTTCAGAAGCGGTCTTTTCTGTTTTATTTGAATGGATTCCCGGTCCGCTTCCATCTGCAAGCCTTGTGTTTTGAGGCATCCTGACTAATTCGTTGGATCAGTACTCGGTATTCCCTCATACCGAGCGTGTTCTGAGTGACTCACCTGCCGGCGGGCGGAGTTTCTCACCCATTTCACCATGTTAATACGGCATTGCGGGCCATCGCGGGCCTGCAGAGTCTCTGTACACCCTGCCCATCGCATGGCCGTGTGTCCCTCTCTCTCCTTGTCACAGGATGAACCTTTGCACCACCGTGACGGAGAGCGACGTGGCCAGGGCCAAGAGTGTGGTGAAGGCCGCGCTACTGGACCAGCTGGACGGTAAGCAAAGTCCGGTCTCTGATAACCAGGTGTGGTGTCTCATCTTCCCTCCTGCCGCTCTATGGTCTTGGCTTTGCTCTACAAGCTTGTAACACTGTTGTACTGATTGCCGCCTTGACTGTTCATCTCTGATGCTCTGCTTACTTCCTTTAATGACATTCAGGGTGATGCAGTTAATCGTCTTTGTTTCTATGTTATTTTCCGAAGTGAATAATTCAGAGCTATTACAATATAAAGTTTTTGAATAAATCAGCAACATGACCGCCTCCTCACCCCCCCCCACCTCCTCTTTATACTTACTCTAGTCTGATTGTTTTTCAGAAAAAAAAAAACAGAGCTCAGTTTGAAGCTCTGTGAAATTGACTTGATTTCATTTATTTTGAAAACTTCTTAAAAAGTTTATTGCACGTTATGTTCTGAGCACAGGCGGTGCACTGAGTCTCCCTCTGGAGCTTCAGTTGGAGGAGCTCAGCCTGTGCTGTCACAGCATTGTATTCGCGTCCGCGCCCATGCCGTCCAGCCGAATCGGACCGCCTAGCGTTCCTCCCCTGCCAGCTCGCGCTCACTCTGTCGCTGTCCACCCCCCAAGGAACGACGCCAGCGTGTGAGGACATCGGCCGGCAGGTCCTGATCCACGGCCGGCGTGTTCCCCTGGCGGAGTGGGACGCCAAGATCGACGTGAGTGTCTCTTAAGCCTCGTCTCTTACGTTAACGTCCACACGGCGTAGGTGTTGACGCGTTACCGAGTACGTGATGGAATCTTATGCTTCGCTATTCACTGTGACCTAAATGTCCTGCTTTCAGCACTAGTAGTCCTATTAGTCAGCTGCTCCATACTGACACACAAAATGAGCCTCTTCAAAAAAGAATGAAGGTCTTTTAAAAAAATAAATAAATAAATAAATACTGTAGTTTTCATGGCCCCTGTAAAGCTCAGAGTCTGTGCTCCATAGAAAATACTTGCCCAGGCCTGCTATCAGTAAAGAGAGTGAATTCTTGTTCAATATATTTTTTACATCAGGCCTGATCCTTGTGGTGAGAGTCTTGCCGTAAATGGGCGTCAGTGTCGGTCGAGGTCCTGATCAGTGTGCCCCCCCCATTCCCCCACCACAGGCTGTCACCGCCAAGATGGTGCGTGACGTCTGCTCGAAGTACATCTACGACAAGTGTCCTGCCGTGGCCGCAGTGGGTGAGTCACAGCCGATGGCACAAAGATGCTGCGCACATGTATTTGTATGCCTGTGTGTGTGATCGCATGTATACAATGGTGAGCTGTGCGCGTGTGTGTGATCGCGTGTATACAATGGTGAGCTGGGCGTGTGTGAATGCGTCAAACATGTACATGTTGACTGCGAGGCATTTGCAGGGTGTCTGCCTGCGTCTGTCTGTGTACTGACAGCTAAGAGCTCTATGCTCACTGTGGCCCCCTCCAGGTCCCATCGAGCAGCTCCCTGACTACAACCGTGTCCGCAGCAGCATGTACTGGCTGAGGATCTGAGTCTGACGCCACCTGCCTCGATGTGCCCCCCGCCCTTCCCTTGTCTCGCTCCCCCTCTCGCCTCTCCACCTTCTGCCTCACAGAGGAATTTCCAGGGCCGTTTTCTTCTCTCTCCCGTCCTTGGCCCTGACATCATAAAGTTTTATTCATCTTCAGCTCTTTATTTTCTTATTTCTGAGACTGTAAATTTGGTAGCAAAAGCTTTATGGAGTATGACAGCACTCTGATGTCACCGTGCTTCAGGACGGCTGGCGTTCTGTGCTGTATGGGGTGAGTGACAGAGGAGAGCTTTGCAATCATGAACATGAACTTGTACTCACCCCCCTTGGGCCTTGCTGGACATCAGATGTAGCAGAGGGGAGTGGAGGGGGCGTATTTATTTGTTAATGTGACCTGCGGTTTTCCTTTTTGTCTTCTACTTGACTATATTGTAGAAGATCTCATTCCATGAGGATGAATAAAAGGTTACAAAGTGCTGCACGCTGGTGATTGTTTTTCATACTCCGCTCATCCACAGTCCACTTCTGTCATCCACCATATTATTATGTTTTATTGCTAATGTGGTTTCTTTATGCTGGTTGGTAATCATATTTTACTATGCATACTTCAGCTGATTATCTATTATTGAATACTGGAGATATTCCATGTTAAGTGCATTTCAAGGTCCTGCAGTAGCGCCCCTTCAGGGACCCCACTCAGACTGGGTCTCTCTTCGATATCCCTTCTTACATATTGCCTGTGTGTGTGGTCCAAGTATACAATACATTGAGGTTCAAATGTCCCCACAATGTGATTAAAAACCTGTTGTTTTCACATTTTCGGTACCTGCAAGGGGAAATTCAGTTTAATAAAAATCTGTCCTTGCAATCAAAAAACTAAGAATGACAATAGACTTGTATTCTATTTGGTTACTTATGCTTATGGTTAGGGCTGGGCAGGGGTTAAGGTTGTCATTGTTGAGATTGTTGGTTTTGCCCTTAGAAATGAATGGATGGTCCCCACAAAGAGTACAGGTCTGTTTGTGTGTGTGTGAGTGTGAGATTGCTTGTCTGTGTGGTCGTATGGCAGAAGGCCATGGCCTGCAAAGCAACAGCTGAAGTATAAGTCTTGCCTGTTGAGCGGATCTGCGTAACAGCGGCTGACATCTGGCCTGCATCCCCTCTGCTCTCCATAAGCGAGACTGAATGGGCGTGTGCCTTGGTTGTGCGTGCGGCAGAGGGATCATCTGTGCCGTCCCCCAAGCTGTCATGGTGGGCGATGCCCGCTGGGTGCAGGCCGAGACGTCTCTTCATGCTGCTTTCCAGATTCTAAGGAGATGACACGTCAGGAGATGTTTGCCGGGGAGGTGTAATTCAACAGATACACGCCCAGCATTTCCCCACCTGAAGTCCGTGTAGAAGGAGCATTGTCACCGAACCTGGCAACCGGCTACGAGCTCCGCGTGTGAGATCTGCACAGCTTCGCCTTCCTGATCTTGGCATGGCTTTTCCTGTCGACCGTCCCTGAGAACCAAAACACAGAGTGTCTCTGTCTGAAACACTTGCAAGAGCTTTTATTCTACCTTTTAGAAAAAGGGTTCTAAGTTTAGGAAAACATCTTAGATGACCAGGTTTAATAACTGAACAATAAATGATAGCCGATGAACAAGTTTGGCCCTGTGTGTACAGAGATGGGCAAACGAGGTCTATCCCTGAGGGGAAATCAAGCTGTAAACAGCAGCATCGAGTATCCTCAAGTGCAACTGAAAGTGACACTTTGTCACTAGGGGAAAGGGTGCATACACTATACATATGAGAATCCATGAGCTGGTCCTGCTACATAGTGTTACAGAACACACACATCCAGAGATGCATGAATATAGAAAGGCAATGTAACCTGCAGAAGACACTTTAACCAAAATATTCCACACATTTCAGACAAAAGCAGAATGCGTCCCAGAGAGTCACTGCTGATGTACGCTCACAGTGTGACAATTTTCCTGGAAGACACTGTGCCACTCATACTGGAGAACTGGAGATGGGAAAAGGGATGGATGTGTCAGGTCCTGGGTCCGCATGGGGTCAGGGGCTGCACCTGGCTGTCTAGACGCGGCTGTGGCCCGCCGTGTGGACATCATTAGCAGGTGACAAGGATTACCTGGGGGCACCAGGTTTGTAGTGAACGTGAAGCTTTTACGCAGCGGGGAACAGCCCCCACCAAGAAAGAAACAGAACAGAGGACTAAAAATGTGTGTGTTTCTAATTTTAAACAGGACGTATGAGTGTAAGGCTTAAATCAGGAACAAAATGCAAATAAGAGGGTCATTCGTATTACACTGCGAAGGAATTTCCTGTCCCGATCAAATACGTCTTAACACTCTGATCTATATTATTTGGGGCAGTGTGTGTCTCAGCAAGTGAGGGGATCTGTGCCCATTTCCAGGTTGCGGGTTCAAATCCCCTGGCCAGCAGGGTAATCACATCACCACTGGGCCCTTCATCACGTCCCTTAATTCCAGCTGCTCCAGGGTCCCGCCTCTCTGGCCCCAAACTTTCCTCACTTCAGACAAAACCTGCTGAATATGCACACTGATATCAAAAGAATGGTAATGACCTTTAAGTTACCATGAGATCACAAACAAATGGACCTCCACCTTAACTTTTTTTTAAGAGAAATGCCATCCTGTTACCTGTAGCTAAGTGAGAACTTGCGCAAGCCCTTGCTTTGTGAGCTAATATAAGGGTGAAAACATGGTTAACTTTGATATCTTTCGATATATATACACGATGTACAAGCACCTCCCACGGATTCTGTAGACGTCACTCTGCGTCAATGTTGTCAACCACCGTCTCATAATGTTCTAATAGTTGAATTAGCCTCCTGTCATAAATGCACCCGTCATGCGTAATTCAAAGAAGTCAGATTCTGGCCACCCGACAGGATGTGTAATCCATCACTCTGTGTGTGAATGAGGGGACGCCGTGGATTATATAGCTATCTATGCAGCCTTGATAAAGCTGTCAGCGCTGTCACCTTGCTCATTTCCTGCCCGTGTTATCACTGGGGGCAGGCACTGTCACTTGTTTTGCTGGCTGATTGTCGAGGGTGCTCGGGCAGTTCCTGTATTAAAACTGCACTCACAGTGGGTCCAAATTCAATTATTCATTTGTCCTCAATCTTGCTCGTCATGTGTCTTGTGGGAGATGAGGTATTTACAGCCTTAAACTGTGTTCTCTGGCTGGATGTGAGCATTACTAGCATGGTGCCAGAGATGTGACCCCTGTATCAGGGCCGCAGTGGACTGTGATGACAAGCCAAGTGCCAAAGATAATACTTTAACAGCAAACATATGAGGTATTTCATCGTGGAAGTAATCAGAGTAAAGGTCATGTGGAATTCAGGTGAGACACAGAGCAGTGTGTCGAATTATAGCCGGCAGAGTATTACGTCACTTAATGGGACCAAAGTATGGATTTGGATCAGTTTGTATGTTTATATCTCTGACTTACTGCAGTGGACCATAAGTAACAATCATGTATTATACATAAGCAGACTTGAAAGTGCAGTCATGTTGTCTTTAAATCATGCTAGATGGGGTCAGTCGTGCCCTGCCAGGGCCATAGAGGCTGATGCTGTCCATCGTGTGCCTGCACTCAGAGCACTAATTACAATAATTCTTTGGAAAAATTAAGCAACATCTGGCATTTTTGGGCGTGAATGATTCACTGATTGGATCACCAATTATTAATATTATTATTATTTATCTGCTAGGTGAGGTGCCACACAAGCAGTGGCTTCAGTCATCTGGTGTTGGGACATTTCGGAAACCTAAAGAGCCGCCTCCCCCGAGTTACATAATCCCTTTGACCTTTAGACGATTCTGCCCTAATATTGAGTACTTTGGCTATACTTGACCTATGGAGTAGGAGATCAGCTTGATGGGAGATGCCCTGACAGCGTGTGTTGCGGAGTTTTGACCCTGGCAATGTAGGAGAAATGCCTGACATCTCTCTTACCCGCATTGGGATATAAAGTCTTTGGATCAACAGTCACACAGATACAAGCTCAAACATTGTCGCATAAACTCAGTCATGCTGCACAGCATTGGGCTGTATGTAGAATCCTTCCGTAGAAGTATGCATGCAAAGAACAGCAGGTGGTGCAAAAATGAAGAATACGTGCTTTTTTAAGCAAAATGTTCAAATCACAGGAGGTTAATACTCAAAAGAGTAATCAAATTTAATTGCTTGTGTGTGTGTGTGTGTATATATATATATATTGCAATTACCCTGAATTCACTGATTGGATCACCATATTATATAGGATATATTATATATATATATATATATTATTATTATTATTATTATTATTATTATTATTATTATTATTATTATTATTATTATTATAGGATAAGAGGTTATTGTAGGTGGATGGATAGGAATATATACAGTGCCCTCCATAATGTTTTGGGTCAAAGACACATTTTTCCTTGATTTACTCCTCTGAGTATCTTATCTCTGGTGATGCTCTGCCAAGCCTCTACTGCAGCCATCTTCAGCTCCTGCTTGTTTCAGGGACTCGCCCCTTTAAGTGTCTTCTTCGGCATATGGAAGGTATGCTCAATTGGACTGACTCCATATTTAGCTTTGAGAAACCCCTGTGTTGCTTTAGCAGTATGTTTGGGATCATTATCTTGTTGCAGGATGAAGCACCATCCAATGAGTTTGGAGGCATTTACTGGAACTTGAGCAGATAAGATTTTTCTGTACACCTCCGAATTCATCGTGCGACTGCCATTAGCAGTTACATTATCAAGGAAGATAAGTGTGCCAGTACCTGAGGCAGCCGCACATGCACAAGCCACAACATCCTCACTACTATATTTTATCAGATGAGGTGGTATACTTTGGATCACGGGCTGTTCCTTTTCATCTCCACACTTTCCTCATGCTATCACTCTGATACAGGTTAATCTTGATCTCATCTGTCCACAAGACCCTCTTCCAGAATTATGCAGGCTCTTTTAAGTGCTTTTCCCCCAAACTCTAATCTGGTCATTTTGTGCTTAGCTAGTGGTTTGCATCTTGCAGTATAGCATCTGTATTTCTGGTCATGAAGTCTTCTGTGGATAGTAGTCTCTGACAAAGACACACTTGCCTCCTGAAGCGGTGGAGGTCTTCCTTGGCCTACCAAGTCCCTTTGTGATTACTGAGCTCACCAGTGCATTCTTTCTTCTGAATGATTTTCCAGACAGCTGATCTTGTATTCCTAAGGTTTGACTGATGTCTCTAATTGTTTTATTCTTGTTTTTCAGCCTCATAATAGTCCAGTGTCTTTGACTTTCATTGGCACAGCTTCTCTCCTCATGTTGAACAATGGTGACTATAGATTCCACATGGTAGAAGCCAGCCTAGGTGTCATCCCTGCACTAATAAAGCAATGAAACACACCAGAGTAATCACAAACAGGTGTGAAGCCCATTGTCCCAAACATTACGGTGTCCTGAATTGATGGGGACTATGTATAAAAAGTGTTGTAATTTCTACATGGTGAAACCAAAATGTATGCAAATAACTTTATATTAAAGTCTGGAAAAGTCTGGAATGTGCACTTTAATCATGTCTGAATTGTTTGATTTAAAATTTTGAACTGGAGCAGAGGGATAAATCAAGGAAAAATGTGTCTTTGTCCCAAACATTATGCAGGGCACTGTACTACAGCATTAACTGCATAACAATATAATTTCACTCATTGAACTGTAAAAAAGTAGTAACTATTCCCCCTTTTTTACAATGAAACTGAGCAAATAAAAAAAAATGCTTTAACAAGATGACAAAAGTGTGAAGAAAAATGTAATTAAAAATATAAAGATCTTCAAGTACCAAACTGTGAGACCTAAAGATGCAAGAGGTAGAAGGTTATGAAACTGGTGTAACTTGTTTGTTGTGAGCGGTGTTTCACCTACAAGCTAATAAGAGAGCCACTGTCCGGGTGGGTGGCAGAGCGTTTTTTGCTCCCCAGGTCTCAGTCCTGTACATGGTCCCTCCCAGCTCAAACATGGACTGTCTGGGGGTCCCCGTGGACCAGCTTGGGAAACACTGATCTAGATACTCTGGATTTCCCTTACAGTCCATGCAGTTTTGATGGATCAATTGCTTTTGCCTGCACTGGGATGGACTGGCATCCTCTCTAGGATGTCTCCTGCCTGTGCCTTGTGGATACTGCAGTTGGATTGCAGTTTTTTTTTTTCTTACTGTGTTCCCATTTCCTCCAGCAGTCCAAAAAGTGCAATTAGGCACCTGTGAGTTACCCATACGTCTGTGCTCTGTGATGGCCAGATGTCCCATACAAAGTGTGACACCCTTGCTCTCAGGAGACCAAAGTGACCATGGAAGATGAAGGGTTAATGCGGGGTTAGTTTCAAAACATTGCATTCAAGGAAAATGAAAAGCTACATTCCTATAAAATAATCTCATCTCAAGCATGAAGCATGGCGGTGATTTATGGGTTGAGACTGTTTTACAGCCTCTGGACTCAGCCCAAAGAAGTCAGTGAGTTGAAGCTATTCTGTAAACAGGAAGGGACATGATATTACCAAGCAAACAGACTGATAAACAGGTACAGGGAACATTTTGTTTAAATCATTTACAGCAAAGAACCCATAGTCACTAAATCTAAGTGTTCATATTCATTTTTAAAAATGTGATATACTAAATCAAGAGAAAGGGCAAGATTTATGTATTTAATAAGATTCTCTTTCTGTAATTGGGACTTCATACATTACATTTATTTATTTAGCAGACATATTTTTTCCAAAGAGACATATGACTGAGGATCAGAGAGCTTGGTCAGCCAGTCCCTGGAGCAACTGGAGATTAAAGACGCTGCTCAGGGGCCCAATGGTGACATCACTCTGCCAGCCACAGGGGTTTAATCTGCAACTTTCTGATCCAGCTGTCTTGAACAAGTTACCTGGTAAAATATTGTGTTGATAGACAAATCAACATTAGAACCGTCTGCCCGCCCATGAATAGACACTTTATCGTGGTGGAGGGGTATGCATGTCTCTCTGATCCTAGGAGCTGTGTTGTCTGGGGCAATTGCCCCTGGTAGGGTGATGATCAGGGCCTTGCCCTGGTGGAGCTCAAAGCCAAGTGGCTGGCGGCCAGACCTCCACCCAGGGGCCTGCCCAGGCACAGCCCAAAGGGACAGCATGGGTTTACACTCCTGTGGGCCCATTGGGTGACAGTTGAAGACAGGGGCCTCAACAGACTGATTTTCAGCTACCACTGGCTCTTGGTACATGGAATATAACCTCTCCAGTGGGAAAGGAGCCTGAGCTGGTGTGGGAGGTAGAGAAATACCAAAAAGTATAGTTGGGCCCGCCTCAACGCATGGCTCAGACTCTGGAACCAAACTCCTGGAGAGGGGCTGGACTCTATTCCAGTCTGGAGTTGCCCATGGTGGAGGCGCCTGGCAGGGGTGGATCTAGTTATAGCCCCCCAGTTCGGTGCCAGTATGTTAGAGTTTACCCCTGTGAATGACTCCCTTCAACTTCAAGTTGGGGGATAGGCTCTGACTGTTGTCCATGAGGGTGTGCTGGGATCATTTGGCAGAGGCCCCTGTCCAATCTTTATTTCCAGATCTTTAATTCAACCCTCGGGCAGATTTTCTCCTGCATCCCAAGAGAGTCAGGGGACATTGAGCCTGAATGGGCCATGTTCCAGGGCTCCAATGCTCTAGCAGCGGTACAGAGCTGTGACCACAAGGTTGTTGGTGCCAGTCATGGAAGCAATCCCCGAACCTGGCGGTGGATACCAACAGTAAAGGGAGCTGCCAGGCTGAAGAAGGAGGCCTTCCAAGCTTGGTTAGCTTGTGGGACTCTGGAAGTAGTTAACAGGTACCGGCAGGCCAAGCGGAAAGTGGCTTTGGCAGTTACTGAAACAAAAACTAAGGTGTGGGAGGAGTTTGGTGAGGCCATGGAGAAGGACTTTCAGCTGGCCTCGAAAAGATTCTGGCAAACTGTCAGATGATTCAAGAGGGGGAAGCAAGACTTTACCCATGCTGTTTACAGCAGGGATGGAGAACTGTTGACTTCAGCTGGGGATATAGACAGGCACTGGAAAGAATATTTCGAGGACCTCCTGAATCCCACTGTTTTGTCTTCCTTGGAGAAGTAGAGCTGAAGAAGTCAAACAACTGTTCAGTGGTAAGGCTCCAGGAGTGGATGAGATTCACTCTTAGTTCTTGAAAACTCTTTATGTTGTGAGGATGTCTTGGCTGACACGCATCTTCAGCATTGTGTGCACTCTGGGGTGTTAGTCCCAATCTTTAAGAAAGGGGACCGGAGGATGTGGTCCAACTTTAGGGGGATCACACTCCTCAGCCTCCCAGCGAAGGTCTATGCCAGGGTACTGCAGAGGAGGGTCCGTCTGTTGGTCGCACCTTGGATCCAAGAGGAACAATGCAGATTCCATCCTGGTCACAGAACACTGAATCACAAGGATCCTGGAGGGTTCATGGGAGTTTGCTCAACCGGTCTACATGTGTTTTGTGGACTTGGAAAAGGAATACAATCATGTCCCTTGGGGGGTCCTGTGGAGGGTGCTGGGTCCATTGCTGTGGGCCATCAGGTCCCTGTATAAATAAAGCATGAAGTCAGATTCATTCCCGGTGGGTGTTGGATGCCGCCTGGGCTGCCCTTTGTCACCATTTCTGATCATAACCTTTATGGACAGAATTTCTAGTTATTGCCAAGGGACAGAGGGGGTCTGGTTCAGGGGCCTCAGGATCGCATCTCTGCTTTTTAGCAGATGATGTGGTTCTGTTGGTGTCATTGGGCTATGACCTGCAGCATGCATTGGGGCCATTTGCAGCTGAGTGGGATAGAACTGTCTGGAAATGCGAATCAAACAATTTCTGCAAAGAAAAACACTCTCCCTACAGTAAATACAGTGGAGGTTTCAAAAAGTATTGGGCCTTAAATATATACCTGACATCAAGAAACTGAATGTATCTTGTCATTCTGGAGGGTCGTATTCAATCAATTGTCTTGAAACTGGGCATCAATCAAAGATGTTTGGTCTTCCAGTAGGACAATAATGAACTGTTATGGAGCAGTCTGCATGATTTCAGATGCGAATTTTCACTAAAAACCTAAGGCGAGATCTGAAAACAGCAGTAGAACAAAGGTGTCCTTCTAATATTGAAGAATCTGAATGCTTTGCCATAAAAGTTTGTGGGAAATATTCAGTAGGAAGGTGTTAAATGAGGCTTCCCCTGCCAAAGGCCGCCAAAGTTACAGTTCTTGGGTGCCAATGATTTTGTCCATTTTTTAAATTATATTTTTGCTTTGCTTTCTGAATTGTAAGCTAAACTAAATAAATTTCTGTTTCTTTGTGTGTTAAAAGATCACGACGAAAACTGCTATACACCCAACTTTATTAAGGGTTGTTAAATCTCTGAAGACAAAAGGCAGGTCACGTTGTGTCGCTGGTACATCAGTGCCATTGCTCATTCACTTTGTCCTCCAGTTGATTTGATATTTTGCGTCTTAACAGTTGTCCTTCATTATTTCAGATCTAACGAACAATGACTTATGCAGGGGACAGGGACCACACAAAGCCTGGCTTGCAAAAAGTACTCTGACAGAAAGGAAGTAAAGCTTAAGGCCACATCTCTTCTACTTTCACTTATTTTCTTGTCATTACATATTTGTTTTGGCTTCTATTTAGACTCTGTCACTTTGCATCCACATGGAAATAAAAGAATGCTTGTCCAATGGGAGAGTGATACACACTCGGGCAAAAGACAATGGTTTGGACAATTGAGTACTGGTTGAAAACTGAATGTATCGAATGGACAATGAAAAAATTTCCAATGCTAATGCTAATAGGAAGAGGAGAGGTTTGTGGGGGGAGGAAACAAGAATAGCTTAAGTACCATGGAGGTGGAAAAAGAGCCATGATGAAAAGATGAAAAGATGACTGGGCAGGATGGGGGTGGGGTCAGGGTGACGGCAGAGGATCGTAGAGTAGGAAATGAGAGGGAGAGAGTTCATTAGAGCAGAGCTCGGCGCACCTGAGTGGACGATCTGCGGCTGAGCCCAACAGGACGGAACGACCAGTGCCGGGACGCAGTGAGGAACAGTGATCCTCCGTCACCACTGCGCACTTCAGAGAAGACGGCAAGGCGACTGCAGGTACAGCTTCTTTGTTGTCCTCCCACCATGGTTGGTGAACTAGCACCAGTAGAGTTTGAATATTCAGAAGATAGAGATATAGGACTTGCCCCCATTTAAATACGGGATGCGACAGGTGGATTTTCCATGTTAAAATCTAAGCATTTGATCAAATTTTATTTGGTGATACATGCTATGCCTGAATATTCTTTGTGACCTCGTCAATAATGTGTTTTCTGTCAGAAATTGACATTGACAATTGCATTGACATTATTTGTCTTTGTACTGATTGTGTTGCACTATGAAGTCAAGTCCTCAAAACTTCCTACTTCAGAAATATTATGATAAAACGTTGCCTGTGATACCATTAAATTACACCTGTGGTTTCTGAATCTAAAAGCACATAGCTTTATTGACTTTTAAGACTTTTTCAGGTTTCGTCCAAAGTTTGGGTGAGTTTAATCCCCTCATCCATTAATTCTGCAGTATAAATACTAAGGCTAGTGAGAAGGGAGTTTTATTGTCAGTCTGAGCACCATCTGCAGCATCAGCACTCTCTTGCCGTCCCTCCACTAACCCTCAGTACCCCTGCTCCCCCCCCGACAGGTTCTGTCTCCAGTAAAGATGAGCACAGTGTGGGTGTCTGCATGCCTGTTGTCTCTGCTGATGTCGAGCACGCTGTGCCAAAGGCAGACATTTGACGGGCTCCTGGAGAAGTGGGACAGGGACATCAACATCCTGAACAGGAACCGCAACCTGCTGCTGCCAGCCACGGTCCAGAAGAGCCGGACCCCGCAGCATCGGCCGCTGGCCCCAAAGAGGAGCCCCCAGGGGTCTCGCTTCTCCCTGTCGCTGGATGTGCCGACCCGCATCCTCAGCGTGCTGATTGACCTGGCCAAGAACCAGGACATGCACGCCAAAGCGGCCGCCAACGCTGAGCTGATGGCCCGCGTCGGCAAGAGGAAGTAGGGGTGCAGGCGGGGCTGGCTACTGCGTTTGAGCCTTAACGGGGCCACAAATCAAAACTGTATCAAATCCCAGTCATCACAATGTAAGGTCAACACCAAACAAATTTCAACACAAAAACAATACAAATCTGAGTCATATTATCTGAATCCTTATTGTTATACTTCAACTGTGTTAAAAGTATAACACAAATATAGCAACAACAACAATATGATAATATGATGATGATGAACATGTGCTTTATTTATAGACCTAAAGATAAATAAAATGCAAAGATAGCACTGTAGCAACATTATTTCTAAGCATCACTGTGGCTTTAATCAGATAAGAGGTTTCTTTCCTTCAGCAAAGCAGTGATAACTGAGAATGGCTCAACTGACAGCCACTCAGAAAAATGAGATTGATTTGCTCTGACTACAAAGATAGAACAAGAGATTGTTCTGTGGGCGGGGACTCCAGATACAATAAAGTCTGGATATTTGTGTAAATGGGCATCAGTTAAGTGTATTTTATTGTCGTCGACATACAATGCGCTGGTTAACGTATGAAAAAGTCAACTTAAAACTATAAGAAGATAATTCGTGGAAAAAGGAGTGAAAATTCTTCCGCTGATTTAATGAGAAAGCTTGGCTGTAATGTTTCAGCATCACAGATAACATGTCATTTCCCCCCTTTTTCCAGATGACTTGTTTCTGTAATTTATCAAATGAAACTCAAAAACAGTACAATCCTGTGTACTCTGCTTGTGCTTCAAATGTTTTGGTAGCCATTTTGTACAAAGGCCTCTGCCAAGCCAGTCAGAAACATTTGTATTGTAAACAACATAAATATAATCCATTAATCCAATATTTTGACGTTGTATTAAACGTGGGTAAATGTAATAAACAACCCAAAAAAGGAAAGCCTCTTGTTTTTCCTCTGAAGTACACATAGATATGCTTTTAGACATTACATGAATAACTTTAATAAAATCCTGATGAGTCATCCAAAATGTACATTGACTCTATTCATGTAAAACAGGTTATATATAACTGTGTGCATGGATGTGCGTAAATACAGGCCGGATGAGTCACTGGACCTCAGGCACAATATTGGGCAACCCTTCTACACCGTGTGCTTGATTGCTGATGACAGCTTGCTAGGGCCACTCTCAATCTGCTTACGGCAGTAACTTTCAGTGCTGGATTTTAACCAGCTCACGCCATTCTGGATTTCTAACCAGCACAATGGCAGATGCTCAGACCCTCAGCTCAAGTTTGGTATTGTGGCTTGATGATTCTACCTGTACCAAAAAATGATTACTTTTCTTTTGTATACTCATTGTACATATTGTGATACCTTGATCTATGAGAAATGAATTATTCAATGTTCAGCTCAATCTATAACAGTGAGCAATGTTAAGGTCATGTGATTCACAGAGGTACTTTACTGCAGTATGACGAGATCAGCTAGCATGGTAACACTCATTCTCAGACATTCTATAAATATATTTTATTCAAACACTGGATAATATATGATTAAAGTAATAAACTAATCTTCAAGACCTGCCCCATCCTGGCCGACCCCGGCTGGGTTATGTGGGTGCTCCGGTTGGCCAGCCGACGCTTGCTTCTGGGCACCACACCCCGGCCCGCTCCCGCTGCGCCTGTTCCAGGAAGAGTTCTTTCCAGAATCTTCCATTGGCTATCTGCAGTTATTCAGCCACTGAGGGCTGAGCTAGCTGCAGATACTTCTACAATCTAAATTATTTAATCTAAACCAAACTTTTTGGTTATTATGCTTAATTATAATTAGCATCTGCCCCAAGAAATTAGTGTTTCATATAAGTGAATAAACATTTATATTGCTATAATTAAAAAAGAAGCATATCCATCCATCCATCCATCCATCTCTTATCCTCACTGGAGATGCAGGGGTCCCATCCCCTGTCCCAGGCAGCACAGGTCACAAGGGTAGGGGGCCACGCTGTATGGGATGCCAATGTGCACAGCGCAACACATGAATGTTCACTGTCATGGGCCCTGTAAAGGGGGATGCCTAGGACAATTCCAAAGGCCTCTGACTGACATGGGGCCTTAAAAATGTGGAACACAACTGGATTGGTCTGGGTTGGGGGTCCAATATAATAGGCTTTCATGGGGCCCAAAATGTCTGGTGGTACTGTCATGCAAACTCCACACACACAAAGCAGAGAGAGAGAGAGAGAGGGGGGAACTCAGACCCCCAAGTATGGAGGTGTGATGCAGCAATGCTTTCCAAAGAAGAACCATGTTAGAAAAGTGAGTCTATTTTGTCTGACTGTAATTTAAGTTCCCATTAGCTATATTGCATTAAGCATGAATTCAATTAAACTGAAAAATAAATGCGATAAAATTCGCATAGGGTGCGCAATGTGTACTGGAATAGAGGACAAATTGCGTATTTTCGTGGGTCAATACAGGACAAGGCATTTCATTTTTCAAATAGGGCACCACCGTAATATATGGGACGGGTGGCGGCTCTCACCACACAGTCCCGCGGAGCGGTGCTTGGGAAGCCCTTCACTGAAGCCCCGTGGTTTACAAAACGGCGGATCCTTTAACGAGGAGTTTCACAGGTGGCGTGCTCACACCAATCAGACATATGCAAATATTTAAGTAGGTAAATGCTGAAAGACATCCTATTCAATTTTTTGCTTTAGGTTTTTTTTTCGGCCAGATCGGCCCGTGGAAGTTTGAATCTCCGTCTTATAATAGATTTACAGGTATGGCGTTAATTAAAGTTAATCCTTATTCGCCTTAGTGTCTTATTTCCATTCGTTTTAGTGGATTGAAGAGGTGAAAACTCTATTATGTAGCGATAAAAATGAAACGATCATGATTCAGTTAAACAGGAGCTTGCTGATAAACATTGACCTTCTACGGAGCCGTTTTTGTCTGGATGGTTTAATCCGAATCACGGGTTTCACAAATGCCTGCTGATTGGCATTCTTTAAATGCAACCTTTGTTGGAGTTGTTTTTTTGTTTAATTTTTAAAATCTGGTTGGAAAATGGGATGTAAAAGTTCATGTTGCAGAACAAGCGAAATATGCAAGTAGGTGCCTGTATCTTGAGAAATGTTCTGCGGATCAGATGTTGCGAGAGGTTCTGCTCATTTCGCATTGCGTTATCATGGCCTGCCCTAAGCACACAGGCTGTGTGTCTCTCATTTCATTATCTCCTTGGCACTTGTGATCATATGCTTTGGCATGCAAACTCTGAAGAGAGCTTTTGTGTTATTTGTTCAATTTTATTAATGTGTGTGTGTGTGTGGTAACAATACATGCATAGTCAAGCCACGTATTTGTGAAATACTGAACTGCCTGTATTGAATTGACTGTAATACCGAGTTAGTTTGAAAGGACAACCCACACTCTGGGCCTGTGAGCAGACATCTGTGCTGTCATGAATACAGCTGACAGATACTGGCTACATCCTCTGTAATTCTAGCATGGTGCTTGTAGCCACCTGTACTGCTAGTGAAGAGACCTCCATGATTTGTGGTAGGCCTGGTAGCGTTTATGAACCCTCTGTATGTCGTCTCGGGTTCTGCAGTGCATGGCGGAATTGTGCCTGTACTTCGTGTCACATTTCTGATGCTGATTTGGCAATTATTGACCTTCAGTGCCGTCCTCTGCCCGTATAACTGGGAGGCTAGTGAGTTGCTTGTGAACTGGAGACCCCTGTGTCGAGTGTACTTTCCTAATAAAGGCATGGCTTCTGCCACAAGCAAGGCAAGGTGTTGTAATACTAAAAGCTTTACCCCCCCATGCTGTGCTAAAAACTGCCATATTTCCTCTGAGGCTCATGTTTGCCATGAGGTTTTTGGACAGGAGGATTAAGGAGACGGTTCTGTTCTTGCATCCTGGAGGGCTGCTCTTCCATTTCACAACAGGAACTGTTGCAGAGCCTGTGCCCTGAAGAACCCCATTGGATCATTTAGCTGCAAACTTGTAATTATGTGTTTTTAATAATGTTCCCGATACAGCAGTTTGGGGGAATGGATGGAGGTAAACAGCTGCCAGGTTTAAGGCCCGAGGGAATTGTTATTGGGTTAATGAGCACAATGGATGTCTTTAGCCTGTGGTTTAGCTGTTTTCAAGCAGTCCCTTAGACTAAAAAGGCCTAAAGACCATCTGCCAGGAGAACTATTATGCTTTAAGGGCAATATCCCACTTCTGTGATGCAACGCTGTCCTGAGTAAGCAAAAGGTTCCCCCCCCACCCTGTTAATAAGCAAGAGGGTGGTTCAGTCGAGGAGGCGGGACAGTTGCCAATGTGGGAGAGGTAGGGTTGGGGGCGGGTGACACGGGAGCAGCACAGGCTTGGCATTGCTCAATAAAGCTGACTGTACCTTGAGGAGCCAGACTAGGGCAAAGGTGACATTGACGTGACTGGGCTCAGCTGGATGGGGCCGCTGTGTGTCTCTCAGTGTTGACTTCAAGACAGCTGAGAGCACAAGCATAACGGGCTATACTGAACTTGTACTCTCTCCAAATAGTAAGTAGCTTTTTCCTGCTAATGATCGTTGGCATACTTGTATCAGAATCCAATAAGGTAGTCGGGACTGTATCTTTTATGGTGAATAATGAAGACTGGTGTTTCTGTCTGTTCACTGGTAGTTTGATTTGGCAGGCTGCTGTTGGGCTTGTTTTAGAAAAGCAGACTATTAAACCAAGGGACAGGTTTAAGTTGGCAATTTTCTGAATATGGTTTTGGTCCTCTTCCAACAGAGGATTACAAGGGAGTGCTGTACTCCGTCTCTTGAAGTCTAGGTATCACAGGGCAATGGTTTTTGGGTAGAAGTAGTGTGTCTGGTCTTGTTGTTCTCTGAGAACATACTCCTTTAAAGATTACTATTGATGAAGTACTGTGATATTGGCTCCCCCTGGGGCAACAGCTTGGTACTTTTCTACTGCTGCAAAACATTTTGGAATACAGATGCTCCTCTACTCACGAACGAGATGCGTTCCGAACTGCCGTTCGTAAGTCGTTACCATCATTTTAAGGGCTTACGCAAGTACAAAGAACTGGGATGCCGGGAATATGCACGCTACGCTGCTGCCCGGCGGGAGTAGCGGCCAGAAGTCGCAATAGGCGGATCTGGAGCGCAGAAAAAAAAATTGATGTTGCAGACAGGAAATGGGAGCCCAGTGAACACAATTTGGACTTGAAGATCCTCTTCATTCATATGTCTGAAAGTTTGTAAGTTGAATGTTCGTAAGTAGAGGATCGTCTATACTTTGACGCTTCCTTTTTCAGTCCAAAGATGCATAGTTGGGTAAATTTTGCATGCCTATATTTGTGGTGTTAAGGGGTTATGGTTGTTATTGTTAGTTATGCCCATAAAAATGAATGGAGAGTCTCCACAATGAGGAATAGACTGCCAGCACTAAAGCGACACTTCTCATTGCAGACGACGGCTTGGCCAGAAAGACCCTGAATAATGGAATATGCCAAGAGGTCGCTTGGTCTGCTGTCTCCCACCTCCCTCTCAAAGTAAGAGCTTCTTGTGAAGATGACTGAGTATGTCCTCCTAATGTTCTCCACCCTGTAATACAGCCTCAGTGGGCGTAATGCTGCCGTCTCTCTAGATGTGTGACAGCCAGCGTCAACGCCAGCGCCTCCATGACACAGCAGCTCTTCACGGGGCTGAACTCGCGACCCCGGCCCTTCCGGGTCGCCAACGCTGACCGAAGCTTGAAGAAGGGCATCATGGCTGACAGCCTGCGAGATCTTCTGGACAAGGTGAACGTGCTAGGATTGAGAAGTCGAGCTGTGTTCTGGCCACCTGCATTCACTGTGGGGTCTTCAGGACTGGTTCAGTACAAAGCTAGGAATGCAGCGTCTTAGACAAATGACTGCGCTCTTGACCAGGGGGACACCAGAAGCTGAGCACAGTGTTTTTGGGGTCAACATCACTATGGCGCCAAGACACCGTCAGCTTTTAGCAAGCATAGGCTCTGGTCATGATTGTTCAGCCTCCTCCTTGGTTTATTTTGCATCCTCTACTGCAATAGAATTGGGAATAGTTACACAAGATGTTCCAAATGAACTGAGGCAGCATACAAACTTGGATGCATTTAGTAATTAAGGAAGAACTGGTATCAAGTGCATTTCCCATTTAACATAATTGAGGAGTGTCAATTGGACACACAGGGAGCTGTTATAAGGAGAGTGAATAGATTATGCCTGTGAAATGAATGACTAATGAATCTACAACTTCTAGAAAAAGTACGTTTGCTCAGTTTGTTTGAGGGAGAAGCACTGAATGGCAGTGCGCACGTCGTCTCTATGCTGGTGTCATGGTAAATGGGGACAGCTGGTTTGACCCCGGCTGTTTATACCTGCTCTCCTAGGCTGTTGATACCCTGCAAGTGAGCTGTACAAGCTCCCTGGTGCTGGATGAGGATGGAACTGGAGTGGACACGGAGGAGTTTTTCATTACCCTGGAGGACAACGCTGTCCTCATGATTTTGGAAAAAGGACAGAAGTGGACACCACCACTCGTGAGTCTCAATCCCTGGGGGGGGGGGGGGGGAGGGGTCAAGCCGCCTTGAATGCTGTCCCGCAATGTGCTGTACAGTTTGGGTTTTGTGGGGATCAAATGTGATGCGTTCTCCGGTTTAAACGCCAGATTTTGTAACCTGAATGGTATTAGATGGCTTT
>JAODLD010000136.1:12513398-12533977 GCA_026781065.1 Mormyrops boulengeri | reverse complement strand
CATGGTGTGCATTGTCCCCCAAAGTTTAATGCTTAAAGCACACTTAACTGGACATGTCTGTATCGTTTACGTTTATAATTATTAGCTGATAAATAGGCCAAAATTCCATATTTTGTATTTCAAACGGACACAGCACAGTTATTAATGTTTTGCGATATCTTGCAAATGTTTATCTTTTTTTTCCCTCCCATGTCCCCTCTAATATAGATTCTGTAGTTATTCATAGATAACTACAAAGACAACCTAGGCAAAGGCAAATGGCTTACAGTGTAAAATATGGCAATGAATGGGAAAGCACTGATGTGTAAAGCAGGGTCCAGCAGCAACGAGCCGGTGTGACGGGTTCTGCCCGGAGCAGAGGGCTGCCGTAATGATCGGGGTCAACACTGGCTACCGGGAAGCCTGCTATAGCGACTGGACCGTCACAGCCCTGCCTGCAGCTGATAGCATGTGTATGTGGGTTACACGGGTTTGTCATGAGTGATTCATAAACATGGCTGTTCTTCCTGTCTGGCCACTTGGCCCCTCTGTGATTCCTCTACACTAGCAGGGGTGGCAAGGAGGGGAGGGGGGGTGGGTTCCAAATGAATACAGACCCCAGATATCTCCTTCAGGGGTGGGAGGGTGCACGGATGGCATGTGCGGAGAGAAGCATCACAAGCAGGAATGAGGTTGCCCTGAGGCATATTGACACGGTACGGTACGTGCTCGCGTCCCGCCCGGCTACTTGCCGGCCTCCTTTCCAGCCCATCTGTCTTTACAGAGAAAAACCTATTCTCTCAGCATCACGGCCGGCTGCACGGGCGATATTCAGTGAGCTGCTGGCAAAGGCCCACCCCAAGCCGACGCACAGGTGTTTGCCGACAAGGTGCTCAGCGAGGTAGTGCAATGGCGCACAGAACGTCCAGGCCAGTGATAGGCGGCCGGCTGTGCAACAGCTCCATCTGTGGACGCTTCCCAACATGGAGCCCAAAAGGTCAGCAAAGGCAGGATTGAGAGATGGGCTGCTGGCACCATGAGCTCTCAGTAAGGGCACTAGATTAATAATAATAATAATATGTATCAATAACATTTATACCACGGCACTGCTGAATTCTTGAACCTGATTGGTCAAAATGGTGTCGATTGATTTTCTATAACCGTACATTTAGTGACAGCCAGGCAAATAGTAATAAAGCAGTTTTACTAATAAATGTTTTCTGCTCATAAACATGAAGATTTAGGTACTTTAGGCATGAACAAGTAGATAACATTGAACGTAAAAAATGTAGAATGCATGGCTCCTTGTGCATTAACCCTTACTTATGATGTCTTAATAATATTGATGATTCTCCTGATATTTGTGTCATCCACGTTTTCACCCAACCATAATCATTTGCATGTGCTGACATCACATCCATCTTCCAAAACTACTTGTTAAGTGCAGAGGTACAGGAGACACCCTGAAGGGGGTGCCCCCTTGCCTTGGAAGCGACCACCTGGAGGGGACACCTTCGAGGGGACCTCCATCTGAATGAGCAAAGTGATAATGAGGCTGTGGTAGGACAGGGATGTCGTGCTACATTCATGCAGCTGGTTGGAAGTGCTTGGTCTCCTGGAGACCAAGGGGAAGGTGAGAGCGAGGCCACACATGGGGACTGTAATTACAGAGCTGTGCATCTCCTTAGGAGCTGGGGGCTGGTGGCACTTGGCTTGGGAACAGGTGCTTTCAATACTTCCGCAATGGCACTTTTAATAAGCCACCGGGGGGCTTTGTCCCTGTTACACAGGAAAACACAAGAATCCATTCTCCCTTTGCTCTACCATCCAGTAGCATTGACACAGTACTCTTATCTGTTAAAATCCGCTTGGGCACCAGGTGGGCTTTTGTGTGAAGGTTGTCTGCTGAAACACTGATTGTGTTCCTGCGATTTGTCTCCCTCGTGGGAACCAAATGACTTAATAAAAACAAACAAGTTACTGTACACCTCTTTCTACCATCTATGGCCACATCAAGTGTATATAAAAAATTACATAATCTTTTTTTGTCATCACTAGGGGGCAGTGCTGAGACGATATCAGAAAGCTTTGGTTGAATGTAACCACGGGCTCCGCACCAGTTTTGCTGCGGTAGAGGCATCTCATTTTCCCTTCCTGAGAGTGGGAGACAGGTGGTTTGACGCAGTGCGATGCTGCCAGGACACAGAGAAGCCGATGCAAACTGATAGGCGCGGCCACACGCTGTTCTGGCATTTTCTTGGGCTTTCTCAAGCCCTAGCAAAACCCCATGATCTTATAGATTCTATTAACTGGCTTCTCCCCCTCCGGTCAGATCCTTATGACTCACTCCATTACCCCCTCTTTCTACCTGTCTACCCTGTGCTGACCCCCTTTTGTAGCTGCAACTCGCACGACTTCCTGTCTCTCTCTCTCTCTTTCCCTAGACACCTGCAGGACCACCACAGAAGTGCTGCCCCTGTCAGGCGACCCGTGAGAAGGCTTGGGCTATGGGGTCCTGCGTTTACGGGCCCTGCTATGCTTGAGGGAAGCAGGAACCGACCATGGAGACCGACAGTTACGGCCAGCATCCGGAAACCAGCGATGGGCTGGCCAGGGTGGCCGGGGAGGAAGGCCCAGAGGGCTCGGCTGGGGCGGGCCTAGATTCGGGCTGGTACCTGCCGTACCCAGTCAGCTTCCAGGCTTCACTCACCAGCTTCCTCATGCTGGAGCTCATCCTGGGCTTCAGCAGCAACCTGACAGTGCTGGTTCTCTACTGTGCCCAGTCCAACCTTGTTGACTCGGTCAGCAACATGGTGACGGTGAACCTGCACGTCCTCGATGTCATCGTGTGCGTGCTTTGCCTGCCGCTGACAGTGGTGGTGGTCCTGCTCCCACTGGGCCGTGACCTGGCGCTGCTCTGCTGCTTCCATGAGGCCTGTGTCACTTTTGCCAGTGTGGCCACGGCCATCAACGTGCTGGTCATCAGCGTGGACCGCTACGACATCTCTGTGCGGCCGGCCAATCGGCTGCTGACGCCCCGCCGGGCCGCCCTTCTGCTCGCCACAGTGTGGGCCATCTCGCTCGCCGTGTTCTTCGTGCCCTTCCTTGAGGTGGAATTCCTCTCGGGGCTGTCAGACGAGGGCGAGCAGGCCTGGCGTAATCGGACGCTGCTGTGCGTGGGAGGGCCTGGCTACCCGGCTGTGGAGCTGACTGGCTACTACCACCTGCTGCTGGAAGTGCCCATTTTCTTCGCTGCGGTAGTGGTCATGCTGGTCACCTACTCCAAGATTCTGCGGGCTCTCAACATCCGCATCAGCTCCCACCTTCGCAAGAGTCAGCGTCCTCGCAGCTTGGGCTGCAGGGGGCGCCGTCTGCGCCGAAGGCGGAAGGGTTCGACAGCGGGGGAGAGAGACAGGGGGAGGGCAGAGTCTTCCAGCCAGGGTCAGCACCTCTCGCAGCCTCCTCTTATTCCCTCCCCCACGCCAACGGCAACCTCACCTCCGCCCATGTCCTCGACGCCCCTAGTGGCAGCTGATGGAACTGCGGGCGACGGCACATCTGGCCCCATCCCAACAACCATGGGGGTTCATGCTTCCGTGTCGGCCATCATCGCGCTGCGACGGGCCGTCCGCCGACACCGGGACCGGCGAGAGCGGCAGCGGCGTGTCTTCCGCATGTCGCTCATTATCATCTCCACCTTTCTGGGTTGCTGGGCACCCATCTCGGTGGTGAATGTACTCATCCTGAGCCTGGGCCCCAGCCAGCACCTGGTGCGCCTCCGCCTCTGCTTTCTGGCTGCCGCCTATGGCACCACCATCTTCCACCCGCTGCTGTACGCTTTCACACGGCAGAAGCTGCGCCGTGCCCTGCGCACCCGGGTCAAGAAGCGTGTTGTGTCACTGCTGCAGGTGGACCCTGCCCCCAGCGGCACCGTCATCCATAACTCATGGGTGGAGCCTCGCAAGGGGCGCAAGCAACGGCAAGAGGGCAGCGACGCCACGGACCGCTGCCTCACGGAGGCAGTGCGCGAGTGAGAGGGCACGCCGCTGTGTCAGTGCCACCATGTCCGCGCATCCTGTGTCCGTACATCTATGCTTCCGGTGCGTGTGCTTGCCTACACGTGTGTGCGCTTCAGGGACTAAACATCCGACAGCTGATACATAGCAGCTGAATCAGGGTCTGTAAATCTACCAATAAAATCCAAAGCAGTTTACGAGCAACGTAGGTTACTGATTTATGGACAGCATTTCGTTTTTACTTTTAAGACAGAGAGTTTACACCCCACACCGGTGTCCTGAGTGAGTGAGTGAGTGAGTGTGGTGGTTCCTCATGATCCTGCCCGAGATCAGCAGGATCTACAGGTTTGCCAATGAATTCCCACTCTCCCTGAAAACATGCTTAGTATTCTTCAGGTAGAACCAGCAGCTATGGTGATCCATGTACAGGATATATCACATTATACAATAAATTGACCTACTCAAGTCACAAGGTGACAGACAAACGTGCAGCACCAGCAACGCATGTATGATCACACCCATGGACACCTCTTTAAGGGCCTGGATGCAGGATGTTTCTTTTCTAAGCTTTCAGGCATTTTTGGGCCATTGTGTTACACAGGGAAGCATACATTTGTTATCTGGTGTGCAGGTCTAGTTGGTAGGACAGACTTCAGAATGCGAGAAGTGTATTCAGTTCCCTATTTTCACTCTTTTTACACTCTTCATTGATGGTTGCTATCACTGGTAATTTTTATTCAAGAGTACAAAATGCAGAGCATTTGAAAAGGGACAGAGCAATCTAGACAGCAGGAACCCAAACATATCTCACAGAACCTCATAAATTAGAAATCATGTTCATTTTGTTTAAAACACAGTGGGGGACATTTGTAAGGCGCCATTCTGAAGAGATATTGACCCATTATCACTGGAAGCTGAATGTGTTAGGAAAGAAATATCGCGAAATAACTTCTGCCAGTATCTCTGGTTTAGTTTCCAACATAAAATGTTAATAAGAAAATTAGGTCCTAAAGTGAAAAAATACTTAAAGATACAAAAATAGCTCAGTGTTACTCCACTGTTTTTTGTACTACAGTGGTAAATACTATTGCCCTAATGATGTTTACTTTTCACAGTCACCATTTTAGGAACAATACGGAGAAGACAAGAAGCTAACAGCAGATTAACAGGTTAGCTAAGTAGAAATCTCTTAGAGGGTTATATATTTAGCAGACTCAAATGTAATTACAGGTGAAATTTGTGCATGGAAATAGTTTTGTTAAAATGGTACACCTGTTCCGGAGTTTTATATGTCCAAACAGAATTGTTACAATTGGTCAACCCAGTTATAAAAGCTTTAGAAGGTGCACTAGGTATGTGGGATAATGTTGAATTAATACCCATATCACAATAAAAAAAACGTGTTTGCTGGTACAGTGAAATTTTCTGAGCTGTTTTGTGAAATTTACATGTCAGCTCAATGTAACCAGTAGAGGGCTGAATAATTTTGATCAATCTGGTAATTTTGTATTTTTGTTTGTCCAAGGGACAGCAGTCTGTACACTATATATCTTGTGATATTAATTACCAAAAGAAAAAAATGATCAGATTAGTTGCTACGTATCATTTGCTCTTTGAAACACTGTACATAAGGTGAGAAAATGATATGTACTTAAAATCCTGTGCTTGGCTGTTGAGAAGTTTGTGATCAAGACGAGACCTTAGAAACCCCCTGGCCTGGACTCTTTCATCTCTGAAGGCACCCCCCCCATAACAGCTGCCAAGCTTTCCTGTTATTACCCAGAACATCCTGGCTGCCTGACAAGGCCCGGCATCCAGGCAATGCTCACCTCACTACTCTGCTTATTACATGCTTACATTAAGTGATCACAGAACAGATTTCAGCGATGGGTTCGGGGTGGACAGGGCAACACTGACCCAAGAGAAACCTTCCATACAGCAAGGGAAGTGTCTTCACTGTGAATGGGTTCAACTGTCAGACATGTATATCTGGTGTATTTGTGTTGATATATGTGCACTTACTACATCTACATGCAAATATGTGGCTATAAATGTATAAAATTTATATTGTGTTATTTTATGGTATTTATAGAGGAGATACAGTCTATTATTAAATTTTACTATTTCAGCTGTGTTTTGCTGGTCCTTGCCACATCCCTAATGCCTGCACACACACCCGCATCCCAATCAGCAGTGCGGCTGCTCTCACTGTCGCAGAGTCTCTGTCTGGGGGTGATCCAGCCCCCGGCTTGGTTAAAATACCAATGCTGTTGTGGCGTCCGCTGCAGTGAGCCCGTGCCAGGCCGCAGGAGATCACTGCGATTGCAACCCTTTCTCTGTCTTTCTCTCTCTCTTGCTCGCTCTCTCTCTGGCTTGGGGGTAAAACAGCAGCACTGGGAGTGCGTGGATCTGTCACATGAGTGGGCAGTGGCGGGGAGGAGCGGGATGTGCAGAGAGCAAAGCGCAGCGAGGCCACAAAAGGGGCCTCCTACACAGGCCATTACGGTGCACCAGTAACAGAAAGACAAAAATTATAATAAAAGCTGTATAGTTGGAAATTCTGAATTATAAAATAAAAACACTAAAGTCACTTTTAGTATTCATATCTTGGTTTTAGTATTCATACATATAAATCAAGTAGGTGTTTGCTATTATACATTTGAAATGTTTTAATGCTTGGTGTTAAGTAACGTTACATGTTATGAATAACTAGGTATAGAGGCATCTTTTATAGAAAATACCTGACTCCAGGCAAAAAATAATAAATAATAAATGCACAATTTCCATTTGCAAATATTTCAGGATTATGACCATTACACAAACAATGCCATGGCATTCGACCCTCCTCTCTTCATCCATCCATATTCCTAGCGCCTATCCGAGAGAGCCCAGGACAGGGATACTGCCCACGTGGGATGCCAGTCCGTTGCAGGGCACACATATCCGCACACGGTCACACCCTACAGGCAGTGTAGAAAAGCCGGCTTTCCATACGCATGTCTTTGGACTGCAGGAGGGAGCTGTGGGGAGAGCATCCAGGCTCCACCCATGCAGAGGGACCCACTGTGCATCCTTACCTCACAAACCACCACACATGCAGCTTTTAACATAGATGCAGAAGTATAGATATGGTAAACAGTATAGACTGAGTCTCAGAAATGTGCAGAAATTGCTCATTTGTGAGACCATTAGCCTGATTCAGGTCTAGGTCAGGCCAGACACACTAATCCTGTGAATTATGAATGGACATAGGACCAGACTCATAGTGTAAATATTGCCTAGTGTTTTGCACAAATTTCTTTATTTACACGTTTATTTGCACCCTTGGCTAATGGGTGAGCAGTGATTTCTGCGGGAGTCAGAGCTGCTAAGCGGAGCGGGGTACAGCTAGCTTGGCCGCCTGCCCTGACACAGGCCTAATTGCTGCTATTTAAAAAACTCAGTTTTCTGTGGTGTCATGTGACAATTGAAGGGCTCTGCAAATCATGGGTGGGGGGGGGGGGGGAATCCCCTGTGAATTCTACAAAACCGAGGCCCCACGTTGCAGCAAACCGGCCGCCGTGGCCCCCCGGGGGCCGGGGGGGGGCCCCCCCCCCCCCCCGGCGCCGCCCCCCCGTAAGCCCCGGTTAAGTCTACAAATCTCTCGAAAAATGGTTCCGCTAAGAGTCCTTCTTGGACCCCCTGTGCCCCGCCCCCCCCCCCCCCACCACACACACACACACACACACACACACACACACACTGACACACCTCAAACTTCCCCTTTAGCTCCTTGGTCACTGAATTTTGAGGCCCTGCCCAGACCCTTTAGTACTTGCCAGAGGTTCCTCATTAACTTGTTCATCACAGGCTACGGCTCTTCAGTAATACATTGTGACTGATGATGAAAGACAAAGTGAATACAAACTGTATCATAAGAAAAAAATGCATCTTTATGTAATTGATGAAAAAGGACACAAGGTGTAGAGTAACATAAAGCAATTGTAATGTAATGCTTTGTAATGCCAAAAGCCCTCTTTCTCTCTCCTTTCCTTTAATTTTTCTTCTTTCCACCATGTGATCAAACCTTCAGCATTATTCAGCTGTGGAAAAAAACATTAATGGTGCAGCAGATTGTATATTAAGATCCAGTATTAGCCTTGGATTTAGATAAAACTAAACACGTGCATTTCCACAGAATAAGACACTAATCACAATATAGAAGAAAATCAGAAGAAACAGTCCAAATTGATATGAACCACTGGGATACGGTCATTTTTTATGACAACTGGGAATGATCATCATGGCATGAAGACCATGAGGTGAATGTGACCTTTATTTCAATATCAGGTGTTTGATGAGGCCGGCATACTGAAGAGTACCTCTCCTTTCCTTGTACTGATGCCAATACCTTCTGGAACATTAAGAGCCCACATGCCATCAATGCTATAAATACCGACTGAATGATCGTCCAGATACGTGGGTGAATCAGCATCAGAAGGGCAGAGTGTTCAGCCCAGAGATATCATTGCTTGAGTGAGGTCCTGAGAAAGGTGAGGCCCATGTCTCTCACTGTGACTTCAATCACCAACTGCCGCATGAGGCCAGCATACTGAACAGCACTGGTGCTGTCACACAGGGATTCCTGGGATGAGAGGGCCTACATCAGGGCCGATTAAACTGCATTTAAGCCAGCTGTCCTGTTTTTTGAAAGAAAGCTCAACTCTAGCTTCAAGTCAGTTGTAATAATGATGCATGCATTCTTCCAAGGTCATATCACAGTCAGATTAAAATCTAAATATAGTGGGAGAAATTTGCCATAATTTACTTTAATTCTTGCAGTGTTAAGAAATGATTGCAAGGATAATCTTACCTTTAGAAGACCATACAGTGGTTATACAGTAGGACAAGCCTGCAGCAAAGTTTGTGTCTTAAATTCTATGCAAAATGTAATAAGATCTTCTTGTAAGGTAAGTCCTAGCAGGTTATCTGTGATCTACTCTATTGCTGACATGCACAGAGAAATGCAACTTTTACACTGCTGGTGTATGAATGTCTGTTTTCAGATGTGTGAACAACTAGGCAAAACAGTGAATGTTTTTGGTGTAGTGTGACTACACTCTTGGAAACACCTACACCTGTGACAGTGATGACCCTCAGTGTTCCCCTTGGGCTCAGGATCCCTTTCAGTACCTCTTCAACCTTGTCCTGTGAAACAAATCATTCATTCTTATGGAAAATGATTTCACATCAAATACTGGAAAGGCTGCTAAGACTGGGGAGCACCACACTTGTCCAGACGGCCTGAATGATGCCATCAGCTACATCAGCATCAAGCCTGCCTTGTGGTTTGTAGCAATCAAATAACATGCCAAATGTACACACCAACCCACCTAAGGGCCATTACCCAGCAACCTCTGTATGACATTAGTAAATCCCTGGGAATCTTTGTCCAGCAGGGCCTAAGAGGCAAAGGGCAGACCAAACACTGTCTATATTTTTGGCACCTGAAAACTATTGAAACCTGGTTGATAGGATAGAGATACACACAAAAGAGATAAAACATCATGACCACGCCCATATGAAGGGAATAGCATCATGTATCTCATAAAAATGGCACATGTTAAGGTCTGGAATATACAGACACTCCCCGAATTACAATATTTCGACTTTATGATGGGTAAATGTTTTTCACGTTCAGTACATTATTCAATAAATTGCATGAAATATTCAATACTTTATTATAAAATAGGCTTTGTGTTAATGACTTTGTGCAACTGTAGGCTAACATAAGTGTTCTATGCATGTTTAAGGTAGGCTAGGCTAGGCTATGATGTTTGTTAGGTTAGGTGTACTGTATTAAAATGCACATTCGCCTTACGATATTTGCGCCTTATGATAGGTTTATTGGAAAGTAACCCCTCGTAACCTGGGGAGAGGCTGTATTATGGTGCTTTTCCATTGGCATACTGGAACTGAGCCTTACTGCAAAGGGGGTCAGTTACAGTGTGGATACAGCTTTTTTCATTTTCCACTGCAGAAGGGTTGGTTATTTACAATGACACTTACTTACTGTTCACAGTGTACATCATGTGTACGTCATGATTTTCTATGTGCTAATTTATTAATTTTCTAGCACATCTGTGACAATAGCCACAAAAAATTTGTATCAGATTCTAGCAGAACTAGCATTCAGTTATGTAAATTTATATTATGAATCCATTCCATTCAGCTGTTCTGTAGTATCTTTTTAAGCAAGAGGTTGAAATTTTCAAGTTCTGAGTTATCAGGAATGCATCAATACATCTCAATGTGCTACACTACTAATAATGACTAGTATATGAAATATACCCCCTTTTCCTTCAGACTATCCATGCATATAATCACTGATCAGAGGTATCTCTCTGATTTTCAACCAATCAGATGGTGGTAACCGGCTCGGTTTGGTCAGAGCGGTTACAGCTTGGAAATGATTCGCACAATTTACAATAGAAAACCACCAGTTCTCAGTACAGCTAGGGTATGGCTTTGTTCTTGGTGGCAGTGGAAAAGTACCATTAGACAGTATGCGAACATTAGGAACAGGTAGTCAACGTGCTGAATGCCCACAATGCACTTCCTCATCCTTGCCAGTTCCCCCAGCCCCATCTGAAATGTGACTCAAGTGAACCAGAGATTGCCTAGCCTGAGCCTACCAGCACCCACAGTACAGACCCATGTGCACTTACTGGTATCCAGAAAACTGATGCTGGTGGGGGGACCTGCTGGGAATGGGCCATCACAGCACCAATACTCCTACACAACACAACAATATGTGTGGTGGCCACTTTACCGCAACAAGTTCCTCCACAACAACAAGTAAACACTCCACTCGGCACTGCAACCCCACTGCACACTAGGTGACCATAAGGCACTAGCAGGAAAGGTATTTCCCCTTAGGGGGGAGTAATCAGATGTGCCTGTGCCCCACAAAGGATAAATATTTTTAAATAAAAAGAATTAAATAAAGAAAATCACAGTTCTGGGCGACAGCTACCCTATGTGGCACCCAAAAATAATAAATCAGAATAAACCGAAAGGCACTCATCCAGTGTCCCCCCCAGGCAGTGTCTGCGTGCTCCTGGCTACTCCCAATGCCTCCCCTCGGTCACTCAGTAAGTCCAGACCCGTACTTCCTTCCTCTATTGCACTGTGTGGTGTCTTCCTTCTCAACGACGTTGCCTCAGCCTCCACGCTGATGCCCCCGTGATGTCGTTAGCTCCGTTGCTCCGCTCAGCATCCTCCAGCTCCAGCCCGTCCTCCTAGGCCTCGATGCTGCAAGAGAGCAGAAGGTGGCTCAGATTTCCCAGCCCTGTAACTCAGCCTCACTAACTATGCCACACGCACTCAGTTTAGCTTAGCAACTTTCCTTTGAGCTGAAATGGGGGTGCTGAACATTCTGGCCGACTCTCTCTCCCCCTCTAGCGGGGTCTTTCTTACCGGCCACCACTCAAGCCTCTCTCGCTGCTGTCCACAATGCTCCACGCTGATGAACGAGCACAGAGCATCTGGATCTAATCCTCCTCGTCCATGCTGTGTTTCCTCCCGGCAAACGTCTCCCTCACTCCTCCGCGATGCGTTGGCATCCCAACGCACACACAGGCACCAAATGGGCACCGCTCTAGCGTGAGAACATCCGCCCTTCACAACTTGGAAACCTGGCACTGGGTCCACTTGCCTTCCAGTCCAGCATTCTCACCATCCAGAGCGAAACGGCCAACCAGTAATGTCTAAAAACAGGGTCTCTGTCACCAGTTTTCCAGTCCACACGAGCACCCCAAACAACACGTGCGACCATCTTAAATACTCCAAGGCCCGCCCCTTCTCCTGTCCATCACCATGCCCCAACCAGGAGACCAGGAGAATGCTGCAAGGTCCCACATAGCTGTCCATGACACTGCCTGGGTAAGAACAAAAAAAAAAAAACCCAAAATAACATAAATAAATCCCCCCTATCTTCATGAGGACACTACACACCCCCCCACTAAATTGGTGCTCGTCCTGAGTGCCTACTCCCTATTCCGGGCTGGCTTTACCCGAGATTGGCTCACTGTGATCTCCGTGGGGTGTCACCTCTATTGGGGGGTCTTCCTCTTCACCCTGGAGCAGTTCTTCTGCTTGTTGGGGCGGTTCTTCCACCTCTGCCTCCGGTGCCTCGCCGGCATCCCCCACACGCTCCACTGGGCCATCACCTCAATGCCCCGGCCAACCACGGGGCCGAGATGTTCCTGGCTGAGGACTGACCACAACCTCCTTGCATCCACCCTCCACCTCCGGCCTCCTCACCATCCTGGGGGGCAAGGTCGCAGGTGTCTTCAATGCAGCGTCCCGAGCGGCCTCTCTTGTCCTTCCGGCCGTACCCGGATCACAAGGGTCTTCAGGCCTCATTGTCGCACTACGGCCCATGGAAGGGCCTGCCAAAAGGGATTGACCTTGCCTCCGGCATGCCGCCAGAAATTCCGCACCAAGACTCGCTCGCTTGGCACCAATATCCACCCAGCCTTCCGTGGGTCCTGGTATCGCCGATCCCCCTGCTGGCGCTGCTCTGTTTGCTTCTCCACCTCCCCACAGGCAGCCCACAACCGCTGGCGACGTCGTCGGACCTACTCCGACCCTGCATCACCTGCTGTCCGGTCTGCTGTCTTCCACCCCCTATTGCTGGTCCACTGGCAGTCGGGGTTGGCGACCAAACAGGACCTAGAAGGGGGACAGACCAGTGCTGCTGTGGGGGGTGCAGTTGTATGCCTGCACCAACTGTGGCAGGTGGACCCTCCATCGCCCATGCTTAGCGACAGGTAGGGTATTCAGGAGACGTAACAGCGTTTGGTTCCAACGCTCCCAGGCACTCCCCACATCCTTGTTGCCAGCGCTCCACATCTTGCCACAGTCCCGGCCAGTAGAACCGTTCCCTTAATGCTAGAAACCAACCTCCTCCCTCGGGCATGACCCAGAACCTGGTGGCACTCCTCCCATACCTGTCTGCGCACTCCCTTGGGGACCACAACAGCTCCAATGTCTTCGTCCCCCGATGGGGTTTGGTGAAGCAGTACCCCCCGATGTATCTTCAGCAGGGGCCATTAATCTACCAGCCACTGGCCTGCCGCATCCAAGGATCTCCTAGCCACCACAGTCGGCTGTACCCCTGACGACACCCAACTGCGTACCTGGGCCAGCATTGGATCCTGCCCCTGCCGCTCCACCTAGTCCTCTTCTCACCGCACTTGGGCCACTGTCATCCCTTCCAACCGGCGTGATAGGGCATCTGCATTCTGGTGCTCCTTCCCCGGTTTATGCCTCAAGCTGAAGTCGAAAGATGCTAATTGGCCGGCCCACCTCTGCTCCACAGCCCCCAGCTTGGCCCTTCTCAGGTGCAGGAGGGGCCTTTGATCGTTAACCACCTCGAAGGTCGATCCCTACAGATAGTCCTTAAACTAATTTACTACAGCCCATTTTAGGGCCAACAACTCCAACTTAAAGGCGCTGTAGGTTTGATCATTCCTCTCTGCGTCATGAAGGCTTCAGCATGCATACACAATCACCCTCTCCCGGCCCCCCAGCACCTGGGTCAACACTAACCCCTAACCCCTGGAAGCTGGCATCGGTGTAGAGGCGGAACGGCAGGGTATAGTCAGCATAGGCAAGCACCAGAACCTCCAGAAGGGCCTACTTCAGCTCCTGGAAGGCCCACTCGCACTTGTCTGTCCAGTCCACCTTCTGCCGGGAGGTCGCCCCTGTCCCTCTCAGCAGTCCGTGGAGTGCTGCTGCCTTCTTGGCGAACTCTGGGATGAACCGTCTATAATATCCCACAAACCCCAGGAATGAACTCACCTCCCGGACCGTTCCTGGCCGAGGCCACTCACGGACAGCTTCTGTCTTCTCGGGGTCTGTGGTCACCCCTTCCTGGCTGACTATATGGCCCAGGTAACGCACCCTCCTCTGGAAGAGCCGACACTTCTCAGGTTGGAGCTTTAGCCCGTGGGCCTCTAGCCGCCTAAACACCTTCTCCAGATGCTGGACATGGCTCCTGAAATCCGAAGAGTACACAAATCACATCGTCCAGATAGATTAACAAGTAATCATAGACTTGCTCTCCCAGACACCGCTGCATCAACCGCTGCAACTTAGCTGGGGCATTACAATTGCTGCACTACCCAACCGTGTATTTTTACTAAGAAATAATGATGATATTTTGCCAATAAAGTGTAAAATCAGAGTCTCTGTCACCAGTTCTACCGTCCACACAAGCACCCCAAACAACACAGGCGGCCATCTTAAATACTCCAAGGCCCGCCCCTTCTCCTGTCCATCGCCGTGCCCCAACCAATCATGACCAGGAGCACGCTGCAAGGTCCCGCATAGCTGTCCACGACACTGCCTGGGTGAGAACAAAAAAACACGCACCGCCCACAAAAATAGCCAAAACAAAATAACATGAATCCCTCCCTATCGTCGTGAGGACACGACACATGCTTTATGATGTCATTTGGGATGTGGGAACCTCCTCTGATAGACCCACTCTCTCCAGCATCACCCTCCTTAGTGCACTAGTACCTGAAAGATAGCCCATTTCTTTCAGATGATTAACTCTGACCCTAACTCAAAATGAGGTGCTTCCAGATTATCCTCAGACCACATTTTTGGGACAAGAATAAGCGAAGGCAGCAGTGAGGAGCAGTGTTAGGAGTGGGAGAGCAGTTCCCTGGGAGCTTGAGGAGAGTTTCCGGCTAGCCAACCTTCCAGAAGAGGAGAGCGTGTTGATGGTCAGCCTGCAGGGCGGTGAGGAACCGGAGGACCCAGAGCAGTGACAAAGAATTCATGGCATCCGTGACAGTGGATCTTCTGAGGTTTCGGCACCACTCGTGAGATTCACTTAGACTGTTCAGACAGCAACCAGATTCATGTGGCACAGGAACGGAGAATTTATTTGGGGAAACAGGCATTCCAACACAGAAAGTGGACACCAAAAACTGACACCAGGTACTGGGAAGGATAACAGTACCGACTGGGTCACACAGAGTAACGTGTGCAGTTTCAAAACTTCAGCCACTGGCAAAATATCATCATTATTTCTTAGTAAAAATACACGGTTGGGTAGTGCAGCAAACTCACAACAGAGTCTCATTGCTGGAAGCAAAGCAAGGGAATCTGCTTGCTTATTGCCCAACATACAATGAGGAACAAACAGCTTGAATAATGCAATGCTATGCACTGTAGGGCAGACTTGTCTATAAATAGCATATCTTATAATTGTTTTTACAGACACTCCTCTGTCGTGTTGATTGATGGATTATTGGTGTTGTGATGGGTTGCAGGGTCATGGATACCGAAGGATGGTTTAAGCTGGTGGGGTGCTGTGGGTTTGATTGTTGCTTGATATATTCTTTCTTTATGTACTTCTTACGATCTGACCACTAATTGTTGAACGCTCCCTTCCCAGCACCAAGAATGTCCTGATTGCTAATTTGCGAACTAGAAATGGGTGCTGGCTTGGGATAGGTTGTGTTTCATTATAAACCAGGTGGGGCAGAGAGAAAGGTGAGGGGCCCGACTGCACACGGGGTGTGGGACGAGAGACCGCTGGACAAGTGTTTGTGAGCGGCTGAGGACAAGGGACGGATAAGGCTGTGGACAGGGCCGTGGGTGTGCTTTTACCTTTGGAGGCTGAGGCATTGGAGATCGGACAGGCGGCAGCCGTGTCTTGCCAGCGGAGGATAAGGCGGCAGCGGCCGGACAGGGGAGTGACGACGATATCAACTGCATTTCCAAGCACCACCTCTTTAAACTGTGGTGTACAGAGCCCGCATATGGGGCACTGACTTTGGACCTCAGAAAGCTGGGATCCCCCCGAGGATGACGTAGGATGCTGATGACGCCATCATCGTAGTGGTGGGGAACGCTGGTGCTCTGACTCTCGCTGGTTCGCCAGTGACTGGACATTAGGTTGCATTAATTGAGGGTGGCTTAGGGGCGGGTCCAGTTCTGTGTTTTTATGTACTGGTCGGAGGGGCCTGCCAACCAGTACTAAGTTTTATCAATTCATTTTGTGTGGGGAAAGGGGAGGGGGGAAGTTTCCTGCTAAGGGGTGTGCGTGTGAGGCTGCTGTAACTACTGTCTCCTGTCTTTAACTGAACGTGTGGTTTGATACTAATGCACTTGGCCGCAGGGGAGTGATTTTCATGGATGGATTGAGTTTGGGGTGTGGTATATTTGCATGTGTATTTTGGATTGCTATGATGTATTGGTCCCCCCCCCTGTGGTGTTAGATATTTTGTTTACCCCCTGTCTGTTAAGTAGTGGGTTTGCTCTTGTGTGTTTAATAAAAGATTGTACTATACTGCTTGTCCTGGTGTATTGTCTGTGGCTCAGGAGGAGGTTAATTTGTGTGCATGACCGCGAGTGACGCGACACCTCTACTTATGAACTACTCTTCAACTTACGAACTTTCAGACATACAAACCCTATATCTGATGCTGACCATGAAAATGTATTTTTGAAAAGTGATGTAACATATAAACTCCTAGTCCCCAATCCTGCATATACATATACAATCACTGACATTTTGAAATGTTTAAACCGAAGATGTTGAGCTCCCCCATATGTTCACAGGAAGCATCTGCATCTGTGTCTAAAGTCAATCAGTCAGACTTTATTTACATAGCGCTTTTCCTACAAGCACAATGCAACACAAAGTGTTTTGCATAATAAAAAATTGGATATATTTCTACAAATGACATGGAAGACAATTATAAATAAATACGTTAATAAACAATAAATAGATAAATAAGTAAACAATAAAATAATAGACATAACAATTCAAATCAGGGAGTGACTATAAAAGCATGAACTGAGGAAATGCTATCATGGGTCAAAGGTCAAAATTATGCAAGTTTCATAATGTTCGTTACACAATTAGGGCTGTATAGGGCCAACTGTATTCTGATACTCCGGTAAGATAGAAAATTTAAATGAAACCCTTAGAAAGTTTTTATAAAAATGCAAACTAATTATGTAGTAATAAACATACAAAAGCCTTTTTTTATTGATATGTATTATAAATCAGTTTGTTATCATACAACTGAAATGGTTTTGTGCTTAGTGTTAATGTTTTTCCTTCTTAGCCAGGTAAGCAAATATCTCCCTATGCATATAAAATAACTCTGGAGAAATCATATTATAAAATGTAAATGTTTACATGATTAGCAATATGAATGTAATATTCACTAAGGCCCCATGACTTCGACCAGGATATGAGGTTAGAAAATAGATATTCACATGGATCATAATGCATGTACTGTATATGAACACGATCATACCGGCAGCTATAGCACCTGCAGTTCAGACTAGGTAATCCCCCTGATGCTAACCAGGTGTGTTGCTGGAAGAGGTGTAGGTGTCACCAGCAGGGGTTCCCGTCCCGTGTCCCATCCTGTGGTCAGTGCAGTGACGGGGACACTGTGCTGTAAACATGGTACCGTCCTTTGGTAAAACCAAGGTCCTGACAATTACAGATCATAAAAGATCCCTGGGCTTCCTTTGAAAGGGTAGGGGTGGTACCCTGATGTTCTGGGTAGGAGCAGGGCTGGTACCCTGATGTTCTGGCAAAAACTGCCCACTGTGACCCTTTCATATCTGGCCTCTAACCATCCCCTATAGCTAGTTGATAAATTCTCTCCTGCCCCTTCACCACCTCAGCTACTGTGTGGTGAGTGTACTGGGGCAGAATGGCTACCGTCACATCAACCAGATGGGTGCTGCACAGCAGTGGTGGTTGAAGTGGCTCCCAGTTGCTTCTGTGAAGTGCTTTGGGTATCTGGAAAAACATTATATAAAAGTAACATTCATTCATATTCTCTAGCAGAGCAATACTTACAGTGAAACACACTTATATCAAACCATGGCAAGTTAACTAGTTTCATGATAAAGAAACGGCAAAGTATTTAGAGTGTTGGTTTACACAATATACTCCCAAAAGTAAATTTGCAATGGCATACAGGGGCAGTTTTACAGACTTTCAAAACAAATTGTACATCATCAAATAAGGAATAAAGATTACTCCCCAAACAAAATTTATTTATTTAAATGACATTTCTTCTATTATATGTATTTAATGTGACTTTAAAACTTTCACCTGAGAATGGAGGCAATCAATTCAAAGTTTCAGATAGTGTTTCAAGAGAACCCATTAAATGAACATTTAAATACACCAGTACAAAATGAACAAATTACCTAAAAACTATACTTAAAACAAAGAATAACATGAACAGTCTTCAATCAGTCAGATCTTGAAAGACAGAGCGAATATTCCTTATCTGTTGAAAATAAGAAAGAGATACACATATGCCCATACCTACCACTGAGGATATCGAGGTCAAGTCCTCAGTATTTTTTCTGCAGCTCCAATAAACACAGCCCATTACAGACACACCTAGGAAGGGCTTACACTTTGGACCTTGGTATTTTAAAAATCCTGCCTATGACCCTGGGTACATGACTAAATTTAGACACACTCATCAATACTTCATGGTGTATGAAGTCATCAGGAAATACTATTTAATTGGAGTATATAATGTTTACATGTAACACAACACCAGAATCAACACCTTAACTCACGGAAAAGTTGACACATTCATTCTTTATCTTTATCTCCCTGCAAACATGACCTTTGACATGTAAATAGAAAGATTGTGCAGTGTTGTTTTACCGAATAATAAAATGTAACCCTAGCATTCAGTTATTCCTAATGATCTATTGTTTTATAGTAACACAGATAACTAGCAGCGGCGCAGCATCATGACAAATAAAAATCTTGAGTCCTGAAGTTGCTAGACTGACCATCTCCCCAGCTAACGGTAGCCGATGGTAAAGGCACTGATTTGGCTTCAATACTGGTACAGACCAAAGCAGCCCCCCCCAAAAAAAACACACATGGTACTCTCCCACAGTATTGGTAGGGACATGTCCCTACTGTCCCTGCCCAAATCTACGTCCTACAGCCAATAGCAATACCCAACATAATGTAACCACCCACAGACAGTTGGTGGTGTTCACACAGGCAGCAGGAACTTAATGATTCATGTAAGAGACATAAGTGAGACCAAACGATATGCTACCAGGTTCAATAAACATGCCATTTTAAAGAATAATTATCGGCTAATTAACTAGCCTCCCATAGCAGTGCAGAAGCTAAAGTATGCTTGTTGCTTCTGATTCACGTTTAAAATTACTTATGAGGCCAACAAAGTCACATTCTCATTGATACAAAACAATTGCTCGCATCATGTAATGTCTACATTCTTGTTGAGATCTTATTTGCTATCATACTCCAATGCCCTTACAATGTTTCATTGCAGATGTTTACTGCATAGGAGTTGTAGTGGCCTCATTGCACACATGTATCTGAAACATCTAGTTATTTTAAACTGCCCATATTTTGGTTTTCAAAAAGGGACACTGGGACCAGAATGTAAAGATAAGCATCAGATCAACACAAATATGCCAACAGAAAGTATTCCCACTGTAGATAGGAAATGAACATGATCCAAAGCAATCACAGAGGTGTTAGCCGATTTTCGCTCACGACAAGCTGCACTTTTTATTGAATCAGGATCCTAAGTCTGTTGTTACATTGTCTCCACCCTTCAAGCCCTAAATGTATGCTCTTATCTCACCACTGTAGCGATTTGCCTGGGGGAGATTGTGGTAAAACTCAAACTACACATCTTTCCACATAGATGATGTAAATTGTTGCAAATTGGTGAATACATCTGGTAGGTTAATATACAGTAGCTTGATAATACCTTGTCATTTCAAGTGGGTAAATATATTGACATTCAATCTATATACAATTCACAGCGCACAACGGCAGGAAATAATGTTCCCCAGGATCATGATGCAGCATATATACATAAAGTATGTACATAAAATGCAGAGGCTGGAAACAAGACAAGTGCAACACATGGGGTGGGGGGAGTAATGACTGATAAATATTAATAACAGAGAGTATATGTACACTAACAGGAGTGGCGGAGGGGCATGGATACCCTAGCAGATTCAGGGGGCCCAGTACTTGACAGGGGTGCTTGAATACATAAAATTATACGTAAAATTCGGCAACGGGGGCCATAAGAAGACAAGAAATTTACATTCGGCCCTTCAAGCTTGTTTGGGGAGAACTCAACTAATAGCTCAGAGTTGGTAAAATCTTTTCTAGCTTTGATTTAAAGGAACCCAGGGTTTTAGCTTGCGTTGCACTAGCAGGAAGACTATTCCGTACTCTAACTATATACTCTAATTTGCTTGATGGTCGTCTAGTAGCTGGGTGGCATTTTTCTTTTTGTAGTTGGTTAAAGTCTGCATTCCTTTCCAGACTGTAGATGGTTTGTTTGTTGAAAACTGGTTTTCCAGCTTTTTAGCATACTCCACCTTGGCGGCTTTGATTGCCTTTTCCAGTTTGCGCTTAGCAGTTTCGAACAGGTTTTTGTCACCACTCCTGTAGGCTTCATATTTTGTTTTAAGAAGCTGCCTGAGTTCAGCTGTAAACCATGGTTTGTCATTGTTATACCTGAC
>JAODLD010000136.1:12494672-12507822 GCA_026781065.1 Mormyrops boulengeri | reverse complement strand
AGCGCCCGCATCACTGCTGACGCCGCACCGATCCGCCTGTCGATCTCCCGCTCCATCCTTCCCTCACTCATGAACAAATCTATTCTATCTTTTATATTTTATTTTATTGTATTTTATTTCACTTTTGTTTGTAATACATTATTTTTTCATCCTGTTATATAGTGTTGGACGTGTCCAATGGTGTCTCTGTCTATATGTGCAGTTGTAGCATAAGGAATTTCCTTCCTGGCATCAATAAAGTTCTTTTATGATTCTGATAAAGGTACAGTTTATAGATACACACCTCTATGGGTAGAACTCGGAGAAAAGGGCATATTTCTTTGAATCAAAGAACGAAAGAGAATTTAGGAATGTCTTCCCTTGATAATGAGGGCCTTCTTACACGTGATGCAGGTAAAGTATCCAGGTTATTCTCTGAGTGGTTTACCTCATCGTCTGATGGACTACGTTGTGTATGAATTCATCTCACAATAAGTGAAGAAAATAGAGCATTTAACACTGGAAGAGTTGGACGTTATTACTAAGAGTGGCATGCCAGAAAGGAATGCGAGACGGGTCTAAGGCAAGCCAAATACCCAGGCCGGGCGAAGATACCTGGATGTTTTGCTAAACAAGTCACCCTCATAGGAAATCATAGGCAATTTGATAGTAGAAAATATTCAAGACTGTTTTAAGCCCTCCCAGAGGAACTTGAAGTTATGTTTTTCTTTCAAAGGCTGTGGGTATCTCCTGACTTCTCTGTCTTCTTATGTCTTTTTGTGTCAATGCCAAATCAGAAGGTGGGTTTAATGCATTAGGAAACTAGGAAGTTCATGCTTGGTTGAGACTGCGTATTTTAAGTTAATAGATGATTGTCATAATAGTTTTGAGTGACTGCATATCGTATAGGTATTTGATGTTGTATCGATAATTCATCTTTCTTTTTTCTGTATGATAATGTTCTTTGGTTACATTTTCCTGTTGTTCTCACAGGAAGAACACAGAAGGTTCTAGAAGAAGTTGTGCAGCAAAAGCGATTGGGTACAGATGGCTGGTGAAGCCTGGGGGGAAAAACCAGAGATAAATACAAATATCAAAAATCAGATTATAAAACTGATACTACTTCTGAAATATTCTTCTTGTCAGGAGGTGCGAGCGGCGAGCAGGAAAGCGAGTGAGCCGGAGATGCAGGATAGACGGGGTTTATTGCAGGGAAACCAGGGAAGAATAGGGCAGATGGTAATACACATCGACTAACATCAATGACAGACCTGGGGAGACTGACTAGAACACGGACTAAATACACAGGACTACGGGCAAGAAAACTGGAACAACAGATAAAACAGCAGGATTCCACACGAGGTAAACGAGCGGGGCGTGGTCCACATAGGGGCTGAATGCAGGATCGTGACACTTCTGCTCTGAGAGCAGCTTGGATTCTTGTTTTTATTAAATCCCAAGCAACACAGGTGTAACTGGTCTGAGATGCACTACATCTGGCCATCAACTGCTTATGGTGGAAAAGATGGCAGATATTGAAAGCATAATACTGCAGTGATGCAAAAATATGTGCTATATGGCCTACTCCAAATGTTTCATAGATTTAATCCAAGAGTTACAAGTCAGCTCCAGCCTCAGGGATATCATATTTATTTTATTTGTATCATTTTTATTGAACCACAACCCTCAACAGGAAAAGTTTTGTGAAGATAAAAAACAAAGTTTTATTTGAAGTTACTTCTGAACAGTTTTGACATGTTTCAAGGTTACAATATGTACAGTAGCGGCCAAGAGTTTGAATACATTTTCCAGAAAATGCGTTCTTTCATGTTTTATTCCATATTTTTTCCTGTAAAGAAAATGAAAACTATTCTAGGATTTTAAAAAATGATTTAAAAAATGATCATTAGATTTCATGAAGGAAAATATATAAGATATTTAAATTTTTTACTCATTAGTCTAAAAGATTTCCCCTCCTGTCAATAGACAACTTTATACAGTTTAATTAAATTATAGATAATTATGGCTATAATTATGGCACTGACAAATGTGTGTGAACTAAATGTTCTACCTTCCGTATTTGATTAAAATGAATAGAGGACGACTAGGCTGTTCACTGTCAAAACTCTCTGCCTCCCGAAATGTTTGTTATACAGTTCAGGCTGAAACGCTGATAATTTCAGGCATATGGACCTTAATAGCTGCAACTAATGGTATGAAGCGGAGACTAACGATTAGGAAGCGCTTTTAGCCGACTAAGCAGAGTATATAGCTTATTAACGCTACCTACCTAAATTCCTATACTCCAAATAAGCTATAAATAAATAGCGAAATGTTATCACTGCAAAAATTTGATTATAAAAATCCAATAATAAAATTATAAATTACGTAGTCGTTTGTCATCATGCAATTGAAATGCTTTAATGCTTAGAGCCAGAGTTACGTAGGCCTGTATTCCTGAATTATTAGGTTTCTTGAATATGAAATAATCTACTCGGGATATAAAATAGACCTGGCGTAACTGATTAATCGCACATTTCACATCGGCATATTTCGCGTTCGCATATAATCGGGCCATAGTTTACGTAACTAATACCTCAAGTTTTAATTTGGTGGGAGGTTGGGGATAATTTTTTCGTCGCGCCGAAATAGCTCAGTTGGGAGAGCGTTAGACTGAAGATCTAAAGGTCCCTGGTTCGATCCCGGGTTTCGGCAATTTGCGAGTTATGTGTAAGTTTTCCCAAATAGAATTAAAGTTACTAATAATAGTAATTATTAATAGCATTGAACCAGGGACTGTTTGGCACCGCAATTCTTTTCACAAACCCCGTAAACAACTAAGAGGGGACCTAATAGTTCCACTTTCTGTTATGTATGCGGAGTAGGGAGGCCTTTTACCTTTAAAACTGCTTCAGTTCTTCGGAAATGATGTTATACAAGCCCTAAAATGCGTGTCGCAGGATAGCGGACCATTGTTCAATATACATTTAGGGATGAAGAAAGGGGACATCTACTTCACATCCAGTGCTGCAGGACTTTTCATAAAGGTTCAGTGATGTTTAGATGGTGATTGGAGATTCGATTTCACCCTGGTGTCCAGGAAAACACAATTGAATTTATTTACCTGTTTGTATGATGCAGGGTTGTGCACCATTCCTAATTGAATTTATAATGGCCCTGAAATTCCAATTCAGTTCAAATTCAGTACAAATTCAAGTTAATAAGTAGATTTACAGTGGAATATTAAACATGAAGATACTAAATATCTTCATTGGCACTGTACAAGTACAATGAGGTGATGTTTAGATCATCCTGTAGACATCTTAAAAAAAACTGTACAAACAAAAGAAAATTTAAGGAGAAAACGAGTACAATAAAATAGCATATAGCAATTACAAAACACAGTATAAAAGCATAGGAGGAATATTGTGCAAGAACTTTTGCACATGAGATGAAGCATTGCACCATGAGAAAGGCAGCAGTTGAGGGTGCATGATCAGCAATATTGCATGGTATAAGGGATTACATGGAACACAATTGTACTACCGAGATGAATGTGATAGCAACAGAATCATACAGTCACCATGCATGATTGGCTAGGAGTCAGAGCAGATAAGGTGCATATGTCTGCGTGTGCAGTGCCTGATGTGTGTGGTGTGGATAAGTAGATAGGACACAGTTCAGTTCAGTCTGGAACGGCTGTGGGGGGAGGGGCAGTGTGTTTAGTAGTGTGACAGCTTGGGGTTAGAAACTGATGCAGTCTTGCCATGCAAGCTTAGAGGACATTGTAATGTTTGCCAGATGGCAGAAGTATGAAACCGTTATGTCCGGTTGGATCACTGCATGTTCCTGACTTTGTGGCTGCGGCGGGTTCTGAAGAGTTGCTACAGGGTGGGGAGCTGTGAGTCAGTGATCCTGTGGGCTGTTCTGATGATGCGCTGGAGGGCCTTCCTGTTCTCAGAGGGGCTCCCTGGGTACCACGCTGTGATGCAGTATGTGATGATGCACTGTCGGGCCTTTCTGTTCTCAGAGGGCCTCCCTGAGTACCATGCTGTGATGCAGTATGTGATGATGCACTGGAGGGCCTTCCTATTCTCAGAGGGCCTCCCTGGGTACCATGCCGTGATGCAGTATGTGATGATGCACTGGAGGGCCTTCCTGTTCTCAGAGGGGCTCCCTGGGTACCATGCCGTGATGCAGTATATGATGATGCGCTGGAGGGCCTTCTTGTTCTCAGAGGGGCTCCCTGGGTACCATGCCGTGATGCAGTATGTGATTATGCACTGGAGGGCCTTCCTGTTCTCAGAGGGGCTCCCTGGGTACCATGCTGTGATGCAGTATATGATGATGCGCTGGAGGGCCTTCCTGTTATTCTGAATAAAAGAATGCTCCACTTGAAGTGTAACCTGTAGAATAAATAACTCTCATTCTGTACAGCATGGTGGATCTCCTCATAGGAAAAGAGGAGTGCCTTTCCCCAAAACTGAAGGATGGCTATAATCACTGCAGTGCCCAACCAAAGAAACAGCCCAATCTCTTTCCCCAAATGTAAAGTCAAACTAGTCCCTCACTTGTCAACAAAGCTTCAGATAATGTCACTGTATACCCAAATAAACCATCTTTGGCCTATTTGAAACCAAATCAGCATTCCAGATCTAGCACAACTTGCCCACAAGCACCTTGCATAAGCAGTTTTCTCTGTAACTGCTGAGAGAATCTTCAGCGTAGCAAGCTAGAATGTTGCAATAAAAATGATAAAACATTTGAAGATCTTTCGCTGATTTGCCGACTGCACTTGGATGATGTTTTGTTTTTTGTTGTGATAAAGTTGAATAGAAAAACTAAACTGATTGTTTTACACATAAGAAAATAAGTAGGAACAACTGCATAAATTAATGTTATGCCATGCGTATCTATACTTTCATTTGCTTGTTAAAAAATTAACCACCTATCAATCAATAACAAAAAAGATACATTTGATGTTTGACTTCTGCAGGTATACAGTCATACTGCTATACCCGGCACGACCCTGTATATCTGAAAACCCACGGATACTCAGAATAAAAGCTAGAGTAGGATCCTCACAAATGCTAACAGACATAAAGAGTTAAATATCCAAAAACAATAAATATGTGATCAAGGAAAAAGATGTCTTTCTTATTATAAATAATATTTCTAACAGAAAAGATTTGGCTAAAAGTTATACACAAATTTTGTCTTACACTCAGGCCAATAAGAAGTCCACTTCACCTATTCATACATATGCAAACTATAACAGTATACACAACTGCCATTTAGGAAGTAAATCTATTATGTATTTGTGTTTTTCCAGATTAAATGACATTCCCATGTTGTGTGATTGCATTGAATTTCTTTGAACTGAAATGAATTAAATTTTTCTTCCAGGCATTCCAATTCAATATCCTGTGGAGGGTGGCCAGTTCAATTCATGAATTGCGTGGGGCACAATTCATAAATTCTGAATTTCGCACAACCCTGCTATGGGGGCATATTGTCTTGGAATATTGGGGAACAGTATTTTCATCACTAGGGGAGCCTTGGTGCCAGATGGAAATGAAAACCTGTGGTATCACCCATTCCTACGATTTAATCAAACGCCAGTTTTTATGTTTTATGTTTTTTGGTGAAAGGGCACAACTCACACTTGTTTTAATTAGAAAGCCTGCATTTAAGCCTGATTGGAGCACATTAGGTGTGCAGTGCAGATTACCATGGCAATGTACCCCTATTAAACAGTGAACTACAATTTGTAGTATCCAAAACTCAAAAGCCTCAAGAAACCTCACTAAGCCAGTAAACTCATTTCATTAGACACCCCTCTGGTCCTGATACTTGGCCTCATGTTCTCTGGCCATTATATGACCAATTAGGGCAATCAGCAGGCCTAATAACTCAGACTCTCATCAGGCATCCTTTGGCTTTACCCTAAAAACACCCACTGGATGTAGGAAAATGGGTGAACGATGACTCATCAGGCCGCAGTGTATTACTGCCCTTCGCTGTTCTGTGCACCTTACAGCATCTTTGTGCATTAATCATAGATACAAGTGGCTCCTAAACTAAATCCCAGCTTTGTGATGCTCACAGTGTACAGTTTTTGCAACTGGGGCACAGAGATGGTGAGTCAGTTCTGTAATAATTCTTTAGGCTGTACTTTAGTGGTGTTTAGCAGCTACCCTGTTAAGCGTTTATCGTTCCCTGTCTGTGAGTTCTGATGGATGCATGCTGTTCCTCTTTGCCAGAGCAGTTTGTCCATGTTTAGCAGATGCTCTCATGCTTTTTCATGCTGTTCCTTTTGACGCAAGATATCTCTGCAAAGCATGTTGCTTTGAAAATTCACACATCAAAGTGCTTGTTAGATCCTTTATAGACGAGACATACTGCTAATTGCCATTCATTAGCATGACTCATTTTTGCAGCTGTTTATAATCATGATTTAGTTACATCAAAGTAGCACACCCATTTTTATGTGGTGTTTGAATTATTTTATCCATGAATATACTCCACCACAGAATATAACATATTTTACTACAGTATGAGGGCCAGGTTCCTGCATTTATTTAATCATTATCAATGATTTTTCAAAAGAATGTTAAGAAAAAAAGGGATTTATATCCAAAGTGATGCGTTTTATGATTATGAAATAGTATTAGTACTCCAGAGTATATTTAGAATGGGTCAGTGATGCCTGTAACAGTACAAAATAATCAGTAACAATATAAAATTATGCCTAATGTCACTAGTAGCACGTCAACACAAGTTAAAAAGGTTTACATCAGACACAATCACTGCAGTCTGGACTATTCTGCAAAAGCCCAATTAACAGTGTGGAAAGGTTTGATGTACAAAGAACGGTACAGCAGTCTTTATATTACTGATGGTCAAATAAAAAATAGGGTGCAGGAAGGACAATAGTTAATCTTGGGGTTAGAATTAAATAAATTATCATTATTAAAAAGGCCTAAAAGTGTATAAACTGAATATTTCATATTATCTTCATAATACGATGTATCCTTTACGATAAAGTGAAGTCAAAGAAGATCAACTAATAACATTTGAGATTTATTTAAAGAAATGGCACTAGAACAATGGGTTTAAATGTATATAAGCTTGAAGCTTCCACAGACGCAGACACTGCCAAAACTTCCAAAGGATCCTGACCATGAAGAAAGCCTCTATTTTCAGGTAGTGTTCCTAAAGTATCTGCAACAAACATTTAAATAAAAAAAAAATAATAATAGTATTTAATACGTATTTTAAAAAAGATAATGGGTTGTCTTCAGTCAGTCGGATTTTGAATCACAATGAGGAAATAATCTTTATCTGTTGGGGAAAAAGAAAAAGATTAAATTAAACTCAGCTGTACACTTTCAGCAAGATATAGTGTGCACCTTTTATACAAAACCATTATAAGTACCACTAAAATAAGATGCTAGTACATACATAACAGTACCTCTACAAAAACCAAGTTATTCTTAAAAAGACTAAATTCTCTAAACATACACATTGTATTTACATATCAAAAGGTTATTATATGCAAGGTATTGGACAAAATTACAAAAAAATCTTGTCTGAATAGGCAGCCTGCCTCAGAAATATCAGAGTATTTGAGAACCTGGAGCGATCATGATCTCATTTTTCTTGGAGCGGATCCTGAGGAAGGTGAGGTCATTCTGGGGGTCCATTTCCCTCACTGTTACCCGTGCTTTCATCACCAGCTGCTGGATGAGGCCGGCATACTGAACAGTACTGGCGTTGTCCAGAGTGCTTCTGATGGGGATTCCTGGGACAAGAGACACCCCACTTTAGGAACTCAATTACTGGCTTAAATTTCATGTATGACATCAGTGTTGTTTTTTCAGAATTGCCATGGTTACCAAAGACCGATAAAACCAGGACACAACACAGCAGCACATACTGTAAGCAGTGAACCCCTTTCCCTCAAAATAATGTGCGGGTGTGTGTATATACATATGACCATATACAAAAATAGTGTCACTAAATTGATATTTTTTGCATTAAGTTACTTTCATTGTTATAGTTTAAGAAATAATGGCGTGGGCAATGCTACTGCATCCGGCGGCAAAATCACAGTGTCAAATATTATGCTAAATGTAATGGACGTCGAAGGCAGATAAGTCCTGATCCAGCAAATTGTAAACATGCATAAAAATGCCTATAGAATAAGGAAAGCTTCAGGACACCATTAGATGTTACAGAAACCACGGGAGTACAGACGAAAAGCTCAGACTAGAACTTTAACACTGCGAGTTTCTGCTTTAAGGTATCCGGACAGTTAGCTAAATCGGGAAACCAGCTGATACAACGTGAGCAGGATCCTTCCAGTACCTTCTGCTGTGACGATGATGATCCCCTGGACTCCCTTTTGGGTCTGGATCCGTTTCAGTGTTTCCTCGACTTCGGCCTATGAAGCAGATCAGTCACTTTCTCGACAAACGACAAATTCATGGTTGTGCACCATATAACATACTATGACAAAAGCCTGCATTTGAGAATATCCATCCGATCCATTTCACGCTTTATTACTATTGACCTACTTCATTGTGATAGCAACATAGATGACTAGCAACTATGCAGCATCACATCATATTAATCATTTCACATAGCTAATTGATAAATAGGAAACAGCCGGAAGAAGTCTTCTAGACAGCGAGCGGTCTCTGCGCCATTCATTCTTATGCTCGTTTATACAGCTGATCCGTTAAAGTCGCTAGGTGACCATCTACACAGCGAACGTTAGCTAAACATCGCTAACAGACCCCAGAAAAATCTAGCTGGCTGTAGACAGACTGCAGTTAGTCATACAAATATAACGAGCGGTCGCTGAGTGATTCACGTCACAGACATAAGTGAGAGCATAGAATACGCCAAAATGTTAAATAAACTCACCATTTTTAGAATAATTGTCACTTGCTTTACTAGCCTCCCTTTACTTCCCTACACAAGAGACCCAAAGTCACTACCTGTCATGCGCACTCGGTGTTTGCGTCACGCACACAGACCACGCCCACTGGGTCTCATGGCAGTCTGTGTGGTCCGTCTGCTTTGCATTGGAAATTTGTAATTAGGCCATTTAACTGTCGTGTCGTGTACTGCCAATGAAGTAAAAGTATGCTCTATGCAAAATAGTTGCTTTTTCCTTTGCTGTTTAGAGTCCAATTGTAAAATGGTTACGTAGCAACAAACTCGTTACAAACAAACTCCTGTAGTTTGATTAATTGACTTCTATAAACACGTGTCTATGTGCCCTCAAGTGGTATCTCGTAAATGGTGTACCCCAGCATTTTACTCTTTGCTGAATGTAACAGTGACGGTCTAACCAACATGTTCATGAGATGTATTAAATGCCTACCAAATAATTTACAGGAGCAGATTTTTTTATCTATTATATAGTGAGGTCACATCCAAAGTTATAAGCTTTGCAAAACCACCAGAGACTGAAGACCCTGCGAGGCTGACTTTAGCCTGAGGTATGCAATAAAGTGAACTGCCATTTGTGCTGCAGTTTGTGCCAAGAAACAAATAACTTGTTTTTTCAATAAAGTCAAATACCGGCTTAAATTGTAGTGTTAAAATTGGATGTGTGTGGCTTTTGATCCAATGACATCATATCAGATATGCAAGACACTTTTGTACAGTTCTGCATCAGTGTACAATTTAGATCTCAGTCGAACTTAATGTTTTTTGCTGTGTTTCCTTATGGGCTAAAGAATTAATGTAATAAAATGGAAGCAATTGAAGGCGCTGAGATGCTGAGATTGGCTTAGCTCCCAGCCGTACAGGACATCTATCACTCACACTTCCCGAAGAAGGCCATCGAAATCACTGTGGAGCACCGCAGTCCAACTTACAGTATTTTCCAGACTATCATGTAGTAGTTACCACACTAGTCAATTTACAGTTTACACTAGTCCGTGTCACTCCGTAACAAATAAAGATCCCATTAAAGCCACTTTAAGGTTAATGCTGATGCTTGTTTAAATCTTATAGCGCAATAAGTTGTTTACCATCTGTTATATTTATGTTTTCACTACTTTCCCCTTTAATTCCATGGGTGGAGTTTGGGGGGGAGGGGTGGGGGGGGAGCAGCAGGGGGCAGTGCCCCCAGTCGCCTGACTCTAATGGTATTAATGCAGGGGTTTTGCAGTTGTTTGTTTTGGTTAGTTCTTTGAGTTTTGAATGCAGTTGTTTACTATCAAGGCTCAGTAGATTGATGGTATTGTAAGGTTATGATTGTGCTCTATGCTGGCACTTTACACCTTTGCATAGTGGTTTGTTGATTCCCTATAAGTAGACAAAACAATACATGATGTTTGCATCAAATACTTGTGCTAACACATAAGGTAAGCAGGATGCAGTTTTTTTGCATCCTCCAAGTGCAAACCTCAAATTCCGCTTGTGCTTAATTCCTTTTTTATATTGCTCATATCCTTGTCTGTGTGGTGATTACCCCAGGCTCACCTCCAGCATTTCAACGTAAGGAAATCATACTGTACATATGATAAATAAAATACTGTAACTTTGCTTACCCACCTGTCTATCCTGTGCAAGTCAAGAATGAACAAGTTAAATAATACAATGTTATACACTGGGACGTAGATAGAATTTCTGGGCCCCCTGAAGGAATGTCAGCTTGCCCTCCCCCCACCCAATTTTACATATACTATTACATATTCAAGGGTCCTAGTAAAGTGGGCTCCCTAAATCTGCCAATGTATCCAAGCACCTTCAAAACCCATAGTTACAGACTTTGGTGCTGATTTATCTGAGAAAACAATGTTCTGTTACAACATGTAATATTCATTTCCCCAAACAAGTTTGTAAACCGTCATTTTATGCTTTGTAGTTTGAATATATTCCAGGTGGTTAATGCATACATCTTCCAAGTTCTTCTCCTGGACAGGGTCACAGGAAGCCTCACACCTCTGGGACCATGGTTCAAATCTCCGCCAGAGTTCCGTGTGTGGAATTTGAATGTTCTCCCCATATTGTTGTGGGGTTTCCTCTGGGCACTCCAGTTTCCCCCCACAGCCCAAAAACACGCTGAGGTTAATTGGAGTTACCAAATAGCCTGTAGGTGTGCATATGTGTGAGTGAATGGTGTGTGACTGTGCCCTGCGATGGGTTGGCGCCCCATCCTAGTCAGTTCCCTGCCTCGCGCCTGTAGCTTTTGGGATATGCTCCGGACCCCTTGCCACCCTGCATAAGACAAGCGGTTTCAGAAAATGGAGGGATTAATCATTTAAGATTATAGCTGTTTATCAGTAGAAGCAAGAGCTGAGTATTTGTAAAACAGTTGCTCTGGTTGAGCACCCTTCTCAAGGGTATACTGTGTCTGTGTCCACACTTTATATTTTGCATGCAAAGTCGTGCTTTCTATTTTGCCTGCCCTTAAACCTGCATATTTAATATAACCACTGTTATAACACTGTTATACATGTAAACAACAAAATAAGCAACTTTACGTGTTTCCTCACTTGAAGGTCAAAAGCCTATGGCAGGGTTGCCCCATTCCAGTCCTGGGGGTCTGAATCCAACACAATTCACAGATTTCCTTGCTCAGACACACCTTCGAAACCTGGTGATTAGCTGAATAAAATGTGTTTGAGCAGGGAAATCTGAAAACCATGTTGGATGCTGGCACTCCAGGACCAGAACTGGGGAACCTTGCCAATAATATAAGTACATAAGAAATTTACAAACGAGAGGAGGCCATTCGGCCATAACCAAAACATTTCATTGTAAAACTTTATTACTGCCTACAATTCAAGTACTGTTCACTGATAATTCTTATGTTCATTTACAAATGACAAAGATGCAAAGTGATCCGTTTCAGTGTTAAGTTCTTGCAGTCCTAAGGTTGAACTTATTTCTGAGGCCATGACATGCATTTTGCACCAGAGCAGAAGTGGGAGGCAACATTGTAGTTTTAGTGTTCAGGTTTTAAATGAAAATGTAAAAGTCTGTAGGTATTTAGGAATTTCATAAATGGGATACCTATTTAACAATGAAATTGTGATTTATATACATACTTTTGGAGTTCTCCTAGGCATGCAATGAATTAAAATATCTACACATTCATATGCATTGTCAAGAGTGTTTCATGTACTGTTTACTTGGTCCAGTCTCAGCGCACAAATCCTGTTTTGTCTGCAGTTTACTCATTATAATGCAGTGGCTGTGAAAGTGTTGAATCATGTGATTTTTCCTGTTTACATCACACAGGCACTGTCACAGAGAGGTATTTGAGCATGAAGGCATTTTGACATCTCTCTGTTTGTTCAGTCAAACTTATGAAACAGTTACAGATATTATTATTAAACATAATGAGGGCGAAAATCTGGCTAGGAACCATATATTAGCAACTGAGTCCTTGATTCAGGCATCGAGAGAATGGCTCCTTTTTCCACATAAAATAAAGGTACAGTAGACTGTAGCTAGAAATAAATTTCACAGTGCGTCTGACAACTTCCTCAGTAGATTTAGCCAACTTGGGAGGTGGGTTTAATCCCTTAATATTACTGCCTGTCTACATGGCTGGTACGGTGATTTGTTATTTCTTGTCATTGTTCTACATAAAACTTAGAGAACTTAGTGTGCAGGTCACATTGCCATGCATTGCAAGAGAAATCTTATTGGTCCTCTAAGTTAGCCACATACCTTACCGCTCAGACCACTGCAGAACACAAGTGGGAATCTAAGAGCAAGGAAAAGGTGCTTGCCAAAGATTGTGTTTGATTATTTTAATTTCCGTTAACAAATGTTTCCTATTCCAATGTTTCTGTTGTCCGCATGAAAGTTTCCCTGCTGTCGTCATTTCACTCAATCTCAGTCATAACAGCTTTATTTAGGCATTTCTGTTTGTAATACAAACATGAATGTCTCAGGTCATAACAGTGCCGCCTCACACCTCCAGGCTTGTGTTCAGTTAATGCCCCCGACTCTTTTCGGCTTTTCTCAGGCTACTCCGATTTCCTTCTGCAGTCAGAAAGCATGCAGTAAGGTCAGCTGATGTTGCTGAAATGCCCATAGTGTGTGCACTGGCATCTGGAGTTATATAACTCCTTGGTAAGACCCCACCTAGAATATTGTGTGCAGGTTTGGTCACCATACCTTAAGAAGGACATTG
>JAODLD010000136.1:12437576-12456817 GCA_026781065.1 Mormyrops boulengeri | reverse complement strand
ACCTAGAATATTGTGTGCAGGTTTGGTCACCATACCTTAAGAAGGACATTGCTGCCTTGGAAAGGGTGCAACGTAGAGCTACGAGAATGATTCCTGGTCTTAGAGGAATGTCATATGTTAGCTGTGCTGAATATGTTTAGCCTCGAGCAAAGGAGACTAAGGGGGGACATGATCCAGGTATATAAGATTCTAACAGGTTGGGATGCTAAATGGCTATTTCAATATTAGTTTAAATACTAGAACTCGTAGCCATAAGTGGAAATTAGTGGGAGAACACAGCGTGTAGTTGGAGTATGGAATAGTCTTCCTGCTAGTGTAGCGCAAGCCAAAACTCTGGGTTCCTTTAAATCAGGGCTAGATAAGATTTTAACAACCCTGAGCTATTAGTTAAGTTCTCCCCAAACGAGCTTGAAGGGCCGAATGGCTTCCTCTCGTTTGTAAATTTCTTATGTTCTGTTCTTATGTTCCCTCCTGGCATCACATTATACACACTTCATGTCATGCTTCAGGGACCGTTCTACTACATTGACTCATGTCACATGTCTAAGCGCTCATCTCACACCATGAATCACAAGCACAAGGCCCCTATGATGACTATAGAGCCCCCTGCAAGGGCTTGATTTCACGCACTGTGGTATAGAGGAGCCAGAAAACAATATACACGGCGATGATTATCGCCAGACATGATATATATTCATAGACGCTAGATAGACTTCATAAATCCAATTGGATTTTCCAAACTCGTTCATTACACAGCAAAACAAAAATGGCTCTGCATATATGGCTTTTTGAGTAATTAAAAATAATAATAAATAAACAAACCAGCAAATAAACTTATTAATAATAAAAAGAGGATAGCTTGTTAGAAGGTCATTTCCTGACACTTCTGAGCCAAATGTTGCCCGTAAGCCTTGGAGCCAGTGCCGTTCCAGCCATGAGTCATTGCTGTCTGCCATGCGGCTGGAACGCTGCACACACATTGCTGTCATTTCCTCCCCACCCAAAGCGGACAGAGTCTCCGGCGCTGGGTGAGGCCGATACATGTGACGTAGGCGTCTGGCCATCTGTGGCTTTATTGGTGGAAAAGGCGGCCCTTCCCTGGGGGGCCTGGACAGGGAGCACCTACCCACCAGTCAGGATCGTCCTCCTCCAGCACGACCAGCACCTGGCCCTCGTTAAAAGTCAGCTCGTCATGGTGGTCAGCCACACAGTCATAAATGGCTTTGACCCTCCGCACTCTGGGCCTCACCTTGAACAGAATAGAAAGTAGAAAAACAGTTAGTATGAAAGTATGACAGTATTAAAATAACCATGGACAAAATAAGTAAGGCTGAGAAATTTCTCTCATTAATGCACAGCATTAATTTTAAAGTTTTAATGCATTTTTATTTCTTTGACTGCATTATCTCATGCAGTTTTTTGATAACCAAATGGGACAATAGTAAACAGCATGAGAGTGTAGGATATGACATTGCACAGTATCCCAGAATTCATAGCTAAAAATCTAAACATTTAGTTAGTGTCTCCCGAGGAAGCCGATGTTACCAGGGTATCCCACAAAGCAGGATTTCTTCATTGGGCAGATAATTTAAGCCAAATGTAAGGACTGTCCAATAAGACAGTCACTTATCTCATCTATTATTGGACTGTTTTCACATTTGATTTAAGTTGTCTAACTAACAGCTAACTTTGTGGAATATTCCCCTGATTTATTTTGTTTTAAAAAAATGCCAGGCAGAGGTACACGCAAGATTAAATCATCATCAATAAATCATCTGTAAAATGCCAGAAAATAAAGCTCCAGGACTTGATGGCTTTCCGGCTGAGTTCTATAAACACTTTTGGAACACAATCTCACTGCTATTTCTCAGAATGCTACTTGATATTAAACACAACTCAAAAATCCCACATGAACACAGCCCTCATTACAGTATTACTGCAACACAATAAAGACCCTGCTCTCGGCTCCAGATACTGCCTCCTATCACTCATCAACACAGTTCTCAACATTATCTGTAAAACACTAGCCACCCGGTCTTGAAACTGTTAACTCTTCATTAATACATTTAGATGAATCAAATAACATGCACAGACTATTCAACTTAATGAATGTATCAGAACAAAACAAAATGTAAACGATAATTATATAATTAGATGCAGAAAAAGCATTTGATGGAGTAAACTGGACATTTTTATTTGAGACACTGCATAAATTTGGTTTTGGACAGTCATGTATTCAGTGGATAAGAATACCATACAGTGCACCAACGGCCACAGTGGTTACTTATGGACTAACATCACAGAGGTTCACACTGCACAGGGGGACCAGGCAAGGATACCTAGTCTCTCCATCACTCTTTGCTCTGTTTATCGAGCCTCTTGCTGCTGCTATACATCAAAACAATAATATCAAGGGAATTCAAATCCTCAGTACCCAACACAAGATTAGTCTTTATGCGGATGATGTCTTTATCTACAAGATCCAGCAAAAACTCTACAAGAAGGCATCAAACTCATTAATTAACTCTCTGAAATTTCTGACTATGCCATAAACTGCACAAAATCAACAATCCTCCCCAAAACCAAACTCTGCCCATTCCCACTGGTCACATTAAGTACCTGGGTATAAATATTTCCTCCAGACTGTCAGAGTTGTCTCACCTAAATTTTACTCCATGTATAAGATCAATAGAAGGTGACTTAAATCGCTGGATAAACCTACCCCTTTCATTAATCGGCAGAATACCAATTCTAAAAATATTACCAAAAATCAATTACCTTTTCACAATGATTCCAGCACAGCACTAAATGGTTCAAGTCACTAAATTCCATTATAAGCAAATTCTACTGGAAAAACAAAACTCCAAGAATCAAACTGGTCACGTTACAGACACACAAAACAAGGAGGATTAGAAGCACCAAATTTTCATAATTATTATTTGGCAAATTAACTATGGTATATCTACAACTGGATTCACCCAAACCAGCAGAACAGCTCATGGCTAAAAATACAACAATCGTAATGTAAAGAAATTCCAGTGTCCGATCTTTCATTCCTCAATACTACTATAAAACACCACAGCTGCTTCAATAACAATGTAATTGCGGCGACTCTGACAGCTTGGTGGAAAATGAACAAAACCTGTAAATACTTTCCAATATGGAATAACCCAGAATTTCTATTCAACAAAAAACACTTATCATTGACACATGGAACATAAGGTAGGGGGGTGGGTGAGTTGACACTTCAACTGGTAGAGTCAAGTGTATAGTAAGTCCTACCCCCCACTTTTTAACTCATGTCCTATTATGCCTATCTGTATATCTACCTGTCTGTCTGTCTGCCTGCCTGTCTGTCTATGTCTGCCTGTTTGTCTGTCTATCTGCATGCCTCTCTGTCTGTCTGTCTGTCTGTCTGTCTATTTATCTATCTATCTATCTGCCTGTCTGTCTGTCTGTCTGTCTGTCTATCTATCTATCTATCTATCTATCTATCTATCTATCTATCTGCCTGCCTGTCTATCTGCCTGTCTGTCTATCTGTCTGTCTGTCTTCCTGTCTGTCTGTCTATCTATCTATCTATCTATCTATCTATCTATCTATCTATCTATCTGCCTGCCTGCCTGTCTGTCTGTCTGTCTGTATGTCTGTCTGTCTGCCTATCTATCTATCTATCTATCTATCTATCTGCCTGCCTGTCTGTCTATCTGCCTGTCTGTCTGTCTGTCTATCTATCTATCTGCCTGCCTGCCTGCCTGTCTGTCTGTCTATCTGCCTGTCTGTCTGTATGTCTGTCTGTCTGCCTATCTATCTGCCTGCCTGCCTGTCTGTCTGTCTGCCTATCTATCTGCCTGCCTGCCTGTCTGTCTGTCTGTCTGTCTGTATGTCTGTCTGTCTGCCTATCTATCTATCTATCTATCTATCTATCTATCTATCTGTCTATCTGCCTGTCTGTCTGTCTATCTGCCTGTCTGTCTGTATGTCTGTCTGTATGTCTGTCTGTATGTCTGTCTGTATGTCTATCTATCTGTCTGTCTGTCTGTATGTCTGTCTGTCTGTCTGTATGTCTGTCTGTCTGTCTGCCTATCTATCTATCTATCTATCTATCTATCTGTCTGTCTGTCTGTCTGTCTGTCTGTCTGTCTGTCTGTCTGTCTGTCTGCCTGCCTGCCTATCTGCCTGCCTGCCTGGTCGTGATCGTGTTCTTCTGTGTTTGTCTGTCTCTTTGTATTTTGATTTAGTTTGGTTGGGTATAATGAGGGTAAGGACTGGGTGGGAGGTAGCTTCACCTGATGCTTTGAACTTGCTATGGAAATTAAAAATAAAGTAGTCCTCCATAGAGGGGGGTGGTGGAGGAAATATTTAACAAACAAATAAACAAAATAAAATCATTCTAATTTGCAGTATTCCTTTAATTTTAATTTGGTTTAATTTAATCTTACAACATTGTTCATGGTATTATGTGCACAGTGGTTGTCAGGCTCTTAGAGCTATTTAAGATTTTAGATTTTAGACTGATCACGCGGTCGGGATTAGTGTGTCGATATGCCTGTTGAGTACCTGCGATTATATGTACGTGTGGTATATAACATTAATTGTTAAGGTGTGTGATTAAAAATAAGAGTTTAACATCCCTACTTATAATACAATGGCATCTTTTTTATTGCACTCGCAAGTAGTTTTTTTGCTGGAAATGAACAATCACAAAAACATCACATCGCAAGTTTGTCATTTTTGCGAGCTTGAGACTTTTTTGGGGAAAAAAATGTTACATTGAAATACAGTATGTGTTTTTTTGTGTTTGATATTACCTTAACTTTTTAGCTATATTAAAATTGTCATTTGTTGCCCTGATTTCATGATTTTTTTGCCATTTTCCCCAAACAGGTAGCTAAATCAAAGAAATAATCAAAGAATAAAAAATCACATGCTTTTAAATCTTTCAACTCTACTGCATGTACCTCTCAAAAAAACAATCAATCTGTATGATAATATGTAAATTTTCGCTTCATTTTTGGTTGGTGTACATTATTTTTTCCCATCTCTGTAATTCTTGCCCTGGATTTGAATAAATATGTTTGTCTGTAATATAAATATAAATAACAAAACTGATTAAGTACCGCAGAGGCAAAATCGACAATTTAAACAATTAAGTTGTATAATTTGACTCAGTCTTCAAAGTAATTTTAATAATCAGTAAAACTTATATGATACAATAAAGAGTTTGTGAGAATGACCCAAATACTCCTCTTGTAGTAATTCTACAGTAATTTAGAGTTTAAATGTGTAAATATTTATGATTGTAAGTTTTATGTTAGATGTAATTAATTTAGATTAATCAGAGAAAAGTGTGTGATTAATTAGTTAATCCTTTAATCAATTCACAACCCTAAAAATAAGTTTAAAAAGTAATTAACTTTATCATTCTTATTCTTCTTATTACTGAGCATGCTGGCAGTCCATCAAGGCATTACATCAGCACCTCTAAACCAGCTAGGCCAGCTTCAGCTGGCCCCCAGCTGGTGAGAAGAAGCAGACACACGACTCAGCTGTGCAGCCTGTTAGAGGAAGCAGGTCTGCCAAATGACTGGAATGTACCGAATTGAGGGAAAAGTTAAGCACGGAAGTTATCAGCAGACTGTGGAGTCAATCCTTTACCAGCAGGATGTTGCTGTTACTGATATAAAGGGCCAGATTCCAACAGATGGAGCTATTGCCAAAATACAGTCGGGACAACTATTGTCTGCATGTGGCACAGGGATAGGAGCAAATGTGACAAAAGCCAATAGCAGAGATCGGACATTGCAGTATGTGCATGCAGCAACATTAGCATCTCACATCGTATTGGGTATTCCTAAATATCACAGCCAATCTGGTACTGGCCCCTTCTTACCAGTGATTTCCTGGGCAGGGGATCAGGGGTGGATCCCTGATGGCTATGATGACTAGAAGAAGCTCCGTTGGGCTCGGTGGCGAGAGGACTGGAGTTGGCAGGGTGACTGAAGGGAAGAGTGCGACCGCTGGCCTGGGGGATCTGGTAGATGGGCTGCTGTGGATTATCTTCAGCGTCGCCTCTGAACCCTAAAGAAATATCAGCTTACATAACTGCAAACTTATGCTATGAAAGAACATTTCACTATAGCAAATGTACATCTTTCAGAAGCTGGAGAGAGGAGACAACTACAGCTGCATTAATGTATTAAGTTCATTTTTTTGACTTGTTTCTTTTGTTCGTTTGTTTTGTTCGTTTTGTTAAAACTGTGAAGCTGAGCTCTGTTCTATTAGGTCATCCTGGATAAACATGGAATATTATTGTGCTGAAGTGGAACTCGATGAGCTGAAGGTGAAAGTCAAGCACACACCTCTCTCTGGTAGCTCGGGCAGCGAGTTGAGAGCTGGCACGGCGTACTTTGGCGACCCTGAGCTGTGAGCAAAAATGCAAAATAGTCACAGGGCATTGCGTGCTCGGCCTGGCCTTCACCGCCAGAGGATACAGGCACCGGAAAGACACTGCAACCCTCGTTTCATTCCAGAATGAAGAGCCACAATGTGTCCTCTCTGATAAACAGAGTCCATGAATTTGGTATAAAGTGTAAAGCACTATCAACCAGCCATGTGCTGGTCACTTTGGTGGTAGATGTTTGTGTGACATAGGAACCAATGACCCATTGCGGCTGGGAGAGTCTTGGATACGATGGCCAACAAACAGCTCCTCCCAATGACCGCATGCACTGAAATCCCACCCATTAAACTGTCAGCCTATTTTCTGGTGCTAATTTTTCCAGCATGTACATCAGAGACTGAGCATTTACCCAAGATTTTTCTTTTTCATTTTTCGCACTGTCGGAGTTTAACGTGAGACCTACACACATAAGATTTTGATAGCCCAATTACTCCAAAGGTCAAATGTATTTGATGTAGTGTCAAATAAGAAGAGAAAAATTAAAGTTTCCACACTGGTTTACTCACACAGACTTCTGGAAGGGCGACTCCAGTCCCCCGTAGCCTCTCCCGCTGGGCATTGTGTAATCTAAAGTACAGTGCAATGCTTTCAATGTGTGAGGCATACAGACTCTCCACCCAAAACCCCCAGGGAGGGTGTAGGAAAGTGTCACATACCCACAGGGACCTGGCGCAGAGAATGGGGGCTGTGGGGAACCTGTGGGGAAGGCTCAGAGTAGGTGCGCTTGTGGCGGATCACTAGTGGCGGGGGAGGGGTCCGCTTCTTATTGGCCAGTGTTTCGCTCCAGCCCTCAGGCGGGCTGACTGGGGGTGGGGGTGGTGGCACATTTGGAGCTAGGTCCCGCCGTGGTCAAAAACAAACAAACCAACATAAACAAACAAACAAAAAACAAATAAACAAATGAAAAGGTTGCAAAAGCAATGTGCGTTTCAATAATGAAGGGTAGATAAGGAGCTTAAATGTACCTTTAACCCTGGGAGGAAGCGGGGGCGCAGGCGAGGAGGGGGGGGGTGGGGGGGGGCGGTCCAGGCTGCGGGTCTGCAGGGGCGGCATGGCATAGACGTCTCGCCGGTGCTCGTGGCCCACAGTCAGCCTGCGACTCATGCTGTGAGCGGCTCCACCCCCCGCCAGCCGCTCTGGGTGGGCCCCCGCGCTCGAGGCATGGTATAGGCTGACGGGCCGATTGGAACGTTCCTTCTTCACTGGGCCCATCTACACAGATATCTCAGGGCATGAGAAATAATGACATGTAGGGACCAGTAGGTGACATAGTGCTCAGATACACCAAGAAAGACCATGCTGTTGTAGCTGTAGGTAAGGAATTGAGGAGTGCTTCAGAAAAATCCAATCAGAAATGGGTAAGTCAGCTATGCAAGTTCCTTTGGATACTTAAGTGAATCTAACTAAGTCTAACTAGTCTAACCAGAAGGCCGAAGCATCTCCAGCTCTGCCCACCCCCCACAGTCTGACCCCAACCTTGTCATCCAGGTCGTCGTCGCTTTCGTACAAATCATCCTGTCGGAGGCGCCACTCATACTCCACGTGCAAGTGCATGTTGAACTGATTGCTCTGCGACTGGTTTATCTGGATGCATCAGGCAGAAACAAGAACCAATCAGCCCCTTCTCCGATGCCCTGATGAATTAAACGATCACTCAATAAAACTCCAAAATCAATTACCAATGGACTGCGAGTGGAGGTGCAGCGATCCAGAGAATAAACTGCATCAAAGGGTGCACACACACACAGACACACACAGACACACACAGACACACACAGACACACACAGACACAGACCTGTACTCATATCCTTGTGGGGACCGTCCATTCATTTCTGTGGGCAAAGCTGCAATCCCAATAATGACAACCTTAACCCCAACCCAAACCTAACCTGAAAAATGGTCCCTACAATGTCAAAAAACTAATATAAACATAATACACACACAACACAACAGAGGAACCCAGTTGACCCAAGTGCCAGTCCTATACAGCACGTCTTTGCAGGAGGTTTCCTCTGCATTACTCTGGATTCTTCACACAAAGGAACTAAACTTAGGGGGCAGCAGTGCTGAAAATACATGCACTAAGGAATAAACAATAACAAACAAATGGACAAGCAAACAAATAAATAAGGCTGCTGATTATGGTAAGTGATTATGTCATTGGATATGGATGTAGCACATATGGAAGGGAGCTCACTGGGTGGCACTGTGGTCTCACACCCCAGATGTTGAGGGTTTGTTCGCTGTGTTTGTGGAGTTTTCCTGCTTTCCCTGCATTTGCATGGATTTGGCATGGGGCCGTGTGTGGTTCACAGGTTCGGGCGCTGTGTCCGTGGTCAGAACGCCACAAATCCCGTGAAGGGCAGAGTGATTTCACTGTCAAGACCTTCAACCCCCAATTGCTCCAGGGAGCTGCTGAACCCCTTTTCAATTGCACGTCACTTTGGATAAAAGCATCAGTTAAATAAACAGACTGTAAATGATTCCCCAAAGGACTCCAGTTTCCTCCCACAGCTTAAACACATGAACGTGTATCTCTAACTCAGAAGTGGTGTTTTAGTGTATGTGTGAGCGTGTGAACTGCGACGGACTGGCATCCCATCCAGGGTTGGGACAGGCTTCCAAAATGAAGCATGTGAAGATTAATAATAATAATAATAATAATAATAATAATACATTAGAGTCTTGCTTATCCGACAGTGGCACATTTGGAGCTTATGCTTATGCTTATAAACGAGCCGGCAGAACTTCGGATAAGCGAAAATGTCGGATAATGGGAGGTGTTAAGACAAAGCCTATTAAACGTCAAACTATGTTATAATTTTACAAACCTAATAATCATGTTTTAGTGTAGACGGGCGTGCCACTGTACAGTCGGTGTAACTAATTAGTTGCGGTAGAGTCGGGAGCAACAAAAAATAGACGACGCTCACGCACACACCTTGTAGTTCTTGTTGCCGATTGATGCGTTTTTTCGTTTTTTTTTGCGGTGGGACGATGGATAATATGGAATGTCAGATAAGCGATATCCGGGTTGGATAAGCGAGACTCTACTGTAATAATTATAAAATGAAGGGCTGGACTGCAAGTAACTTGAAATATCAAGTGAGCTTCCAGTGAAGTGTGAAGCACATTGCTAGAAACACTTGATAAGAAACCAATGAGAAAATGCTGCAGCGATGTGTGGGGCGGCCCGGGTAACACACCAGCTCCTCGCAGTGCGTGTGCCTCAGCCTCCGCACCATGTCCAAGCAAGTCTCCCCAGCCTCGTTCTCTGCAGAGAAAAACATGGACGGGATCCCCTACTGCTCAGCACGCCAGGTTAATCGAGCCCCGCCCCCACCAAAAGCCGGCTTACACAGTGGACAAAATGCTGAACAAAGCAAAGAACAAAAAATGCTAAGTTATAATGCTGGAAATGCACGTCTGTTAGCTGGCTGGGTAGAAGCAGCTTATCAGCACTGCAAATCCACACCATCTTCTGCTAAAACTTCCCTGCCCTTTACTTTTATAGTGAGTATATGATGAAGTCCTGCAAATTTTCCAGAACACTGAAATCCAATCTACGATGAGAACCTGGAAGAGTAAGATTACCTAAAAGCTAAGCTGTTTCCCCAATCGTTTGACATTTTCTACAATTTTTCTATGCTAAAGAAATTGCTCATGCTCTGACATGAGACACTTCTTATTCAAGAAGTGTGTCACATTGATGTGTGAGTCACGGTCCACAGCTTCTCAGACCGAGCGTGAGACCTGTAGCACGTACAGCTGGTGTCTGCTAAACCCCCTGCATGCTATGCTGAGGATGCACTGAAACAGCAATACTGGGAGTCACAGCTGGGGGAACCTTCAGGGGCAGCCCCAGAGAGGATCCCGCAGCCGGCCAGATGGGGGCGCCAGTGAGCTCGGTGCAAGGGGGCTCACTGATGTGCGTGTTGGCCTTGGCACGCAGCAGCAGCTTCAGGCACTCCGTCTTGTTGTGTAAGCAGCAGTAGTGCAGAGCCGTGTTCCTGCGGGCCGTCTGCGCATCCAGGTTGTTACTGGGACCGCAACACAAAACAAGCCACACGTTGCATCATCGCCATCAGTGCTGATCGTGGGGTTGATTACACAGACTTGCTTTGACTAGCTGCCGTTTGGTTCAAACTGTAAGAGGAAGAGCTGCTCAGCTCAGTATAATACTGTATAATATGTCTTTTCCCATAACTTCACCAGATGTCTTTGTAGCAATTTCATTACAAAAAAAAGTTTTGGGGAAAACTTGACTGACTGAAAAACAGTTCTGTTACGCTTATGGAAAAAGCATTGTGGGAAAATGTTAATGATGGATGCTCCTAGGGTTTGCTGAACTTTTAAGTGGGGGGGTCAGGCAACCTGGCCTAAACACCATATGACAGAAACTTTTTAAAGGAGCTATTATAATGTATTAAAAAGTGGAAAGAAAATACAATTAGCAGCTTCACAATTGGCAGTATAGAACAGTACAACTTAATCTTTAAAACAAACACAATTACAAAATAATAAATACAAAAACATGTTCCTGATACCCTGATGTTCTATATTATATAAAAAAATTACTGTCAAACAGAAATAGGTGCCCAGACATACCAAGAAGGATGCTGTGAATATTTAAACTCAACTTCAGCACTGGGGAGGGAGGATAAATTAAAGATAGGAGAATAATCTGTTTATCAATAAGCTTATGTCAATGGGACCTCGTACCCAAACCCCCAAAGCAGGGTCTTGTCATCTACATCAGAGGTCAAGTCCCATGACCTCTTTAACTGCATCCTAAGTGTCAGTTTGATTGCCTGGTTTCTTCCATTACTAAATGTTCAGATAATCTCCCCCCCCCCCCGGTTTATGGGCACAGTAACATGGCGTACATGCGTCTCTCTGCCAAGGCTGTGCGAGAGGGATGTAAATCCCAAAAGGTCTCCTCTGATAACTCACCAAACTAGCTGCAATGCTACATCTCTATCGGAGGATTGGCCTGCACTGTGCAGCTCCTCATGAGCATCGTAGTAGCGTGATATTGCACGTGTAATGTAATGCACTAAAACAGAGCTAAATCAGCAGCCTTCCCCACAGCAGCCCCAGTCCCTTACCAGTTGTGCACAAGAAAGTCTACCATGTGAAGGGAGGTGCGATCAGCCAATAAGACGGCTTGGTGCAGCGCATTCTCCCCCTTCTCCTGCAGGGGGCCGAGATGATACCTTCAGTGCTGTCACAGAGATAATGACTGCTGGCAGGCAAATGCAGAGAAGTCTCCATAGGCCAGCTCATGGCGTCTACATGAAACATCTCCTCACTGTGTTTATTAAACACATGTCCCTGCTATTGGCACAATATTAATCTGCCCACAGGTATTTCAGTGTAATGTGTTTAAGTGATGCTTTGTTCACGCTGAAATGCCTGCTTCAAGGTATCAGGGATCAGTGCGTTGATAAACCCATAAAAGGCCCTGATACTGAACCTTGAAACAGACATTTCAACTTGCATTATTTCAGTGAATAAATGGCTTTGACAAGGAATACAATGATGGAGGGGTATTTCAGTGACCTGTAGCATCAACAACGGGGTCAAGGGCGCAGAATTTTAGGGTTAGGGCTCGGTCTCCGACTGACATGTATACTCAGCAGACATCCGATACCTGCATGTGGTTTGGTAATGGCTGGCTCAGGTCCATCTTCTCGGCATAGAGTCGGAGCAGGGCGAAGATGTCGCGCCTGTACACCGCCTCCTGCAGGCTCCTCCGCATGGTTGCGGGGGAGTCGCCGCTGCGCAGGGCAAACTGCCCTTCCACGTACTTGCACATGATGAACTCCTTCCGCGCCGTCCTGCGGACAGAGGCCAGGAAGGAGGAGGTGAGGAACTGTGCAGGGATCACATTCGCAGGTTTCACAGCCGCGATACCCCAGAATTCTCAGCTCCAAATTGTCCCATCGTTCGCGATTAGTCTTGAGATGATGGCCTTCAATTTCTCAGGCTTCTTACCCGGACAGCACTTAACCTCTTCAGTTCCGTATAAGGCAATTCTATTATTGTGGGTATTTAAACATTTTAGATAGATATAGGAAGGTCTGTCAATCCCTTCATCCATCTGCTTTATAGCAGAATGAGAAAAAGGTCTGATCCATTGCAGGGTACACAAACAAACTATTAGTTAGGTTCTCCCCAAACGAGCTTGATGGGCCGAATGGCCTCCTCTCGTTTGTAAATTTCTTATGTTCTAAACACACCGTGGGCAATTTGAAGATGCACAGAGAATGGAGGTGGGATTCAAACCTCACACCCCCGGTGCTGTGTGGCAATACTGTTACCCAATGATTCACTTCACTGCCTGCAGGTTAGGACATTCCCAGTGGACAATTCCACATTGTGGGAGTTAGAAGTGCAGCCCCCCCAATCTGGAAAAAAATGCATGCGAGTGAAGTGAACAGATGTGTGAGATATAAAGATCACTGTGAGATATCATGTGAGAGGCTGCCGTAAACACGCATGGCATCCCCCAAACCAGCACTTTATGCGTTTATGAGTCACTAAACTTTTTGTGTGTCGTCTGCCAGCCTTTGCGTGTCGTCCGCAACTTTTGAAAAACTCCCCAAAAAGTTCCCATTTAATTTCCTATGCAAACGCCACGATATATCGAAACCACAGTGGGAAAAGTCACGATGCAGAAGAGCCCACTGACTAATAGTGCTCTCACTCCACTTCCTGTCTGGTCTGGAACATTCGATGTCCTGTTCCCCATTTCTGCTTACCAGTGCTAACCTGGCCTGCCGTCTCGGGGGCACAATTGGGCAAGTTGTCCTGGGGGACGGTAGAGAGCCCAAGGTAGAGGGCTTGTGCATCATGAGGCCCGGCTGAAGTCATTTTGTTCTTGGCCCCAGTAATTATGCATGTTGCGCCTGGTGCTAACAGAGTGCTGAAGCTAATCCAGAACATACTAGATCATGTCAGGAAGCTGAAACACTAAAGTCATTATTCCCTATAATCCATCACAGCAAACTTATTGCTGTTCATCGAATAAAAGCACAAATACCGGTGTAGCCTCCTAAGGGCATCTGCAGCCCGTATCACGAAGCAGAATATCTTTCTTAACCGAATAACTTGTCAGACTGAAGGTAGTGTGGGCTAAATGTAAGTGAACGAAGATGAAATCCATTTAACCTGGGGTACTTTAAATCAGACAAGTTATCCGGCTAAACAAGAAATCCTGCTTTGTGATACAGGCCCCATGATCCCAGGACTGGGGTGATTACAACCACTAACAGTGCTGCAAGTCCGGCTGAAACTAAGGTCACTCAGCAAGGTGCAGTTCCAAAAAGCCAGTCCTTTGTTTCTTTTCAGTGTCTCATATGCACTGGATAAACACACATTTGCATTTTAACCACTTCAAACCATAGACTATTTGTTAATCACTGAGTTACACTCACATCTAAGAATTATATAATAAATAATAAATTTATTAATCATATCAAATGATTCAATCTTTTCTCTAATAAATTGCCATATATTACCCATATAAAACAGAAAAATCCCAGCATTGTATGTTTTAAACAGCAAATTATTTGGGTGAACAGCCTACTCCATTACAGAAAAAAGCATGTTTATATACTATGTGCTGTATGTACTATAAAGAAAGATATAAATGAAGTTACATGAGTGCAGACCATATCACACACACACACACAAACAAACACACAGTGTGAGCCACTCAGCAGGACCAGAGCATTTACGGCATGAACATTGAAGTCATTTGGGTTTAATCTGTAGAGCTCGTGACCCACATGTCGCTCTCGGCAGACGGCTTGAGGGAGGGACTGGGAAGATTGGCCTCTACAATTTCATTAAATCCTGAGTTGCCCACGTTTCTGGCCAGCTGGAAAAGAGAGAGAGACAGTAAGCCTACGGGAGGAGAAGCAGCAAAGCTCACGCCCCACTTCTACAGGCTTCGTGGGCAAAATTCCTAGAATTACTGCGTGTTCTGAGAAAACTTCACTTGAATACCTCAAGGTTACAAGGAATTGTTCCGCAAGCCTGATACTGCACTATATTCCCTGAATGTCCTTCATGTTACACTTCTGATCACTGAATAGTCTTATTAGGTTCTTACGGTTTGAAAGGTGTTGTATACAGTAGCTCTTGCTCTAATACTGCCTACACTCCTAACTAGGCATTCATCGGAAGCTCAGCCCAGTCAATTCCTCGACGGCATTTATGTTTGTAATGTGCTATTTACTTGAACGTCGTTTGGACAAAAGCGTCTGCTAAATAAAAACAAATGAGGGTGTAAACCGTCAGTGGTGGCTCTCTGTCTTGCTGAGAATTACATAAGGTGAACAGCATAGCATATGTCCACTTGAGGTATACAGATTAACACCATCCTCAGGGGTCAGGTGATCTGTTTCACAGGTTCCACATGCAGCCATAGGGTTCAGGGCCCGCAGGAGCGCAGGCGGGACATACCAGCAGCTCAGAGGTGCCCAGCTTGTCCAGAGACAGGGACTGGATACGGGAATGATGCACCCCCATCTCGCGGTGGATGCCAGAGCACTCAATGCAGGTGAGGATACCAAGGTTGGTGGAGACCCAGGTGGGGTCTGAGAGCAGCATGCAAGCCCACCAAATGGGGGAAAACAAGAGACACATTAAAAAGGTGGCATCCACTTTGAAGATTCCATGCTTCAGAAAAAAACACGTCTGTGAACTTCACATATTCATTATAAACAGCATGGAAGCCAGTTGCAGACTGACGAACCACATTCCATACCTCACTTGTATGCAGTGAAGTGAAGCACTGAAGCCATATGATGGTTTACAGTAGCACAGCGAACACCCTCAATGTGCCGCTGGGGGCCACAGTTAATCGACACTCGTGACCAGAACTCCAGGGTCAGATAGCAGTGTCTGCTGCTGCACCCCCTCAAGGGGACACTTAAGCCAAATCCTTTCAGTACAAACATCCAGTGGAATATCACAGTAAATCATGGTGTCCTTTCCTGCTTACATGCCTAAGGAGACCTTTAGAGGCTTGGGTCCTGAGATTCACTTCTCGGCTTGCTATGCTGTCGGGAAGCCTGCCAGATCTACGCTCCCTTTCTTCTCAAATCCTTCAGCTATGTGGTATGCAGACATATCTGCTTTATATTCTTTCTTCATCTTTCACAATTTTTTGTGTCTTAGAATGTTCAGTTGAAGCAGTGATTGCTGCCCAAAAGCAGTCCAAATGATGTGAATCAATGACTGTGAATGTGAAAATGGTATCTTCATTCGTCCTGCTGCAGCTGTCTGGGAGATGCTGCCATCTTGTGTGGGCAGATTTTATTGTTCTCCCAGCACTGGGGTAGTGCTTGATTTCCATATCTTTCCAAAGCATTTTCACTAAAATGTATTTTGCCTACTTCTCCGTTACTCATCTCGAAGAGTAAAACTGACTGGTTAAGAGCTGGATTCTCAGTGCGAGAGAGCTAGCATCACCACCAGCATCTCAGCAGGGATAGACTGGGTACCAGCTTAATCCTCTTATTTCACAATGAGCCGTACACTCCTCCTTCCTTTAAGTTACTGTTTATGAGAGGGTTCTCACCCAGTAGTGAAGAGGGCGGCACCTGATGATTGGCAGGCACACCGTACAATACCGTAACAGGATGAAACCTGTGTTAACCAATAACAATTAGACGCAGGCTAAAAACACAGGGAGCTTTTCTACAGAACTGTTTTCCAGAAAAAAAATCACTGCTTTGCACTGTTTATTGATGACAAGAGCTAAAATGTTGCCCAAATATTAACAATCCATATTAGTATCCATGCATGCAGCCTGAAAAACATGTTCTTTCATTTTCGCAGTTCCGAAAAACCTAGGGTAGGGCTGGATTGGGAATAAAAATCGGTCCCCCGGGATAACTTTTGCCGACAGTGAGACCCTCCACAATGACTTTTCCTGACTGTGGGGTCCCTCACGCTGACTTTTCCTGACATGATGACTTTTCCTGACACGCTGGCTTTTGCCGGGTCACATTCCCATCAGTAATTGCCCAGTATAACAGATGGCCAGTCCAGCCCTGGCCTGTGCTGTAGGTTTTGTACTTTCATATTCAGTTTTATTCCAGTTCAGTGAATCTCATGCTGTTATCAAGCTACACTGGCTGTGATGTAACTTTATAAACCATATTGAATAATAGACTGTGAGTGCATATTGAACAGGCTGCTGGGATGAAGGGTCAGGAGAGTACTGCCCCCGCCCCCAACGATGAGTGACACAGCGATACAGTGACAGAGCGAGCGGCGGGTGAAGGTGCGTCACCTGGCGCCCCACAGTCGCAGCAGACGCTGTTCCCCGGCATGCGGCGGATGTCGGCGGTGATGGACCGCGTGAGGTCCTCCACGCTGTTCTCCCCGCTGGGCCTGCGCTCGTCCAGGGCCACGTTCAGCGCCTCCTGTTTGCTGTTCGTCAGCACTGAGATCCACCTGTTTTTTGGGGGCAGGAAGGTGGACAGACGGACGTCAGTAACTGATCCGGTGCGTCGCTGAAGCGCCTAACCCAAAAGTGTCCCTCTCGGAGCAGAACGCACACATCTCTCACGCTTCTGGCTATGCTGTGCCCTCAGTCTGCAGGACAGATTCACAGATGTTTCAGAAGCCAATACCATCCAGCTGCCTTCGCATCCTCCCATACACAAGGGCAGAAGAGAGAGCTTGATACTGGGGAACACACAATCATTTAAATGGAAAGATCTATTTTTTGTGTGGCAGGGAGGCGAGAAGCCAAATTAAATATTGGGGGGGCACACATTACTTCCCCCAGTTCCTACGCTTCTGCCCACACATCATACATCTCCGAAATTACTTTCTGCCTGCTCTTCTTCGCTCCAATCAGGTCTCACCTTTACCCCCCTCTCAACTAATTAATACCTCCTGGTCTATGAAAACGATTTGCCACGTTAGGAAAATTGAATATTATCACTTTGTAATTGATTTTCGTTATTATGAAGTAAATTTCAAATATTAATTGGTCAGTGATGCATAGAGTATTTTGGGTAACAATCTATCACGTTGACCTTGAACTGTAGCATTTTGGTGGATAACTCCAAGGAACATTGAATTTTGGGACAGCTTCTCTACACAGCTCAAGAGCAATAGAATGCACTATGCCGTTTCAAAGGCCCTGTTTACACTTCGTTTTGAAATGTGTCTTTGATGACAGGATCACAGGTAGACAGCCGTGACATCACCATTCACATCTGTTTCCATCGTGTTTCTCCACGGTGTCTGGCTGACCACTTGTGTTCGGATTTCATTACTGCCTGTGTCAGGCCGGAAGGTCAAATGGGCCCACGCACAGCTAGTGTAACGTCCTTGTCAGGGACACATCAGGATGCATTAGCTATCTATTAGAAAATATGGTACCACTTTACAATAAGGCTCCCGTTTGCCACTTGTAAATGGTAGTAGCTCATTAATAAAAAAAAAACTGTGTTATAACTTGTTTAAATAATTAATAATTTACAAAGTGTTACAACCTAATTAATAACCACATTATAAACCATTCATAAACTCTTTATACGGGTAGCCTTATTGTAAAGTGGCACCAAATGTGTCCCAGAGCACCGTGGCAAGTGGTTAGAGTAAGCAGATCACGATGCGTCTGGGTGGTTCACTTGTGATCCAATCCGCACAGATGCATTTTAAACTAAAGGTAAACAGAGCCAGAGTTACTCTTTATCTGAGCTGCTAGATCTCACACACGTCCTCAAAGGGTATGTGCTTTCAGCACTGGGACCTATTAATAAACAGGCTGCTTGCCATAAAGGAGCCTCTCTATCTGCAGCTGACTGTCACATGGACGACGCTCGCGCTTCTGGCTGAATGAACCGCTCTGCAGCCCCAGGGAGACCTAATGAGCAAAACATCAGGACAAAGGTCACAGATGCTCGTATCAACAGAGGCGTCATTTTGAAGCAAAATTAGAGGCCTACACTGCCTTCTCAGTACGTTCAGTGCATTCACAACTACAGCTGAGTGCCTGTCGTTGACTGACTTTGATGTATATAAGGACTTCTTTTATTTTCATTTCATTTGAGTTTTTTTTTTACATTTACTTAGCAAGCGCTTTTATCAAAAGCGACATACAATTGAGAGAGCAGGGTCAGCCAGTCCCTGGAGTGATCAGAGTTAAGGGCCTTGCTCAGGGGCCCAGTGGTGACGTCATGTGATTTGAACTAATGTCTTTCTGATCGCGGAGTCCTAATCCAGAAAGCTACCCACCCCCAGGCACAACTTTTCTATAACTATAAATGGCAATTTGTAACAGTGGAGTTAGAAACTATTAGAAAATGCTGAATGAATGAAGTGGTTTAAGATCTATTGAAGTGTAAAACAAAGACGTGGGGTGTGATTGCATGTGGTCTGCTAAGCTATATAATAAATGCATATATATTATGAAATATGTCACAGGGTTCTGAAAAGTAAAAAAAGTAAGAAGGACGGTAGATATTTTATGCAGGCAGACAGCGGTGAGGCACTGCCAAAATGGCAATCATGGAGATTTCACCACATCACGTTGCAAAGGCTCGCAGAGGAAGAGCCATTTCTCCACACATGAAATGTCCCTGAAAAGCTGTGCTAAGCCGCCGGTTAATGGGGGGGGGGCGGCGCCCGCCCCCGCCCCCCCCCCCCCCGGCCCCCCGGCCGGGGGGCCCGGGGAAGGAGGGGCCGCCCTTCTGTGCCCACGGGACCACGGTGAGCATGAGACGGCGCCCGAGATGCCGGTCC
>JAODLD010000136.1:12396539-12423870 GCA_026781065.1 Mormyrops boulengeri | reverse complement strand
CGATTTATTTATTTTGAGCTTAGCTAGACTTAGTACCACATCAGCCTCAGATATACATATATTGGTCATAGATGACGCTGAATAATCTTAATGCTGTATAGCATAGTAGCCCTTTGATGCATCTCACAGAGGAGACAGAGGATTTTGTCACAAAGATACTATTCTTTAAATTTATAGGTTATAGGTCACTTTAGAGAACACACAATAAAATTTTCTTCGGTCACATACGACAGAGTCTGGTGACTGACAAAAATTCCCTACTGAAAAATTCCCTGGTGAAAGGTCACGTGACTTTATCGCAATGATTATAATATCAGATCAAACGGACAACAGGGTTGGTAGTATGGACACAATGCTGGTCCTATGACACCCCCCCGGGCCTGGATACATGCGGCGATACAGTGCGGAAGGAGTCGTACAGCCGTTGTATCCTCTCCTGTGGCATGTCGCCCCACAGCAGTTTTAACTGCCCATCGAGATCCTGCAGATTGGCACTGGGTCTGAGTTGACGTCTGGGCTGATCCCACACATGTTAGATTGGGGAAAGATTGAGGGACCTGGCTGGCCACGGGATGACCTCAACATGACGCAGGCAGTACACAGACACACTGATGTAGCGCTGTGCCGTCAGGGTTCTCCAAATCATTACCAAAGATAACCTGAAGTCATACCCTATGGCTCCCCACACCATGATGCTAGGAGTATCACCGGTCTGTCTCTACACTACATTAGCAGGATTGATCCTCTCTCCTCGGCACCGCCATATGTGCATGACGGTCATCCACAGTAATGCACAACCGAGATGCATCACTGAACATGATACCACACCACTCTTCATTAGTCCACGCCTCCCAGTTACAGCACCACTCCAAATGCAGCCATCTCTGCGCTGGCGGTAACGGCAGCCTATGCAAGGGATGGTGAATCCGTAGTCTGATGACACGAGGCGCTGTAGAGCGTCCAATACCTGTGTCTGGATTGTAGGCGCAGATGTTATGGGGCTCTGTAATGGTTGGCGCAGAATATGACGATCCTCACTTGGCGTGTTCTGTCTTGGGCGACCGGAACCTCCACAATGTGTGTGGGTGCCCTCACGTCCCCATTGGTTCCAACATCGGTCGACTGTGACATCTGCATGCCCCACATACCAGGCAATTGTACGATGCGACCATCCGGCCTCATGAAAACCCACAATGTGACCCTATCAAACTCTGTCAAGTGCTGGTAATGCTGTTTAATGCATCTATGAGACATCCTCTGTGTCTGGTGACTGGAGGGGCCAGCTCCTTGCAAATCAAAACATTTACATACTATTAAATGGTCTGCACGTGTACCAAATTACATCCAAATTGGACCCTTACTTCTGGGTGTTTAACTCTTTTTGTCACCGAGTATTTTCCATGCACCAAGCTAACAGTATTTAACTCATAAAAAGGTATAACAGGCAGCAAAACACAGAGCTCAGAGGACAAGAGTTAAGGCGATTCCCATTCATACATCTTAGACATTCACTTTAAACATCAGGACACTTCTCAGTTACATGTCCAATTCCTTAACTAGTACTCCACCTACTAACTAAAGAAATTATGCTCTCTCTGCTGGGCTTTTTAATCATTATTTTGCGCAAGACAGATCTTGCCGAGTAAAGGAGAAATATAGATGGAAGAATGCACAGACATCCATCCACTGTCCACTGTACACACTGTCTGTGCAGAAGAAATATACATGGAAAAGAACTAATAACTGTGGATGTTTCCACTGGGAATGACCTGGAGACAGAATTTGGTTCTGGGATGGGGTGCAGGTGGGAGGGCCGTAGGATTCACAGGCATTTCAAGGAATCTGACAGTACAGTGGCCCAGTACATATGCTATCTCATAACAATAAAGAAAATAACCAAACTCAAACCATTCAAGCTTCATAGTTTCAAAACGACTTATCTTCTTGTGTTCTCACTGCTTCCTTCCTTTGGGTTTTGTGACAGAATATCAGAGCGATGCTGAGAATAAGGCGTTATCTGTCAGCACAGGCATTGCCTTAAAAATAGCCACGGCTCCTTATGGTCCTTTGGCCCCGGTATCGGAAGGAGATAAGAGCAGAGAAGCAGCCACTGGCTGCATCCAGCAGACTACACATTTTCTGTAACCGCTTGACTTATGCAGGGTCATGGGGGGTCTAGAGCCTATCCTGAGCTATGGGCATAAGGCAGGGAACAACCCGGGATGGGGCGCCAACTCAACTCAGGGCACAGTCACAAACCATTTGCACCTATGGGCAATTTGATAACTCAAACTAACTGTGAGAGGAGGAAACCCCACAATGACACGGGGGGAGCATGCGAACTCCACACACATAGAGCCCTGCTGAAGACTTGAACCCTGGTTCCAGAGGTGTGAGGCAACAGTGCTAAGCTCTGCGCCACCCCACCCAAAAACAGCACTTCTAAACTCAATCAAGCGGCAGCCAATCACCTTCTGGATTGCCAAGGAAATTTGCTCCCACATGTGATCAATTGTAATAATTTTCAGTAGTTAAATAAGATTCTTTTCTATACCAGCTGTATCCCGTAGAACACAAAACACCCAATACAAGACAAGATGATTTTAACCAAAACTGTGTGTGGGGGGGAAAAGGATGGATTTTACTTCATTAGATAAATACATCACAGTTTAAGTAATGGTGGTTCAGTGGGTTTCCTGACCTCTGGGATTGGGGAGGTCGAATGTCACCCCTGTGTTTGGAGTTTGTACATTCTAAAGACATGCAAAGACAAGCAAACTTGCACCTCTGATTTCCCCATTATGAACATATGTGTTTACTGCCCCTCCCCCAGGACACTATACTGCATAACCCATTATAGAAGATGGATGGATGGATGGATGGATGGATATTCTGAATAACCAAACAACCAGCCTTGTCTCTACTAGTAAGCACAACAAAGAGTCAAGGGGGTATCAGGAAAAAAGAGTCAGAGGTAGAGTCACTCTCACCCCAGTCTCCAGGTCTCGGGCTTTGCAATAACCTCAAGCACACATCATCACACAACAACAAATTTATTCACCCGAAAAGGAACAAGACTTTATATCACCCTCATTTCTCTGCTGAACCTTTATATGTGAAAATGTGAAGAATGCATAGAACACAAATACAGGCTCTTTGTGATGGCTACAGCCACACAGTAAGACATGAAACATTCTTACATCCATAGTTGATTATTTTGTATGCTTTTTCTAATTAAACTGCTTTATTTATAGTAATAATTCATAGGTTTTAGTTGATGTGCTTTGCCGCTTGTGTTAGGTACAGTATACATATTTTTGATATTGTATGGTTGTGTGCAGTGGTTGCCTAATTGGTTCTTTGATTCCACAGTTACTTTGGATACGGGGGATGGTCTCTCCTATTCAGTATGAAGGTGTGGCTGAGGGCGGAGGACTCTTAAGGACAACCCCTGGAGCAGGAGTGAACCATGTGCTGCCATGGCAAGAGGGGGGAGCTGGGGTTTAGTTGTATTCTGCTTTGTTAAGTTGTAGGTAGTGCTCATTTGGTTTACCCCTTGTGTGTTAATTGGTTTGGCCAAACCACTATATATGTTACTTCGTGTCTCCTTATAGTAAGGTCAGTTTGTTTCAGTTACTATTTTGCTTTGAAATATTAAGTTTGTTGGTTTTTTTGACCTCTTTTATGGGCCCTGTCATTAAGGTCTTGAGTTTTGTCATTGTTTGTATTGTTGGGGGTCAATAAAGACCTATTTTCTTTGGTTATGTTCCCGTGTTTGCGTTGCCTTACTGTTTGGTCCCTCACACTCTTCCATCTTGAAACATATCGGTATCAAATCAGACAGTGATTTGTCCATGAGACCCGGTCAACTGTAGCAAGCTGAAGCTGTGGGGTATTGGAATTGTCAGTGTCAGTATTCAGTAGCAAGAAAGACATCACTGGACACCAGCAAGCTGTGCAGTATCCATGGTATAGGGCAAAGATAAGAGGCAGGCATGAAAAGTAGATAAGCGATGAAAAGTATAACATTACCAGAGATGACTTATGGTTAATTCATAGCTGACTAGTTAGACAATAAGGGGAAGAATAGAAAATGCATCATTGTAAGGACTGATCTCAGGTTTCTAAAGGTTTTATATACTCCAGTCCCCATTGTACAAGCACAGTGATTCCTTAGTGTTAACATATCTCGTCTTTATCTCACAGAGACACACAGAGACGCAGGTGAGGGAGTGCATCTTTGGGCCTGAGTACAGGGTCGGTCAATTTCCCTGCCTCTTCTTTTTGGGGTTAAGGATCAGGCTCAAAGACCCAGTGGTGATATATTGTCTCTGTAACCAGAGGATTCAAACTGCCAGCCTTATGGACATGGGCAAAGACTGAAACCCAGACAGCCAGACACCTGTATTTATATGTGTGACTATACAGCTTTGCTTGTTGCATTATCTGAAACAAGCAAAAAATCATACTAAGAAACTGGGAATAGATGGACAGGTGAGAGAAGACTTTTACAGGTTTACAGGGAGGAGCACTCACTGTCTTCCTGGTTAACATGTGTGACACTAAAGCAATGACAGGTCTCCCAGTTTGTTCATGTACTCAAGGAATGCATTTGCTTAATTACTGATCTCTACGTATATGTGAATACAGTATCACTTTTTTCACTCCAGACTAATTTGGACACTAGATCCTTCTCATGAAGTATGTGCTCTTAGCTTTGCCCAAAATGCTTACAGTAATCCCCTGGCACATACCTACCCCTAAAATCCACTGAAAGTATTACAGATCTGTGGGCAACTCAAGTCCAATATCGCGGAGATACACTCAAAAAAAAATAAATCCCAAAAAAAAGGAAAATATCAGTCCAAGGAAACACAAAGAACAAGTTTTCAATGTAGAAAATAGCAGCATGCTTTACTAATCTGCCACATTGTCCTGTCATTAGTAATCAGTGCTGGCTAAAGTGATAAGCCCACGACTTTAGAGGAACATTTTTTTAAAGAGATTACTTTATAAAGTAAAGTCTATGAACACTGCTTCAGCAGCGTTCACGATTCTCCCGATAATAGAGTGAACCCACAGCCACAAAAGAGCACCATATTAACACTGGCGCTACATACAGGGAGGGGGCTATAATACCCAGCGACCAGGGGCCTGTTCTGCAGCATTACAGACAGGGAGGGGGCTATAATACCCAGCGACCAGGAGCCTGTTCTGCAGTGTTACAGACAGGGAGGGGGCTATAATACCCAGAGACCAGGACCCTGTTCTGCAGCGTTACAGACAGGGAGGGGGCTATAATACCCAGAGACCAAGAGCCTATTCTGCAGCATTACAGACAGGGAGGGGCTATAATACCCAGAGACCAGGGGCCTGTTCTGCAGCGTTACAGACAGGGAGGGGGCTATAATACCCAGAGACCAGGACCCTGTTCTGCAGCGTTACAGACAGGGAGGGGGCTATAATACCCAGAGACCAAGAGCCTATTCTGCAGCATTACAGACAGGGAGGGGCTATAATACCCAGAGACCAGGGGCCTGTTCTGCAGCGTTACAGACAGGGAGGGGGCTATAATACCCAGAGACCAGGACCCTGTTCTGCAGCGTTACAGACAGGGAGGGCGCTATAATACCCAGAGACCAGGGGCCTGTTCTAAACTACAGCGTCTATCACCAATAAAAGCTTGTTCTAGAAACACTCCCCACTAATGGTGAATCATTTAATCATTTAAAATCAGTTTCATACAATCATCTGACATGGTGGACTGCGAGGGGGTGAATTAAATCAGCCGATGGAAGAAAATTAATTCATGAAGTACCAGAGAGGTAATGAAGGTACTGAGGAAGAGGAGAAAAAAGGTGAACAGAAACAGAAAGAGGCATTTTACAGGGCTCTCAAATTTCACTCCAGCAGTCAGGTTTCTTGGTGTGGCAGTTCATTTACCAATCATCTCTTCATTGCAGTGAGATAAACACCATCTTAAATATGCCTGAAGTGACAGGCAGTGTGAACTTCAGGGCTTTTGAAATGAAAATGCAGATTATTGTTATTTACTGTCACCCGCTAAAACAGATCAGTGTCATATCATAAAATTCTGGGTCAGTTTAGGACGATGCGGCACTTACAATTTTGCTCCGAGCCCAAAACTACAAACATCCCAAACCTTTGGTAGTAGCCTGCATGTATGGAATAGCAACAAAGGCAGGAATACATTTCATCTGAAGCTTCAAGCCTCATCTGATATAAAACACTGATGGTTATCTGCAAATTAAATGCATCATCTAAAACATTTGCAATTAAACTGACATAAGGTACGAAAATTAAAAATGAAATTCTAAATTTATAAGTATTAGCCTTATAACTGCCTATCACGTAGCTCCTGATAGATATTACTTTGTCTTGTGATTGCAGGCCAATAACATTTACTACAGAGTTTTTTGAGTAACATAAATGGGAAACAAAGGCTCTAATTGCAACACTTCTGCTTATTGAATTTCACAAGAGGCTTTACTATGCACTAAATGGAGATTTCCGGTTTGTCTCAGGCTCAAAAAAACAAGGGCGTTTCACTGAATCACATTCACGGTGAATCTGTAATTAAATCAATACACAGACAACGTACCATCTTTAACCACATTAACAAAACTGTCACACATGCTCAATAATCCAAAAAGTACTTGAGTTTAATAATCTGAGCGTGTAATAAATGTTTTAAATGCAAGAGCAAACTGCTGGCAATATACATGGACATCTTCAACTTTCACCCCAATGGCTCTTAACCATGATTAAAAAAAATAATAAAACATTATTAATTATCGATCTCATGATTATTAATAATAATCACTGTGATTATAAATAACTCAAATTCAACCTTCTTATTCAGACAATATCCATGTAGGTTTCTGTTATCTGTAAATGTAGTTTAAAAGTTTTTATTTTTTTTTGTAAATTTAGCAGAGCAGCTGAGCAGGGCTGCTTCAGCAAACTGATTGAGCACAGCGCTGATCCGGGAAGACAAACTAAAGCGGGATCACGAAAACACACAGTGACAATACTCCCGCATCCCAAGCTGCATGCAGCCTGTCTGGAATCGCTTCTCTTTGTTCTCTTTTTGCCTGACTGACAATGCAAAAACCACATTTCTGGTTTCTATGGAGACTTCTTCCTGTTTCCCAAGCGATGCGCCCTTTCTTCTCCTGACACAGAACATTTAGCAACATCTAAGGAGGGTGGAAGAGAAACATGAAAGAGGCGTTGTGCACTTCCTCTAGAGATGTGTCTGAAATGCCTTTTGGAACTCGTGTTGAGTCCAGACACAAACACACAGCAGATACGAGACCTCCGAATTTGTAAATAAGCAAAAATAATCTCAGGGATACCACAGGGGGAATTATTTAAAATTGTTAGCACATGCAGACTTAAATTATAAAAAAAGGAAATCACAGTCATAGTGTTACTGTAAAGTAGGAAGTAAAACCAAAGAATTAAAATTGCCATGGCGGAAACCAAAAACCATTCTGAATTCTCAGAACCTCTTAGATTTAGTGAAACTCAGCTTCGTCTCCTGGTGGTTTATCTGGAGGTATGCAATGGAAGTGTCTCTCAGGAGTTTCTCTGGCACAGGCTGGGTTATCTCGCCAAAACTATCTTCAGCGGAGCAAAGAAAGGCTGATAAAAAAGACGAAATTCGCCTGCCTGCAATCCCCCCAAATTCTGCAATTTTACAAAGGATATTAAATAGGTTTACATGATTATATCACGACAACGTAAGTAGGGTTGCACCAGGAAACTCAATACTGAACATCTGACTGCAGATAAGCTAGACATAAACACAATTCCTCATCAGGAATGAGGAAAGAGACCAAATATGCAATATGTCTCTGTTTACTCAGATTATCGGAATGTACACAGTCTAAATAAAGACATTCAAACATCTCTGCCAAGATATTTGTGATACTGTAATTATTTATTCAAACAAATGCATTTACATTGAAAAAAATCGCTGAAAGCCAGACCAATGTTGCGACACTTCAACAGGAAGTATTTACCAAAGCACCTCCTCCCAGTTAACAAAACTGACAGTACAAGGTATCTTACACTCTGACATATGCTTGTAGTTCACCTAACATTGTCAGCACTGGTTTGCTGTCATTTTACGACTTTGATGTGCAGATATAGACTCAAATAGAGCACCCTTAGTAATAAGAGTATATTATGAAGAGTGTGACAGCGAGAGAGATCAAAGCCGTATTTTGTTACTTTGTTTCTGTATATTAAGGTATGTCTAGTGAGGGCTGTTTCTCAGCGTTGTTCACACTTTTATTTCAATGCATTTCTAGGTATTATTATTGGTTAGAGGACACTGAGGCCTCCCAGGGAGAATGCCAGACACCCCCGCATACATGTTATTATGGCTACTTCTCTGTTAGATCTGGCCAGCCATCATAACCTCGGGGCCTGACCGTGTCCAGCGAGTGTTCATTAGCATTTGGAGACTTCAGAGCCTGCGTGCAGCATATCTGCGTCCAATTTTACATCACAACAATGACACAGTTGCCAACATGCAGAAGAAAACACCAAATTGACCATCTGTAAGACTGATCAACTATATGGTGCTTTACTTTTAAACAACTAGCTTAGAACTGGATCAAAGGATAGTTACAACATTTCAGAACTGATGTAACTGTTAGTGTAATAATCCCTTGTAAACATTGTCAAACAAGGACATCTTTCAGACATTCTTTCACACATAGTTGAGGGTCAATTTGATAATATTTTTGCCATGTTTGGAAAGGCTTTGAGAAACATATGTCTGACTTAATATTTAAGATTTTCCCCAAGACACAGTAGAACTTGTATCATAATGTGTGCATGACGGTGCAAAAAATCTATTTTCCTTCACAACAGAGAAGAATGTTGGCTGAGCCAGATAAAACTTGCTATAACACAGTTTTATTTAATTATAATTTCCACAATCAAACTGGTGTATGAATTAATGTTGGTTCAGCCAATAGATAAAGTAAATTACCATTCAGGCAATCATGCCCGCTGATCCACATCATATCGGCAAAGTGGGCACAGGGTATGGAATCAGTCTTTCCTGCTCTTTGAAATCAACATGTGTTCTTTGGGACACACTGAATTGTAAGAAGTTTCTCATTTAGGCTTTTTAAATGAGAGCGTCTACTGCAAATATAATTATCTGGGTGAGAAGTTCCACTGTTTATGTAAGCAGCAAGACTTGCCACCCTAGTTGCAAGGACTCATGATAAGGAGCTTGTTTGTTGATGTCACCTGACTCGTTGTTGAATAAGTCAATAATTTAAAAACATTTTTCAGCTTCCTCTTGGACGGTGTTTCTTTTCCTCTCTCACTCCCTCTCAGCTCCACCCTTGGGGCTTTTTTATCCACACGATGTCAATACAATATCGATACGCAGGTCTCATAGCACTGTGAGATCATGACAGGCAGAACATACCACAAACTCAGAGGCACTGGGCAGAACCATACTGCATGCGCGTTTTGTACTAAAACATCTACTTTGTTTCACCATTGGATTATTTAAAGGTTTGCTCTATGGCAGGCCAGCGGGAAATCTCCCGGTACTCCAGGGCCAGCCCAACGGTGAAATCGGCCTGCTGGTCATGGGAATTGAACCAGCAACCTTCCTAACCCACAGAGTTATAAACCATGTGAAAAATACCTGAAAAGTAACAGAGCTTCTAATCAGAGATATCAGAGATAACCAGCTAACTACTACGGGAGGTAAAACTGTTCACCAAGGACCGGCTATAGATAAGGTCTGTCAAGCCAGTAACCACACAGAAGGCTATGAACCTTATTTAACTAATTTAAAAGTGGAAATAAAAGGACAGAGAGAAGCAAGCCAACTTATTGATTTATGAGGCCTCAGTGTTTAATTACAGCCTGGTTTTCGGTTCCAAAGTCAAGACAAAGTAACTGTCATGTCAGCTCTGTGACGCAATGGTCATACAATGAGATCAAATTTCTTTTCTTTTGGGCATGTACATCATCATCAGCTGTATAAACCACAGAGACTGTGCCTCCATTGCCTTCTATTCTAGAGGAATGAAGGAAAAATACCTCGACCATGATGTCAGATTTGGAGATCAAGTCTGCCCATTAGAGAAGAGAGTCGATGTCAGGTACACCTACTTACGATATAGCAGGATAACGTTTCAAAAACAAATTTCTGGGGGGTAAAATGCCGATATCGGCATAGGGCATAGCCCATCTGTTTCAAGGTTCGACATGTTGTGTGTTCAGAGATGCTCTTCTTCATACCTTGGTTGTAACGACTGGTTATTTGAGTTACTGTTGCCTTTGTATTAGCTTGAACAAGTCTGGCCATTCTTCACTGACCTGCCATCAAGAAGCCATTTTTGCCTAAAGAACTTCCACTCACTGGATGTTATTTAGTTTTCAGTCCATTCTCTAAAAACCCTAGAGATGCTTGTGCATGAAAATCCTAGTAGATCAACAGTTTCTGAAATACTCATACCAGCCCGTCTGGCACCAGCAGCCATGCCACGTTCAGAGTCACTCACATCACCATTCTTTCCCATTCTGGGCTTTGATGTGAAGATTAACTGAAGCTCCTGACCTGTATCTGCATGATTTTACACATTGTGCTGCTGACACATGATTGGCTGATTAGATATTTGCTTCAACAAGCAGTTGAACGGGTGTACCTAATAAAGTGGCCTGTGTGTCTGTGTCTGTGTGTTTGTAATTATTACATTGTAGTAGGGCTTATACAGATTACTAACTTTTTGGTGTCATAAAAAGCCTCATTAATATTTTGGCTGTACTACTAATCTGCTTAACATATTGTGGGCATAAACAAACGTCCACACAGTACCATATAGTACTGCCTGTTTTGCATGTCATCTGAAGCCCTGGTGATTATTGTGCATAATATCGATATGATATCGCCCAGCCCTACATTATGGGGAACAGATTTCCCCACAATATGATGTAAACCTTTTTATCCTTTCACCTTGTGGGGACATTTTTTTCGATCCTCACAAGAATGACCTAAAGTTTACAAAAAACTAGCCAAAAGACTTGCATTTATTTAGTTATTTATGGTTAAGGTTAGGGCTGGCTAGGGCTTAAGGTTGTCATAGTTGAGATTAGAGTTATGGCCATACAAATGAATGGAAAGTCCCCACAAAGATATGAATACATGCAGTGTGTGTGTGTGTGTGTGTGTGTGTGTGTGTGTACAATACGTATAAAAAATAAGAAATATTAAGACATGACAGTAAAGTCTAGACATTGAACGTAAGACAGAGAACAGAGGGCAGCGTGTGGCTCAGTGGGCTAAGCCTCTATGCCTGTGATCAGAAGGTTGCCGGTTTGAGCCCAGCCTTGGCACATCTGTGGGTCCTTCTGCAAGGCCCTTAACCTCCAGCTCCCTGAGTACTGCAACAGGTGGCTGCCCTTCATGGCCAGCTTACTCTTATCTTCAGAGAGCAGGTTGGGGAAAGCATAAAAAGAAATTCCGCACAGGGATCAATAAAGTATATAGAAATAGATACTGTTAATTTAAATGTACATTTTCATTTAGCAGAAACTTTCATCCAAAGTAACATAAATTTGTCTATTGAGAGTGCAGGGTGAGCCAGTCATAGATCAACTGGGCGTTAAGGGCCTTTTCAGGGGCCCAACAGTGACATCAATCCTGGGATTTAAACTAGTGATCTTCTGATCACAGGCACAGCATCCTAACCCACTGAGCTATTGCCTGAAGTATAAACGAGCACATCACATACGTATGCTTTTGGCAATGCTAACGCCAAACCACATTTCGACATTCCTGATGTCCTGGACCAGCAGACCAATCCATGCAAACATACATCTCGCCTTTCTTTGCGAGACTATTTTAGCCCGAGAGCAAAATTCCACTGATGAAGCAGATTGGGGAGAATGGCCCACTCAGCACAGCTGACTTCATTGAGCACTTTGTTTTTCATGACAGCTTTTCAATTTGGCTTTTTTAAAAGGTTCTATTGTATGAGATCAACACGAATGCAATCCATTTGGGGTGCTAGCCTTCCGGTTTCCCATGTGATGCCTGGCATGCTGTAGCTCTCTGCAGCTAGCAGTGTGGCAGAGCAGCTTAATAATGCATTGCACCCAGTTAGGCATATGGGTAATTGTCTAGATCGAATCATTACGGGAAAAAACACTCGACAACCCAATCGCTAACGTCATGCAGTTATCTGATCATGGGTGGGTCATACCACGACAAAATGCCGTTTCGCGGTACTTTTCACCAAACCTTAAACCCGCAGCCTGTTGGTTCCATTAACAGATGATCCCTCGCACGTGGGCTTCACCTTCCATTGCTGAGCATGGCACATGGATGTGCACGCAGCTGCACGAGAGAGCCAGCAGAGGAGGCCCTCAGCCTCGGCCCGCACACATACCGCTCACTTACTGCCAGCTCTGGGCCAAGCTGAACACCAAATGTCCAGCCCCCGAAATAACTACAAACTCGCTTTCATATCATGGTGTGAAAATGACAAGCTACACCTATTTTAGGTAACTGCGCTCCTCCTGCAACCAGTACTATAGTTAAAATGATTGCCGACATGTTCTGAACCGGAAGGCTGAAGCTTATTAGTATATAAAGTTCAGGTTAGGAGGGTTTTAAATGAAACAGCCCAGGAAGAAACAGTGTTAGTTAATATTGAAACAGCAAAGCTGATTATTTACTATAACTATGATTTATTTATCTATTTATTAATATAATAAAAGCACATACAGCAAATCGGCCTGGAAGCCAATCCCACTATTGGCCTACCTTATCGTGGTGTTGATTCATTTTAAGGTTTAGCTTGAGACACATCACCATAACCACAAGAACTATGCTTTCATTTTATTTACTATTACTATTATCATATTCATGTTTTTGTTTGTTTGTTTGTTTGTCTATTTGTTCATTTGTTTGCTTTAAACACCACTGGTTGACACGTTTCTATACACCTTTCTTTGGGTTTGCATCACTGATGATTCAGCTGATAAGTGACTTGTTGAATTCTGTGAGAAGTTAAAACGTTTTTTATGAAGAAGTTTTCAGCTCCTTTGTTTGGGGTCATGCTCACTGAAAGGGCAGTTTATGGCAGGTGGGGAGGTGGAGGATGGGGTAGAAAGGGTGATGTGCAGGGCAGGTGGGGAGGATGGGGTAGAAAGGGTGATGTGCAGGGCAGGGGGGAAGATGGGATAGAAAGGGTGATGTGCAGGGCAGGTGAGGAGGTGGAGGATGGGGTAGAAAGGGTGACGTGCAGGGCAGGTGCGGAGGTGGAGGATGGGGTAGAAAGGGTGACGTGCAGGGCAGGTGGGGAGGTGGAGGATGGGGAGAAAGGGTGATGTGCAGGGCAGGTGGGGGTCTCGCCTGGGGTAACACGAAGCATGAAGGGCCCCCAGAGCAGCAGACACTTTATGCCATACAGGACACATGGCAGAAATGTCATGGACTAAGGTCCATGATTGATATAAGGCCTTAGAAACTCTTTGGCCCAAAGTAGAAAGTGATGATGTGATGGAAGTGCACCTTGAGCCATATGAATCAGCTGAGCAATGACTTTCATTCCAGGACTTGACATCTGAAGGAAGTATCATTACAAAACGTGATGAACACTGCTGATAAGCAGGCGATGGAGGCTTATCTGTCAAAACTATCATTCACGCTCTGTGGTATTTTTTGGAATACCCTGTAATTCATTATTGAATTTTGAGCCAATTCCAAAATACTAATTAAAAAGTAATAGCACAGGTGTCCCCTCACATTAGTGATTCAGAATCAAAATTATATAAATAAAAATTGAGTTTCTATAAAGTAACTCAAAGGATATATAGATAACCATCCATCTATACCGTATCTATATGCACCAGGGAGGCCAGGGGGCCAGGTCTACCCAAAGTCACAGCTGGGCCCCCCATTCAGATTAATCAAAGAAAATAATTAAAAGGTTTTCACTAACTATATTGAGTACTCCAGTTTCCCCCCACAGTCCAAACACACACTGAGGTTAATTGCAGTTACTAAACTGCCTGTAGGCGTGCATGTGTGAGTGATTGGTGTGTGACTGTGCCCTGTGATGGGTTGGCGCCCCATCCTGGGTTGGGTGTGACTGGTGTGTGACTGGGCCCTGCGATGGGTTGGCACCCCATCCTGGGTTGGGTGTGACTGGTGTGTGACTGGGCCCTGCGATGGGCTGGCACCCCATCCTGGGTTGTCCCCTGCCTTGCGCCCGTAGCCTCCGGGATAGACTCCGGACCCGCCATGACCCTGAGTAGGATAATCGGTTACTGAAAATGGATAATTGCATTGAATGTGCTGCCTTGCCCCAGTAGCTTCTGGGACAGGCTCCGGACATGGAAAATGGATGGCGGGATGGATGGATGGGCATCAAATGTGAATTGCCTTGTCTTGGGAATTATTAGAATTATTAACAACAATAATAATAATTATTATAATTATTATTATTATATTCAGAACTCCCTCTTTTATGTTTGTTGATTGACGTTACCTATAATCTGGACCGGAGTCACCATACTGTACATATATAATCCTGTTTATGAAGACATGCAGTAATGGCTCAGGGTCCCCCCAGATTTATGCCAGGCCCTCCCATCTACCACTTTTTTGCTCTTTTGCTTTTTGCTAAAACTAAACCATAACCCAGCAGTATGTAAGTACACCTCCTGATGTGAGGTGGGGGGGCATCCATCACGCAGGAAGGCTGGGGTCCCCGCAATGATCAGCACCTGTCCAGCGCTTCTCAGCCAGAGCTGTGGTCCTTCACTTTATTCCTCACACACTTCAGTTGGGTTCATCGTCTCTCCCAAGACTGACTTTATCCTCTTTCAGCGTGCTATGTCTATCCTGATCGCCCCCACAAAAGAACAGAAAGGGAAAGAGAGCAAAACCTCTCACCCCATAAACACGCCACCACAGACTGCCCATGTTACACAGCTGTGCTTTGTCTTCTCATCTAAAGACATTGTTACATTGTAACCCAAAGCCTCAAATTGCTGTTCCGTAACTGAAGACTTTCCTCTGCAGCAATGGTTCCCATCTACAGCGGCTTGGATGATCCACATAGCTCTGTTCTACCACCAGAACAGCCGAATGAACTATGTTCTTAGGAGGCCTCTGACTGACTTTATGGGATTATACCAGTAAGGGGAGATATCAGGATCAGGTCGAAATCCCTGCAAATCGCACACTGGTTCCATATTTCCCAAACGGGAATCCGTTATGAGTTGGGGACGGGCTTTTTTTCCTTCCGGGTGCTGAATGTCTATTGGATCATGGGTCTGTAGTGCTGGTGCAGAATGTGAGGGGTCACCACACCGGGAGCTCCGCAGAGTGCAGCGTACGGCCCAAACCGGAAAAACGAGAAATCCTGCAGGCATTCTGATCTGCTGAGCTCATGACCGGCAGCCAAAACCTTCCCAGAGAAATAAGAGCAGGGTAGCATGTAGGCTATGTGCTGTTGAAAGAAATGGAGTCTTCCAGAAGGTTACAGCTGAACTCTGCAGAAAGATCTACCAATTTCAATAGATTAAAACGTGAATTTCATGCACCACTAACTGCTCGCGCAGTGCAGCATGAAACTACTAACATCTGGATTACCATAATAATTAATTATCAAATCAGCTGTTTTTATTATTGTAACTAATCAGCTGAAGCTGAACAGTGACCACATCCACACGTGATCGTGACATGAAAAGTTACTTTGCAAGTAATACGTCACACTGAGCTACTCAGTTATGCATTTAGACTTTTATTTAGACTTAGGGCATTTTTTTAGACTTAGGGCATTTTCACACCAATAGTTTGGTTTCTCTGGTTCGAATCAGTTGATGAGTTTGCAGCATCTTTCCTTCGGCTCGGGCAGCTTTAACACAGAGAAAGATCAAAGCGAAGTAACAATGTCCTACAAACATTCATTCTGCTTATTGGTCAGATGTGTCTGTGGTGGGAATAAGGAAGTAAATACAGAAAGAAGGTCCTGTGTACTGGCTATGCAGTTAAACATCTCTCATTTTTATGTGTTGTTGCTTCAGTCGGTTCTTTTTTTCTTTTTCTTTTAACTTTCACATAGCACTGTTCAGTCGACCGGTAAAATTCTCTCTCCAACAGCCGTTGACTGAACATTTTGAAAAACTTCAGAGTTATTTTTAGGAGCTGACAGATGACATCATCTGCCCAGATTTCAAGAAGGTAACGCACCTCACTGCTAGAATAAGAGACCTCAGTTTATTTCTCCTTCTCCGCCTTGCTGCTGCTACTGGTTTGAATAAATTGAATTGGATTGAATTGAATTGGTTTGCATGCTCTGCTGCATCCCAGAATACAAAGCACGCCTGGCTAAGGGAGCCTTTTAGCTCAAACTCGCTGAGTACACCTGGAAGTTGGGTCGGATCGAGTTCGGATCAGATTCGCACCACAAACAAGCTGCTCCAGAATTCAGTTGGGACCGGAATGAGACCACCTCCTCTGAAGGGTCTCAATACGGTTCTTTTGGTCCGCACCCGAGTGCCATTACTGTGCTCACACCTGCCCAAACGAATCACAGCATGGGGGAAATCAAGTCCATTTTAACTGAAGTAAGAGGTGCTAATATGAAAACACCCTCGAGTGGAAATCTAGAAACCTCAGCAGTAAGATTTTTAACGTCAATGTAGCGCTGAAAAATTATATGGACATTATTACAGCCTTACTCACAGTTTGGACCAGCTTGTTATACTGCCACTAAAAGCTAATTTGTAGCTAGCACACATTCATTATATTTAAAGTTTTGAGACAACAGTCTGACCTAACTTCCTTATTTACGCAGTTGGGTGTTTTACAGGTGGAGTTGGTGAGATAAATACCATTCACATCCAGGCATTTCATTTTCAGTGGCCTTGCAGGACACAAACTAGTCACATTTAGTCATGGCTCCTTAACCGGCATGGCCTAACTGCTCATTCGTGACATCAGCTGAATGCCAGGGTGTGGCAGAGATCACCTGATTGGGCCACTTAGGGCCAAGAAGCAGCAACAAACCACAAAAAAGAGCAAGCAGTTTTCACTTGTAGAAGGCCTCTCTACCTCCCAGCACTCGCAGAGGCATCTAAATGTCAATGAGAGAACTCTTTAATGATCCGATTTATTCTCCAGTGTTTTACAGGCTCACCCGATTCACCCATAAAAAGGCCGAACACTCATACTTGACGGCCCTGGAGGAGAGTGCATTGACCAGCCGGTAGCATCTTATTATTCATGGAGATCCAAGGGGGGACAGCAAGCATGCTACTGTGCCACAGACAGCTACCCAACACACACTGGTGTTTGGCATTCTAATAAATCTGAGGATATGAGCGTGACATCCAAGCTCTCTCGAATGATCAGACACCCGAGACAGACACAGCTCATCTAAACCCCAGATCTAAGCACCCAAGGAAGCTGGAGGACTTGGGGGGAAACCCACAAGTCTATTCCAAACACAGAGACAGGGACAGAACTAATACTCACAGCCACAGAGGCGTGAGGCCACAGTATCACATTATAGACAATCGGCACGAATCCTTTAAGATGTTTTTCACTAAAACTCATTCTCATTGGGTCAGTTAATTAATCAGAGTAGAAAGCTACAGTAAGGTTTGAAGTAGGTCCTGAGCATGCAGTAATGAAAACGCACACTCGGCGCATGTGGATGAAAGAGGCACGTATAAAGCCCATCGATCACATGGCCTGCGGGGGTCAGCTTATTTACTTCGCTGCTAAAAGACGCATTAAAAGCTTAAATGGGAGCGATAACATGAACAAAACAGGGAACCAGGCAGCGCTCAGGCTGGCTGCAGTGTGCTTCACATAGGGGGGTGGAATGTTCTAGAACAGGGGTGTCCAACCACCGGTCCGATCCAGTATCCCACCAAGCTGCAGAAAACTGGCAGTCTGAGGGAAGGGCTGATTAATTTCCAAAAATGAACTATATATTGTATTATCAAGCCACAACTCTCTCATGACCCCTGACGATCGCACCTTCAAATCACATTGGTTACAGCTGCAGTTAGCAAATGCGCCATGTTGTTGACTGTATTTTCCTCTTCGTCTTCTTTAATCCTCCGGTCTGTGAAATTTTTGCACAGCATAAACTGGTCCATGGTCATCAAAAGGTTGGGAACCCCTACTCAAGCAGGACTAGGAGAGTGACATGAGCGCAGAGCCTTGGGGCAGTGGGCTTAAACGGCCTCAGGAGACGCAGCGAAGCCCCCAGGCTATCCACACAGCCGCTGACATCAACTGAACACATTTGGCTGAACACAGAGTCACCACACATACTGATCAGGCTACACAGTCATTAGTATTACCATACTGAATGCAAGCACATAAAATATTGTAAATAAAATAGGAATTCAAGGTCTGATTCCATCATCTAACAAAACATGATCTGCATGATCTGCAAGGTTTCCAAAGCAGCCTAGAAGACCACATCGGAATTATAGGCCTAATTATAAAAAGGAGAACCCAGAACAGGTAGTTACTTAATCTGACTATGAGCTTTTTGTTTCAGCCATGAGGGATTAAACATGCAACGAGTAAATTACACCATGACAGCTATCTGACTCACAGCAACATCAAGGCAGCCCATGGATCCATTAACGGCAAAGACTTTAATCCCATCCACCGTTTAAAATAGGATGGCTAGATCAGATCGGATGGTGCCCACACTTTTCCTCTTGCACACACACCCCCAACCCCCCACCAACTGCTTCATTCATTTGTCAAGCCAACTGAAAAGAAATTTGCAGTGGCATTTCACCCAGTTAAGCACAGTTCAGCAGTGCAATGAAATTAACTTCACTCAGATCAACTGCTTCTCTTTGAGGTTTAACAACCCATGCATCCATCTTCCAGTCATCCAGGGTGGGGAGGATAGGAGCCTGTCATGTGCTGGACATTTACAAAAGTGCCCACTACAACACCAGTACACTGGACATAAACGGAAGGACGCACTATTACGGATGGACACCGGCACACAGGACATTAACTGAAGGATCCGCTACGAGGCACAGACACCATCATGCTGAACATTAATGGAAGGACCCGCAACGAGGCACAGACACCAGTGTGCTGGACATTATCGGAAGGGCCAACTACAAGGCACAGACACCGGCACACGGGACATTAACAGGAAAGCCAGCCACAAGGCACAGACACCCGTACGCTGGACATTAATGGAAGCACCCACCACAAGGCACGGACACCAGCGTGCTGGATATTAACGGAAGGACACGCTATGAGGGACAGACACCAGAAAGCTAGGCATTAGTGCCTATACGCCTAACACTCTCAGCAGCCTGACAGACTGTTACATTATCCTTTCTGCGGGTCCCCAGATAACAAGCCAACAGCCATTGGCATTCATCATTTTCGCAGTGGGGGATTTCGATGTCACTGCATTTTTATTTATCTCTGGAAGTAAGCAGATTAGCACAGCTACACATCACACCTCAAAGATTGCAGCCTCACAGGACATACACAGGAGGACATGCGCAAGAGGACATGTGCAGGGGGATGTGCACAGAGGGACGTACACAGGAGGACATGCGCAAGAGGACATGTGCAGGGGGATGTACACAGGAGGACGTACGCAGGAGGATGTATCAAAGGCTGCCTGAGCTAGAGAGGGGGTCTCATGTAGGGACATTTATACGAGAGGAACCGACAACCTGGCCACTCAGTCCACTACCACGGTCCTCAATGAATAGCCTGGAAGGCCGGTGTTGCGGGTAAAAGCTGACTTATTTTAACTTGCATATCACCTCAGGCAGGTTACACAGAACTTAGCATGACTGGGTACAAGTACAATGCATCAGGAAATCATTTTGGTATTTAATCACTGACCACAGGTACTGGGCCTCAGCCTGAAGCACTGCTGTGGTCTAAGTGAGTTGTAACAATTTCTTTGCTTTTATACAGTACTTTCTGTTAAGTAATGTTAGTTAGAATTAAATATTATAATCATGCAGAGATTTACTACTGTGATTTGCTTGTTAATCGACACCCATCTGACCAATCAGAATCGAGAATTCAAGTGCCGTGGTATAACTGAACTTAATCATCTTACTGTGAATTGGGAAACTGTGGGATTGAGAAACTATTAAAAACAAGCAAACAAACTAATAAATAATATGCAAGATACAGTGTACATGTTTATTTAACTGAAAACATTTTGAAACTGATGACACATAATTTACAACAGAATAAAACACAGCACTGTGCCAATAATTAATTGTCTTGCATTTTGCTGTTCTCTGTATTCCAATGGTAACTCTTACTATAATAATCTATATTCTGCATGCTGGCATCAAGGTAATATAGCAATTTAATTGCAATGATGCTATCAAAAGAGCTTAAAAAATATACAGATTAATTGACTGCTGATAAAGTCTCATAATCCATTTGGGCACAACAGTGTTCAATATGAAGGATTACAGTAAAAGTAAGAATACTTTTAAATACTTTCATATTTATTTTTTCTTGTCCAAGAGCGGCTGGTAGTACATAAGCAGTGTTACGACATTAGCAGGAGGTGGTCTGGCGGTTTCGCTCATAGCGCTGTGGGTTCACTGGCCCAGGGATCAGGCCTTTGTTCTCAGCCCAGCCCTGTGTGATTCCGTGGCTCACCTCCAGCTACTTCAGTTTCCAGCCCCATCACAGTCCAAAAGTATGCAATTAGCTGCAGAACGGGGGTCTCTAAATTGTCCTGTGTATGATTACATGCGAGTCTGCACACTGTTAAAGGCCAGCGTCCTGTCTCCGGGCTTCCACAGCCAGTGCCCTGGGCTTTCAGGGATAAACTCCAGCCTCCCAGTGATGCCGTACCGGATTACGATTGATTGGATGACAGCTGAAGCTCATATCAATAAAAGCAGGCAGCATTTTCACACATATCTCATATTGTTACGTCGCATCTAAGACACTAATAATAAAACGCTATTGGAAAAATAATCAGGCCAAAAAAAAACATCAGTCCGCAAAAACACATTTCACTGTAGTTGGCCAACTCTGGGCTGAGGATTAGTTTTGCAAGGTTTAACAAGAACCAGCGATTTCAAAATCTGCCAACCTGTGGCAACTATAAAGGTGGGGGCGGGTGGGGGATTAGCCAAGCGCTCAGCACCCCAATCCAAACAGCGACGATGCTCTGGTTTGCGGACACAGGCCCAAGCAGGCCACACAAACAGCAAAAGAGTATGAAATCATTCAGGGCACATCAGCCCAGCCTGCTGCCATTCCGCATACAAAACTGAATTAGGCCAGCAAACAGCATGTCAACAAGCCCAGGGCCCTATTAACATCCACACAGAAGAACCTTCCACACACCAGCTCTGTAAGTGTTGCATGTCTTGCGAGAATTTTTGCAAAAGACAGAATGCAACTGCTGAGCAGAGCAACTACGGCTTATGGAGGAAATGGAGAAACTCCTCTTTCTGAGCAGAAGGCATGACTTTCATTCTCTCTTGTGTCATTCTGCACACTCGGCTCACCAGGGTGGCAGACTGACCTCGTGTAAAAAAGTTTATATGTCACTGAAAGCTCCATTTCCATCTTCCCTGTTTTGGTCAGATGTCAGTTCTGCTGAAACAGATCATGTACTATTTTATCTGGCAATCTGATGCAGTTATTGCCTATTGTACATTATTTACACTACTACTACTACTACTACTAATAATAATAATAATAATAATAATAACAGTAATCACAATAATCGCAACTATAATAAAAGGCCCAAATCTTGTTATTTAGATGTAAGCTGGTTTATCATTGGTGCTCTTGATCCTTGGTTTATCATTGGTGCTTTCTCTTTAAAAATTGAAAAATAAAAACATGTAAAGAAAAAGAAAGAAAGAAAAGAAAGAAAAGAAAAAAACATTATTAGGCATGATGAAGATCCCCTGGGGGGTCTCTGTCCCCAAGGGGGTGCTCATGATTCCCGCAGCCTCCACAACCAACCAACCATCCTCCAGCTAGCAGGAACCTGGCTAACACAGCTCCGTCCCCCACAGCTGATATTTTTCCAGGGCAATCCAAATTTGCCCTTCTACAGCTTACGAAGAACCCCCCCCCCCCCCTTACAGAACAATGAGACACTGCATTTTCAGACAGGCACACTCTGAAATGAAGGTAATTATATGATTTAAATTGCGCCCTCTGATATAAAAGCGAGTGGATTCCCTTCACCTCTGCCCCTAGTCGCCTCCCTCAACCGTTCCTGCTGTTTCCAGCTTCATTTATATCTGGGTCACCAAGCGCCACACTCCTGTCCTAATTGTAGTGATGAGCAAAGAACTAGCAGAGGCCTCAGGGCTGACTGAAATGTAGACTGTATGCTGCCGGGGGTGGGGGTAAGCCTAGAATTTGGCTAGCACTTATAGTTTTTCTAAGGCAACAGCAAACGAACGTCAGCTGCTCGAGATATGCAGCAAACAGGACCATCACACCAGGGCAGTACCATTAATAAAAGCTTTTATCCAGAAGGCAACAGACCATTCTGGCCCTACAGTCATGTTTGTATCAATTAGTTGTGGCCCACGCTAATCTAATTGCGAGGCCGTTCAAACGCTCTCGCTGGGACGGAACAAAGCTGCGACATCCCCAATCCCCTGCCAGGCAAAAACAGAAACAAGACCTTCCAAGAAGAGCTGAAACAGCAGGCCATTCCATCTACAGCCGGCTGGTAATCTACTTACCCATGATACCATTTTAGCTACCATAGTCAATAACTAGCTATTGAAATGGCATGCCACAGTTGTTTTGTATTTTGTAATACTGAACCATTAAAAATATAATCTGGTTTTTCAGAAGCTCAGTATAGCTCCTGTGCAACACACCCAAACAGTGACTTCCTCTTTCCCAACTTCTGCACAGAAGTCAGCACTTATGTAAGGCAGAGACAGGCACACAGTGGTGTGACAGCCAGCCACTGTCAAGGACCACTGGTAACAGAGTGAAATTGTGCTGAAACCGAGTACATTCGCTGGGCTGAGCCATTCGTCAAGAATCCTGAGTCTTCACAACAAACTTCACACAGTTGGCTGAAAGTGCTTCTAATCAGTGCTTTCGGCCTGGACTCCATGACCCCCAGGGGATAAAGCAGTAACAGGATCCGCTTAAAGCACGCTGAGTCCTCAGTCACGCACTAATGGTGGGGATCCCCCGCAATTTTTTTTCATTTGGGGGTCCCTGGATTACAAAAAGCCCTGATCTAAGCATCAGATCACTCTGCATCTGCAGTGTGACAACAACGTATCAGTTAACCGGTGACCTGGTCAAAAGCACCATCCATTCTGCACCATTTGCAGTTCCAGTGACATCAGGCCGGCCATCAGGGCACATTTCAGCTGAGGAGCTGGACGAAATGTGAGCAGGACAAAAGAGAATCTCAAGAAGCAGGCCATCTGCCGTGTCCCCGAGCGAGGCACCTGAATCACTTAAATAATGAAAACAGTAGAGGGTAGTGCTGCCTGTGCCATGTGGGTTTCCTGTTGGTACGCTGGTTTCCTGACATCCAGGCTAGCTGGTGTCTCCAAGCTGTACGTTGTGTGTGCGCGTGTTGCCCACGGTGGCCTGGCATCCCATCCAGGGTGTTCCCTGCCTAGTGCCCTATTCTACCCCAGCCTCCACCCCCAGGATGAGCAGTTAGAACATGGATCGATGGTACTTGAGAACCTAAAAATTGTAAGTTAAACAAGATGAAACATGTCTTGAAAACGGTTAAATAATATTAAAATTTGGCAACATCGGTACCTGAAAAACAGGTCTGGTCTCACCCATGAGATCTCAGCTACTCTCCGAAAGAGTCAACGCAACTCCAGGGCTGATGAATGGTTATGAATGTACCACGGAGAGGAACCACAGGATTTATGCAGTTTATTGTTGACAATGATACAGCATCTTCACTGAGCCTTGATCTACCATGACAAAGCCACCATAACCTTGTTGATAATGGCAGATCATTATTCTCCGTGGGGAAAAAACAGACATGATATAAACAACTCAAACAGTAACCACGCGTGCAAAATATGCAGTTAATTGTTTATAGCCTAACTTTGTGGGCCCCAAAAACAGGCTCCAAATGGTCTGGCCCAGTCACATTGTCAGCTAACGGGAAAAGGCTTCCAGCTCACACAGCGAGATCTCTCTATCATTATTATCAAAGCCCAGCTATCAATAACTATTTCACACTTATGTCCACTCTGAGCTGCTGTAATAGATATCTGCCACATTCTTGACCGTGGCTGTGTTGACATGTATACAAAGCACATTAAATTAGTAGCTAAACAAGGGAAATCAGTTACTGAAGGTACTATACTTTAAAAAAAAAAAATGTGTATGGCTGCAGTTGAAATTGCACTTCTAAATTTTTCAGTCATTGATGCATCACATTCAAATCAGCTGCAAAAATTAAATTGCACAAAAATGACATGATTTTGCTTACTGTACTGAGCTGTGTTATGTGGAAATGTACTAAAATGTCAAATGAACACCCCTTGACTGCCTAGGTCATCACTATGGCTACCAAGCCTCTACACATGCCCCTTTATCCAAAGCTATAGGCAATGCTGTCTTGCAATTGATCTTGCCTTGTCCTCTATTGCTGTGGTAATCACTCTGCTGTAGTACGCCGCCTAGACTGCACACAATGCTGTTCTGTGTCTTTCATTCCCTGTATTGCATCTGGACCTATTATGCCACTACCAACAGATGTTTAAATTACAGGGCTCCTACTAACCATCTCGTACAACATTTTTTTAAGCGGAACTTGTCTGGATTTTAAAGCATAATTTAACCACAAAACGGTCGTCTTTCGAGTAATACGTAATAATATTTAACTATCATTAAGACCAATTCAATATGATGCCCAAAAGGGACGAGAAGGTATAACGTGAATATTTCTAAAATGATCGGAAAAAAATTACAATAATTAAGTTGTAATCGCACAGTCTATTCGGAGATAAAAAATAGAGGGGAAAAAAAACATTAATACTGCAGAAAACATGCGATCATAAACAGTTTGTGAAGGTACGGGATTCCTTCCCCCATTACCAATAAGCAGTCAGACTGTACAGAAAGTGCATTTTCGTTTCTACATTCTCAACGCTTTAATCCGACAGGAAAATGATACGGGCTGCCAGCTTTTATCATAGGGCTGTACAATCCAGCTGCGCGATGTTGCAGAGCTGGATTATTCAACTATTATTTAGAAATACAGGGGGTTCATACTGTTCGTCTTAGTACGAGTCAGTCCTAAGATGCCTTTTCCCACAGTCCAAAATATCACCTGAATACAGAAGGGGAAGAACCTTAACACTCGATACAAAAATTCAGTATTTCATCGGATCGTTCACAAAAAAGGCAAATAGTTTCGGTGACACTGCGCAAACAGTTGGGCTTTAAACGCTGATAAGACGACACTTTAACTGATGGCTAATGAATGAAATCCAACTGTATACACATATATGGGCTGTTGTCCTAACCCCGTCTATGGATGCGAGCGTTCTCGTAATTAACCTCACCCGCCGATTGATGGTTTAAAGGCGCACAAAGGGGGGAAAACAAGCAGAAATCGCATTGCAATTGATCGCCTGGGTCATAAGTAGGAACTGTGTATAGAGGTGCAAGCAACAAGATTTAGGCAAATGCACTGTTTTGGCCATGCATGAGTTACTTACACGGTGGAAAACAAACAGAATTAAGGGATCACAAGATAAATAACCTAAACAAAGGAAATGATCCGGGTGCAATGTATGCATTCTCTCCTGCATTCAAATATTATCAGCGGGATCGCTGTTGTTACTTATAAAAATATATCATCGTTGTAGACATCGCCGAACCGGAATACACTGGACTGTCATCATAAGGTGCTTTTAGATTTGGGCTGAATGGCTGGATGAGCTGTCAGACAAAGAGTTGAAATCAAAGCAGATCGCGTAAAAGCCACGCTCCCAAACCTTACCTCTTCGATGTTATGCACGGCATTTCTACAACTTGGCATTTTCGTGATGAAAGACGAGGTTGTCGGCGAGCTGTAATCCTCCAAGGTCTCGGCGATGAACTCGTCCACCGAGATGAACTCAGGCATTTTTGTGAGTGAATTTGAATTAAGTAATCTACAATTACTGGGGGGGAAAAGTTTCCGATCGTCGGCCAAATCAGATTATGTGACAAGAAAGCCAAAATACATTGAGCCTAAGTGCTGGGATATGCGCTCAAAAACTCCTGCGAGCCATCTCGGTGAATTAAAACTGAAAACAGAAAAAAATAGGAAGGAGACGCTCACATGAGCGTGTGTCAGTCTCGCCTGGCTGCTTAAGGAACGCGCATTTGTCGGGGGCGCGCCTCGGTGGTTCGTTTACGGCGCAAATCTAAAACGCAAGTAACAGAAAAAAAGGGAAAAAGGTAACACAAGACCAAAGATATTTTTGTGTAAATTGTTGATGATGTTAATATGGCGAAAGTAGCGGTTTAAAACAAACTAGATATTTTATTTAATTTGCGACATACAGTTTTACTTGGTGGTGGGTAAGAAGTGAAATTCTATTCGTTTCACTAACCTCAATAGCTGAAATTATAAGATGATTTTGCAATCGTTTCAGTAGCTTCATTATAAGTAACAGCACATTTAATACAATGGACACTTCTGCGCGAAAACCTAAGCCTTGGAAGTAGCTCCAACAGGAAGATAAAAGATCAGGTTAATAACAAGTCACCAACTCAACATTTTCAAAATTTCCTCATTGTACTGAAGACTCATAATTCCTCAGCTGTAAGTGCGTTTGGGCTCCCTGTCAGATATTAGCATTCTTTGTTGTCTTGGGAAATAGTGATAAGTATGACAGTTAAACAGTCTAAAATGTCACACCATGCTAATTTATACACTTATGTTTCTCGTGAAGTGATTTAAGTGTCATTCTCAAAGGGGCAGCATCTAGCGCTCCCTGATTTTAAGAGATTGTGCTAAAATGGAAAAAAAACATTCCCTGTCTGGGAAACATTTTGCTGATTGGATGGTTGCATCCTCAAAAGATTCAAAAAGAAAATTACATTTTAAAAATAGAATTGGATGTTTAATTTAAATGAGGACTGAAAGCGGTGACCTTTCAAAAATAAATCATGGAAAGGAGAAAGATATCTCTGCCGCTGTATGTCTGAAATGTCAATTTCTGTCAGGAATTTTAGTCAGCTTTACAGAAAGGGTGCACAGAATGACCACATCAGCTGAAATGGTACTGGGGGGGG
>JAODLD010000136.1:12327379-12396439 GCA_026781065.1 Mormyrops boulengeri | reverse complement strand
CCGCCACCCCCACCCCCTCCCCCCCCCCCCCGCCCCCCCCCCCCGCGGGGGGGGGGGCGCGGCCCCCCCCCCACAGACCGTGTCATTGTGGATGAAGCCTGTTTTCGTACACATTTCCATTCTGAAAGTCCAGCTGATAGATGAGTCTGTAGCATGTTTAGTGGTGATTGGTCTCCAAAACACAACTGAATGAAGAAATAATGGTGTCTTGGAAGGCACCTGTCGCAGCTGTCAGGACCTGTTAGGGTTACACTCAATCATCCGTGCTCGGGTTTCTGCTCCAGCTTGCATGAATGCCCCCGAGGTCCTGCCGTGCGTCTCCGCAGCAGGAAGTCCCCAGACGCATCAATGTGTCGAAGTTTTGGGCAAAGGGCAGCGCGATGCTCTATAAAACAGCACCTCTCAGGCACCACTGCTCTAAGGCTCCACGTATATTGTCTTTCACATAAAGCCTCTGCAAAAATGTTTGGTAACTGTAACAGAATATGCTTTAATGGGGCTTGGAAAACAGGACACTCCTCTCAATTTACAGAGATCCATCAAGTAATTATAACTCAAAAATGATTACACAGAACACTGCAGCCAAAGGTAATTTATAGGTAATATGTGAAAGGTAGTTTATTTGTTCAGATCAGAGCTTAAACCAAAACTGACATACACTGTTCAGATTTTATATTTTGACTCATTTAGGAAGCTCCATGAGAAGTGATTTAAGATTAGGTACAATGGTGGGATCAGCTAATCCGGGTCGCCGTGTAAGACTCATTGGCTTTGCTGCCCAGGAGCTGCCCTTTAAATAGCACTTTGTAATCAGAGCACTTTTTCACTTGTACCTCTGACATAGGTTGATCGTTACAAACATGATCAATGTATCAATAATCAATGTGTTAACTGGATACACATCCTTTGCATATTGTCTGTCCAGCAATCCATCTTCTAACCACTTATCCTGGCCAGGGGGCCTGCTTTAAAAATAGAATTAGACGTTTAAGTTAAATGAGAACTGAAAGCAGTGACCTTTTAAAAAAAATTGTGGAAAGGAGAGAGATCTCTCCTACAGCATACAGGACACACGGTACAGGGAGGCAGTACCCCAAGGTACAGGGTACCGGAATGCAGTACACACAGGGTGCAGGGTACAATGAGGCAGTACACCCAAGGTACAGTGTACAGGGTGGCAGTACACCCAGAGTACAGGGTACAAGGAAGCAGTACACACAGGGTACAGGGTGGCAGAACACCCAGGGTACAAGGTACAAAGAGGCAGTACACCTAAGGTACAGGGAAGCAGTACACTCAGGGTACAGGGTACAAGGAGACAGTACACCCAGGGTAGAGGGAAGCAGTACGCTCAGGGTACAAGGTACAAGGAGACAGTACACCTAAGGTACAGGATACAGGGAGGCAGTACACCCAAGGTACAGTCAGGGTACAGGGAAGCAGTACACCCAGGATGGGATGCCAGTCCATCACAAGGGACATATACTCACACTCCCTATAGGGAATTTGCAGACACCAGCCTAACTGCAAACCTTGGGACTGTAAAAGGACATCAACATAACACAGGGAGAGCATGCAAACTCCACACACACTGAGTATAACTCAAAGGAATGCACTGAACCTGTCATTACATATCGCATCTGATTGAAAACTAACCTGACCAACAATACAGAGGAGTAAAATGTGTAAAAACATGAAGGAAAATTGCCTTCAGTTCAATTACTACCTTTGATCATCTTTATTTATACTATAGAAAGCTCAACTATATTACGGCATTGTTCATGATAATGTAATCACTACACTGGCAAGACCACAAATGTGATGTACTACATATACAGTAAAAAAAAAACAAGAATCCCGGATGGTAGTTTTTGGGCAATTTTGATGCTCTTATTACTGTATTATGTCTTTGTTTCTGTGTTCTTTGGCCCTTACAGAATCTCCTGCGAACGTCACTCTACCCAAACAGCAGAGGGTATCCAAAATGAAGGCCTGCCTTATTCAGGTCAGCCATTAACAATCAGCTGACTGATCTGGCCAGGCAGGGTGTAGAGAATGAGGGCAAGGAACAGGGTTAGGATGGCGAGAATCAGCAGAGCGATGATGTACTTCTTGTATTTCTTCCAGATGAAGAAGACGAAGGTCTTCATGGGGTTCATGAACCAATTGAAGGACGTCTTGGGTCGACTGGGGAGGTACAAGGAAGAGAGCAAGGCATTACTTACTTCAGCAAAACATTGATTCTGCCTAAACAGTGACCCCCTTGGTAGCTCTCTTCCAAACAACCTGGTGAAAATATAATTTGCCAAACTGAAATAATTCACCTTGCACCACTTGCTGTTATTGTTAGATGGCGGTGCTTGTTATTTGCCAGAACTCCATTTTCTTAACCATAAACATCCATTTTCCATACCAATTTGTCCATTGCAGGGTAATGCAGGGAATGACCCAGGTTGGGGTGCCAACCCAACACAGGATACACTCACACCATTCACAGACAATTTGGTAACTCCTGTTCACCTTAGCGTGTGTTTGGACTGGGCGGGGGGAGCGGAGAAAACCGCATGATGACACGGGAAGAAAATGCAAACTCCACCCCCGCAGAGCCAGGCGGGGACCTGAGCTCTGGTCTCCGGAGGGGTGAGATAAATATGCTGAGCACCATGCCACCCTTAACTCTACATAGTAAAACAGACACTTTTCCATATATTGTAAATGTGCCTGTACTGTGTAGGACATTAGGCACAAACGCAGGTCTGCGCCATGGCAGAGCTCGGCTTCTCACTTGGGCTTCTCCAACGGCTCTGGCTCCTTGCGCGCTTTTCCCACAGGACTGTTCTCTGCATCTTCCACTGTCACCAACTGGAACTCAGCCTCCACTTTACCCTGGATGTCCAAGAAAATGACATGGAATATATAAAGCCAGCAGGACAGTGAGTACAGTAACCTATGATGTCAATCCTGACATATTCTCCATGCTGCTTTCAGGTTATGCACTACTGGAGTATATGTCAGTTGAACGTGCCCCAGAATTTGGCTTCCATGTTGGGAAAAATAAACAGCAAATGAAAACACCAGGACACAAAGCAGTGTAGCTCAGCTCCGACCCTGTTTTCTGTGTTTTCTGTCTTCAGCCTAAGTAATGCAGCGCTTTCCCCGCACCCCGTGAAGGAGAACCGATCACCAGCATTACCATCAGGAGGTAAGTGTTCCCGCTGGCATCCACAAACTGCAGGTCCTCCAGCTTCATCTGGCTCCTCTTGCTCTTCTTCTTCTTCTTCTTGTTCTTCCTGGCCTCCTCCGCCTCGCGCTCCTCCCTCTCGATGTCCTCCTGGCTCTTGAGCTTAATGACAGGCCACCAGCCTTTCATCCTCTTGCTGCGGAAGATGGAGAAGCGAGGGTTGGCCTTGTCCTTAGCCATCTTCACGCTGCACTGCTCTGAGGACTTGGCTGCCCTCACCATATCATTCAAGCGTAGCTCTATGGAGCCTGCAGGTGAACAGAGAAGCACCATAAAAGCAGGGTAAGCTACTCTTAAATCCACATATCGGTGTCACAGTTTGGATGATGTAAAGGTTCGGAACTTCTCTCCAAGTTCTGCTTGGCTCAGCAGGTTAGGACTCTGTGCCTGTTATCAAAAGGTTAATGGTCCAAATCCCATAGTTAGCAGAGTGATGTCACTGTTGGGCCCTTGAACATGAGACTGGCTGACCCTGCTTTGTCAAATGTACATCAATTTGGATAAAGTACCTACTCAACAAATGTAATCATTTGACTTTATATAGTAAAACTGACACGTGAGCTTGATGTTTAAACTGTGTCACATTAAGAGTGCCGATCAATGGCCTCACCCAGGAAGTCGTTGGCACCGATGCGATCATAGTCCCAGACCTGCAGCACAAGAACCGCAGGCTGCCGGAACTCCGTCTCATCTATGGAGAAGATGGACTCCTTCTTCTTGTAGATGACCTCCTTCTCGGTGGGGAGGTAGTCAAAACGGAACACAAAACGCCAATTGAAGTTGCCCTCCCCTGTCAGCGAGTTGAAGTGAACGTCTGTCTCCTGTTTGTCGTTTTCCAATCCCTTGATCCAGCTGGTCAGCGGGGATAAGCAAAGCCACAGGAAACACATAAATGAAAATTAATACAATTTCCAGGAAAGAAGCTTTATGAATACAAAATAAGGTATGAAAATCAGCTCTGGCTTACCCTTTGACATAAATATCACTGGAACGCTCACCAGTGAAGGGATTCACATCATCCAGTACAACATCGTCTGTATTCCATATGATCACGCGAAGTTCGTAGCTTTGGAGCCAAAGGGAAATGACTTTATTTCAAAATTGTATTCATAGCCATATTTACATTCAAATGTCAGTGAAATTAAAATTGACCTAAACGTGCCAGTTTCCACTGATATGTACTTTAGCTAAGAAGAAAAATATTTGTTTGTCACAATTATTTTACTTGTAAATTAACAGGTAAGAAAAATTCACCTTTTAGGAACACTAAGCATTTTTATGATGTCCTTTTATAATTTTGTCTGAGTCTGCATAGCAATTCTATAAATCAAACACATGTTCACCTGACTGGTAGTCGGGGTTTGATGTTGACAGGTGGTGGCGCTGGCACGTCAACAGGGAACATGTCGATCCACATGTGCGCATATCCCTGCCGACAGCAAAGCAGTAGTCAGTGCGCCACACTCAGACACAGGGCAGAGGGGCTGGACAGGGGGCTGTTTGCGGTCATCACCTGAGGTAGGCCGGGCTTATCGGGGTTGAAGAGGGAGCGGACCTCCACATGCTCCGGCACCAGGGGGCAGGAGCCCACGCAGAACTCCCTCATCTCACCCCAGCGGTGGAGCACACTCAGAGCCTTGTGCTCGTCCAGCTCATTCAAGTCCTCCTCTGTCTTCTTGTTTTTCTTTACCAGGTCTGTGAAGGCATGGTGCAGTTCAGGGGTCTCATTATATTTGACAAGACATGGGGGACACAGCTCACAGTGACATACAATGTGCCGGCTGCAGGAGTGAACGTCAGTCTATGTGGACGCACCACAACATAATACTGAAGTTCTTTGTCAGGATCTAAGGGCCTAAATCAAAAGGATGCAAGCTGAAATTCCTGCAGGAATTTGATAAATTTAACTACATTTCTTTGCACAAATTTAACATATCCTTCTAAAACTATAAGACACAGCTACTAATTAAAATAAAACAATGTGTATTTTTAATGTTATTTATAAGCAAATATGTTTAGCTGCAGATGTGCACCCACATCCTTAGGTGTTTTATGATGTCATACATCGCAGTAGGCGGGAAGGTGGGGTGTGAGCATGCTCAGACCTTCAGGAAAAGCCTCGCTGGGTATTTTGAATATCTTGTTCAGCACTTTGACTTCCGCCTCGCGATACTCGGGCGGCCCGATGCCATTCTTGCGGCAGAGATCGGCCAGGATGGCAGATGGCTTCTTCGTATCCCTCCACTGATTGTAGCCATCCCTGCAGGGAAGACGGCCGCATGAAGTCACTGTGTCGCGGTCAGGTCTAATAAACAGCCATTCAAGGGGCAGCAGGTCACCCGTCCAGAAACCAAAGGCTTGCCAGGACGGCCTCTTATGCTGCACTGAGCTGGGAGGCTTATCTAGATGGCAGTTTCCTCTATACAAACCTTTTGTCAGTGTTTGAATGTGGGTGGTTTCGTGTTTCTGGGTTTTGTAGTTCTTATGCTCCTGGGTGTTTCTTACTTTATACAGCTGGCTTTGTTTTACCCTGAGCTGAGTTTTCAGGCTGCATCAAATTACGTAAATAAAAAGTGCATAAATAATGTCTCTCCATTTAATTGAATGACTACATAAAAAGTGAAATTAAATTAAAAACTTGATGCATTTGCTTATCACAGGGCACACAATGCACCCACAGAATGACTAAACTAAAGTCATAGTTTCACATAAATATGAAGATCATTTAAGCATAATTTTCTTTGACTTTTGTAGGGTCCTGTGTATTTGCACCAGTACATTTTACATTCAGTACCTTGCTAATTGGGAAACAGTGGAGACCCATTAACTGGTTGTTATCAGGTGTACCATGTGACCCACCTGTCATAGTAGAGAGCAAGGCCACACCCTGCACGATGCCAGCTGTAGAAGCGATTCTCAAGGTCGACGCGTGTCTCACCGATCATCTCATCAGAGCCGACCAGGTTGTGGTCAAACACCATGAGTATGAGCTCCGTTTCCAGGGGGAATGACACCGTCAGCTCAAACACTCTGTTGCCATGGGAATGGGTGTGAAACAATGCAGTGATATGTGATAAGTAGTGTGATTTAAAATCATGTACACAAGCTAAGATAATGATTTCCTCAGAGGCTAGAATACCGTTCATATTTCAGGGTTACAGCCAAATGCTTCCTCTTTTTGTGTGTTAACCTGCTTGAAGTATAAATTAGACTCACTCTCCGAACACAGGATTGAGTTGTTTTGGGATGTAGCGATCCTTTGTATCCATCTGCTGTGGTCCCACCTTCACCACCACATAGGGGTCCGCCTTGCCATTGGGATCCGTGGGAGCCAGGTTTGTAGCCTGAAATATATTTCAGAAAGTGTGTATGAACCATAATGCATTGCAATAAAAACTGTCTCCTAAAAGTAATGAAGCTTCATTTGCCATCTGTAGGAGTACGAGAACAGGTACACTGGAATGTGTTTTGCCGCATATCCCATCATGCTCTCCTTTTTAAAAGACGTACACACGCATATAGAGATGAGAGTGAAGCTTTGGGTCTGCACACAGGGTCAGCCATCCAACCAGCAGCCCCAGAGCATTTTTCAAAGGAGGGTAAGGGCCCAGCAGACATATGGCTACTCTGCCGAGAACAGCATTAAAACTGTCAGCCTTCTGATCGTTCAGCCACTGAGCCAAACCCCTGTCATTCCAGTTCCTCAAGTACAACATGCCCATACTAGTATAAAGAGACTGCTTTCTACCGTGCTCCTATCTGTGTTCTTCCATTTGTCACAATTTGAGTCATTGGACCCTTTCATTTCCCAACTGAATATACACATCACCGGAAACTGGAGTTAGCTGACAAATCCTCCGCCTACCTTGACCATGTAAACTCTGACGAGAACTTTGATGGGCACGTTTTTGGGGATCCCACTGGTGATTTGGATTTCTTCATCCTCATCGTCCTTTGAAATGGGGTAAATCAAAAAGGACCCCTGGTGCAGAAAAGGGGACGAGTGTTACTGACAGTATCTCCTCTCGTTTAGTGGCTATTGGTTGTGAAATTCACCAGAGGGTAACTCTGCGCTGACAGTGTTTTGGCCAAGAAGAAGCATAGTCATTAAGGACAGGGACCAACAATAGGTTCTGTTGTTAAATATTTAATTAAGGAACTGAATCTACACTGAAGAATACCCACATGTATTGTTAAGGGAAGTTTAGGCCAAATGGACACATTTGCATAGAAGGGTCAGTCAAATAGCCAAATTTCAACAGTACATTGACGGACTATTTCTGTGAATATTTAATTTGCCCACTGTGAGTCTGCGAGAAGATCACCTTATATTTCCCCATGATACGTTCATCCTCATCCTCATCTTCATCATCGTAGTTGGCCTTGCCTTTGTAGACTGGGAACGTGTGCAGCCAGTCCATAAAATCACTAAACTCGTTCTCTAGCTCAGATTTGTTAAGCTGGGGAAACATCAAGAGGTTTCTGCCGCGGGAGGTAGCTTAAGACGGTGCATCTAGCCTAAATCAGGCTGATGGGTACAAAAACACTGCCTGCTTCCATACCTTCAGCGTTGCTATTTTCTTCCTTTTGGGTTTTGGAGGCTCCATTTCAATTATCACCGTGTCTTCTTCTTCCGCATCTATTGATGCAATGTTAAGATTTCCACCTTCTGGAAAACACAGGCATCCAGCAATGTGGAAGAGCAGTGGTAAAATAAAGATTTAATTTTTTTTTTTTTTTTTGCTGTCCATCGTATGAGACAACAGGAAATTGACTGGTTAGGGAATAATACTAGTCGCCAAAATGTTCAATTCCAGTCCCAGTTCAGACTGTGTCCTGCAAATGTACACTTGAGACAGAGAAAAATATCAATCCTTTCAAATGTGGAGCTGGGTAAACTGTAAGCTAAGTTCTAACCACAAATGAGCTAGAAAAGCATTAAAATATATACAAAAGAAGATACTCTATCAGCCCAGGCTGCTATGGGGTTTTCAAATTTAAACAACTTAAAGTAAAATTTAAATGACTGGCATCGCATCCCAGTGTACCCCAGCCGGGGGCCGAATGGCTACACTGCGATAGGCCCCAAGCCCCCTATGACCCTGGACCGCTTTAGCAGTTGGACGATGGATGAATAGATGCATATATAATTTTACATACAGTGTTTTGCTTAAAAAGGTGATGTTGAACATTCGTGTAATTTTGCACTTTTGTTAAACTAGACAGTTTACTGAAACAAACTGGAACCGCTCAGAATTTCCTTAGCAAACCTGCCAATCTCTTCAATAAACCAGAGCATCAGTCTGAGTACCTGCTTCCTGATCTTCATTTTCTTCATCCTCCTCAGACTGTAACCAAAAGAAGGAAATAGAGTCACTAATTCACAACAAGCCAATATCCAGGCACATTCAAACATTCAAACTGAAGGTAAATCTGACAGAATGACTAAATTGACCATTGCATTATTGTTTCTCAAGGAGTGCATACTTTCTCTTACATTTTCTACATTAAATGATATTTGAGGGGAAAAAAACCCATGCTGGGCAATTCTACCTGCTTCTCCAGTTCAGCCAATGAGGCATAGTATTTGGACCACCAATCGAGTTCCTCCTTTTCAGGCCCCTCCTCTTCAAGCTCCTCCTCCTTCTGTTTACCTTTTTTTAATGGAGCCTGGTGAAAGGTTTCACAAGACTATATAAGTTGTCAGAAATGGACTGGTGAAGAAACACATCTTTCAGTGTCCGGTACTTGTATAATAATCAAATAGCAAAATTTGAAAGGATATGCCACTGAAATTGCTAATAATTATGCATGTTGTGTGATATATAACCTTAATGGGGAAGTATGAAGGCAGTGGGAGAGGCCCAGTGTTATTGGGATTCCTGAGCCTCTGCATATATAACGTGGTCACTCAGCACACGTGTAATCATAGACTGTAAGAGCTGTAATATGCATGCAGATGGTGCTGTAGGTAATCTACCATAAAGCCAATTTTCTTGCTTGACAGAGAGGTCACAGATGTGACGTTGGTTCCCTGTTAATTTGGCAAACTGCACAGCTGGCGTTACGAGCAGACAATGGCAAAGTCAGCTGTGCATGTATGCAAACTATTCCAGTGGGCAAATTCTTAAAGTGGTGCGTGTCTGTGCATGAGTAAGTGTGTGTGCTTGTGCAAAGGCATGTCAGGGGACCCTTTGCTCTGGTTTGGGTGGGTGGATGTCAAGAGTGGTGGGTTAGAGTCCAAATTATTTTGGGAAATTCTGCCTTAGAAGTCAAGATTGAATATGGTTTGGGACAAAGAAGGAATCTGGATATATTTGGCAACAGCTAATTAAGTGCTATTTACAGATATCTCTTAGGAATTTAATCAACTATTCATTCACACCATCCCATATAAGGTAGTTTCAGACTGAGAGCTTGGTTTGATTGAAACGCTGGTTATCTAAGGCCTTCAACAATGCATTAAGCAAAAAAACGCACAAAACTAAGCCCTGAGATGTATCTTGATTGCCATTACATCCATCCATCCATCTATCTTCCAGTAGCTTATCTTGGTCAAGGTCATTGGGATCTCCATTACAAAATGATAAAATGTTAAGTGCAAAAAAAATTCTTTAGCCAATTTTTCAGATGCGGTTGGCAGGACAGTATGGTAATTCATTCACTCAGAGCAACATTGATTACACAGTTGATGAGCCTCAGTTCATGTGTTTCACCACTGGGGAAAGGGACACAGATGCATGGATATGAAATCAACAACCAATTCTTCATTATGCAAGTGTTTACACTTTCAAGTTAAAAAACTTTTCTTATTTATTTTGTATATAGAGGTTTCCCCCGCTATCTCAAAGTAGAGCCTACTACACACCTAAGCTATATAATCCAAATAATAAAAAGTTCAGTATAGTAAATACATTAATCAGTAACATAGTTATTATCATTATTAAGCATTATATACTGTACATAATTGTATTTGCTATACCTTTACACGACTAGCACAGCAGTTGGTTTGTTTACACCAGCATCACCACAAACGTGAGTAATGCATCACGCTATGATGTTACGATGGCTGTGATGTCAGTAAGCGATAGGGAATTTCCAGCTCCATTATAATCTTATGACACTTCTGTCATATATGTGGTGAAACATCACTATGCAGCATATGACTGTATATATATAATTAGCTTGCTGATAAAGTAACACTAAACAATTTTTGCTTTTCTCCTTTTTTCGTAAAAGCGAAACTCCTCTTCACATTTCTTCTAGTTAATTAATGAAACAGGAGTTAAAGTAGGTCTTGAATAAAAGCAAAGTGAAGCAAAACGAACGATCGTAAGCTGGGGGATACCTGTATAATGCATACACATTCTTTTGATTCTCTTGAAAACAGCTGTAACTACATAACTATATATTGAATAAGAAGGTAGCCGTATGTCCAAAATTCTTATTCATGTAACAGAGACCCTTCTGTAGTTGTACAGTTGGGTAATTCAGGTCCAGAGAGTAAAAGTCCAGACCAGGATTTTGTTTCAACCAACCATCTTGGTCTGTACTTTTACTCTCTGGAACTGAATTACCCAACTCTGCTCAGCTGTGACAATGTGCTTTGTCTGTGATTAAGAAGAGACCCTTGACATTACTTTGTTGGCATTTTGGGGAACTTGTTTCCTATGATCATATAAATATGTTGCGTGGAACTCACTGTGACCAGGTTTAGCGGGTTGATGGGAATCTTGGTGTCCTTGATCGGTAGGCCCCTTAGGTCCATGCTAATCACCGTGTTCAGGGCTGTTGTTGCTTTGGCAGGTTTCTTGGCTGAAATGCAATGAATGTATTAATCATCATCGCCGTCCTCCATCAGTCACCCAAAATGTTGGACCTATTCCCTTTCCTCATTAGTCATGCATTCATTTTTCCTACCAAAACAAATAATTGTTACTGGTTGTATAGATCTAGCTATGTAGCACAAGAAAGTATGTACATCTGCTACATACACAGTACTCCCGGGTGCCTAATGCTATCCCCGCAGTGTGAGCCAGCTACCCATGAAATCAAACAGACCTACAATGGAAATAATTTGTCCTGAAAGATGCTTAAGTGTGTCTCTTAAATGAAAAAAGAGGCCAGAATGAAGAGGACAAACTGTCCAATTTGAAAACGAAGGCAGGCTACGATGATTAATGGACCATGTGTCCAGTATCATATGACACACATTTTTTGAAGACTGTCCCTTAGGATGTAAACTCTGACTGGATAATGGAGATTGCCATATGGTTCTGTTCTTTGGCAATTAGTATGATCCAACTGTTGTTCAAATGTGCCATTAAAAATCATTAAAATAAGCATTAGCTTGAAAGAGCAATGTGACTGCATTTCCCACGTGTATGATACGGTAATTTAAGCATGTCATGTATTACCTGAAAAACATAAAACCATCTTATCTGAGATAACTGAATCTTGTCAAATGCAGAAGTTTTAAACAATTTTGTTCAGGTCCAGAATTTAACAATTTCATGGATATCAAACCTTTCCTATGATAAAAACCATTTCTCTGTTCTTTCATCATATATTATTTCATACCAGAAATAGTTTTGATCTATGAAAAATCTCATATTCATATAAGGTAAAATAAAAAAAATAATGTTTGGTCAATATCTAGAGTAAATATTTCTCATTGTGACTCTCATGCAGCCTTTTGATTTAGAAAATGGATTCATTAGTCTTTAAAGACAGGTAAACTGTCATTTATTGAAGTCCATTTAGTGTAATCATGTTATGTGATGCAGTTTCACAAAAGCTAGGAAGGTGGCAGCACTGAGCAGGTCTGTACAGCAGAGTGGTGAAGTCCTTTACTAAACAGCATGCAGTATAAGCATATGGCCATGTTGTTTTGGTAAAACATGCACCTGTATAGATAAATAAAGCTTTAAAATGTAAAATAAAAAATTGTTGTGGATTGTATTAGCCAATGAGCTATTCAGAAGTAAAATAATTGTCATTTTCGTTTCTATTGAGGAAAATGCAAGACATGCAACATCGAAGTCTTACGCTCAGGCTCTATCTCTTCCTCTTCCTCCTTCCACTCATCTAGATTCTTTGGTGCGAAGTGCATGAGGCTTTGGACGACATGTGTGCCCACCAGGACCAGCCGGCCGAAGGCACGCTGCTCCATGACGAAGATGGTGAGCGGAGGGTGCAGGTAGACGAGTTCAGGCAGCTCCTGAAAGAGAGAGCAGCCATCACAGCTGGCGTGTGACGCTCAACTCGTGCAACATCATTTTGCAAGATATTCCAAGATATGTTCTAAGCCATTTGGATTGTTGTTGGTTTTAGGAAGAACCCCAACTGCAGAGAAACCAGGAAAAACTGAATGGTGTTGTAGACAGGATGCTTCCAGCCTGCTCTGTGGTCACTCACCACATCGAAGTGCTTGACAATGTCTTTGAAGTTGGGATTCAGCTTGTAGTTCTCGATTTCCTCGGACTGGATTCTTTGGCCAGCGCACTCGATCCACACCTGCGGCTTCTCCACCTCAAACAGGTTCACGCGCTTCAGGTCCCTTAGGCCCCAGTACAGCACCTGAGCAGCACCATGTCAATCAGCCCTCAAATCTCACCTTTCATTAACTGATCTTTTTGCCAGCAGTTGTCGTCATGGTTGAAATGGCCAGGAGTCCGTGGGCCAGATTTAAATAGCTGCAAAGTGTGCTTATATCCAGTGTATCATTCATCCGTCAATCCATTCATCCATCCATCATTCATCCATCAATCCATCCATCCATCCATCATTCATCCATCAATCCATCCATCATTTATCCATCAATCCATCATCCATCCATCTATCATCCATCCATCTATCCATCCATTAATCCATCCATCCATCCATCTATTCATCTTTTCATCCATCCAATCCTTTGAAATACTGATTCAGTGCAGGGCTATGGTGAGTCTATCCCCAGAGACACAGAGCACAAGGCATCAGGGACACTCTGAATGGGATGCCATTCACACACAACCACAGTTCACTATAGCAGTTTACCTTTCGACTGTGGAAGGAAACAGGCATTGCTGAAGGTAATCTATGAAAAGGTGAAGAAAGTATACAAACTCCACACTTCAGCAATTATTATTTAAAGTAATTTTTTGGATACTGAAACAACCTTCTCTTTTTAGTGTCAGTCAGATGCTTAATGACATCTCTGTAGGACTAGAGCTGTCAACCTCTGAAGAAAAGAAACTTGGCTCCAGATTTGATGGCTGCTACAGAGACTCGGAGTCAGTGTATTTAAGCTGAACATGCAAACATTGACTTTATAATCTGCCTAGCAACTACATAAAATACGCATTGAATAGCTTCTGGAACCCAGCTGGTGTTGTGCATATAAAATCTCTTCTGCAACATGTTGTGAGCCCGATCCTGAATGAGTGAGCACCCATTGGGATTGCTATTTAATTGTCAACCCCTGCTCAACTAACAGACTCATATTTTGCAAGAAATGATGACTTTGCGGAAATGTTCACTAATAAATATCAAAGACCAGGCAGAATGTAGAATGGAAGAAATAAGCAGAATTAAGAAATTCTGAAACTTGTGAAACTTCATGTGAAACTTCAAACATCTTCCAGAAAAACAGCATTTGCTTTCCTGGCCGTTGCTGTTAGTGGCTCTTGTTTCCTTTCATCTCATCCCTCATGCAGTCCGATCGCCCGTAGCGACACCAGCCCCTGGATGAGAGATTAAGGCCGCTGACCTCGATTCGGAATTTCCGCAGCACGGGCCTCACTCCATCCGGGATAACGTAGTACCTCTCCTCGGGCAGGTATGCGGGTTCTCTGGGGTCCACATCGGCGGGCAGGGAAGGCTAGGGGCACCATAACAGAGAGAGAGAGATCCCAGATTAGCCCTCATTACATTTTTCATGTAATTATTATGTGCATACATCTGCCTGTCTCTGTTTTTTTTAGCTCATGTTGTCCTTCACAGACAATTTTACCCACAGCAATATTCTATGCATTAACAGGATGATTTACTGGAGCAAGTCAGAATAGATATCTTGCTCAAGGTTACTAGAGCATGACTGCTCCTGGGATTTGAACCGGCAACCAGAGTAGAGCCGCATTTAACCACTCAGCTGACTACTGCCCTCTATTGATTATTTTCAGTATCTCTGTCATCCCTGCTCACACTCAGTATTCTTCAGCAAACTAGACTGGTGACATATATCGAAAGATGTTCTGCTTTCTAGTAATAACAGGAAATGCCTCTCTTAAGGGTCAGAGGGCAGTTGCACAAGGCACTTTGAGTCTTCCCCTTAATTATGACACTTAAGGTTTAATTTCTCCTTAGCTGAGGGATTTATTTAAGGGTATTGCACAAAATCCCTTAAAAGGTTTCCTTGGTTAAGGAAAAACCTTAAGGGATTTACTGCATTTAAAGAGACAGCACCAAATTGCAGTTTCCATGGAGATCGATTGTTTGCTTGCACTCACGCCTGTTTGTGATACCTGTTATTTCCTCCAGTGTTATTTTCCATGATGAAAATATGGCTTGATAAAGGGTTTTTGCGTGACAATAATTAAAACAAAAACGTGACTAAAGCATGCATTAATGACACAATGAAGTTAAACATATTATTAGTTTGACGAATATTAATAAAAATGAAAGCCGGATTTTGTCACCACTGTATCCTAACCTGATAAAGATGTAGACTGTTTCCGTGGGTGTATTGTGTTCACAACAAGTATGTGCTTTTCGCTTGAAGAAAAACTACTGAGTGGGACATACAGTGTGGTGGTAAACTTTGCTGATTGCTTGACGACAAGCACCGGCGCTAACTTGGAATGATATGTGGAAGTGCTGGGATAAGAGATAGGAATAGTGGAACAAAAATTGAGTAAGTTGAATTATTTTTATATCTAAGTTACATTAAAGTCATTGATGAGTACCTTTTTTTGTATCCATCTATTTCTGCATCTGAAAATTCGATCAATACCCGATTTACTTCAGCCTATATCTTTTTTCCCATGGCAGTGAAATTCGCCAGTGCTTATTAGCAGAATAACGTTACATCATTTTTTATTCTGTGGATGAAAGATCAATCTGCTAGCCAGATTTAATAATGAATTATAAAAGTGTCGTGGGCCATATAAGCAAAATCATAAATCGACAACCAGTCAAATCTATAATGCAAAAATCTATTGATCATCATTAATTGTATCCACCGGGGTCTCCCAGCCGCGGAACTCTGTTCTCGGGATGTGTTCATTTTCTTAGTTTATCACCATAAACTCAGTCAATGTCATGGTTAAGATACAGTCAGAGGTACCTTAAGTTGTTTTACTTTGGTTGCTAAGGGCTTTGGTGCAACCATTTAACGAACTTTAAGGGAGTATACAACCAAAATAATAAGAAAAACTTAAGTGAACAAAAATGCTTAAGTGAACATTTTAAGGAAACCTTATGGAGAAGACATGGGGTGTTTTGTGCAAATGATTTTATTTTAAAGAAACCTTTACTCAGACTTTAAGGAAAATCTTAACCTAAGGTGTTTTGTGCAACCGGCCCCTGGTTTCCAGGAATGGGCATTTTTGTCAAAATGCATCTTTTTTAAAGCAGGTTCCTAATTCTTTACTTTCCTGTTTCTTTGCCAGCCCCCCTGAGCCCTCAATCCGGCATGTGACGGTGGCTTTTCAGGGCTGTCGTCCTAAGCAATGGTTTCCAGGCAGCCTCACCTCCCCAAAGTGGGCGTAGTCCAGCTCGATGAGCTCGAAGGCGGCCAGCAGTTCCCCGGCCTGGACCTTGCCCTTAGTGATGTCGAAAAACTGCAGCGCCGGCTTCTTGTAGGCCTCCTCTACAAACTTGATCTCTGGCTCTGCAAAGGCACGACCGAGCGGCTCTGCGCTGCCCTGGAGGAATGGCAAACAGCACAGGAGCACATACAGTTGATTAACTGTAACGAATCAATGGTGGGGAAGATGCATGTGACGCACTGGGAATGCATGCAACACGTAACATGCATACCAGTCACAGGAAGCCAAGATATACAGGGCAGTAACATGCATGGGTACATAGAGAGCATGCGTGCACAGAGAGCATGGAAGTTAAAACATATAGCAGACACTAGACGTTATCAGAGAAATGTCATCATGCAGTGTATTTGTAGGGAAACGTATTGAAACATGGCACGGCTCTGCAGGAGGAGAATTACAGGGCTTACAATCTTGTCATAGTCGAAGAGGCTGATGACGATTATGGGAGGGTCTGTCCTCAGCTCCTCTTTGCTGCCCTCGATGAGGATTTGCTCAAACAGCAGCAGTTCACACCATGTAGGGGACAGAGTCTCTTCCATTATCTGCCATCCACACAGAAGAGATGCTCATTTGAGACAGTATACAGAAGCAACAACAGCTTTTGCAAATCGAGCACACATCGTAGACATTTGCCAGATGGCAAGACAGCAAGAAAAAGAAACATGGATGATGGAATTGATTAGGAGCAAACCAGATAAGAGCTGAACTGTGGGAACAACTCACCCTCGTCACCTGACACTGTGTCGAAAACACCACTTTCGCAAAGGGGTCTGAGAGCCCATTGTCGTCAGCGGCCAGGATCCCACGGGCTTGGTAAATGTGGGCCCGTAGTTGAAAGTAACGGCTGTCTGCAACAAGCAGGACACCCAAAGGGAAACACTGTGAGTCTTAGCTTCTGGGGTCATGATGCATGAAGGAAAAACTTGCCAAATGTAAATAACCCACAAGCTACAGAAGCACATGGAAATGCATGCAGCTTTCACCATGACTGCTAAAGCTACAAGTGTATTCAATAAAATGTCAAATAGTCTCAGGCTTTGGGCAAAACACTTCACTTGCAAAGTTAAATATCTGTGAATATACAATATATGTACCAAAAAAAACTGCAGAGCAAGAGCAGTGAGAAACACTAAACTAGGTAAATTCATTTGACTTAAAAAGGAAAATAAATTCAAAGTGAAAATAAATTTTAAATACTTTGTGAACCCAAAAGTGAGTCACTGCAGATATCCAGAGCCCAGCCTGGGGTTCATGTCTGACTTACCTTCACAGAGGAGCTTGGTAGGAGGCATGCTGGGCGGGATGGCCATGCTGGTGAGAGCCTCCTCGCAGACAGGCCGGAATTCAGCAGGAAGGCTGCTTATGTTGTTCTTGGCATACTTGGTGACCCCGAGCCAGAAGTAAACCTCTAGCTTGGCAAATATCTCACCGATTGGTGCTCCTGGTGTCTAGGTGAAGAACAGATAGTGCTTCAACTAACACAACTAAGCAGTTCTCAAAAGCTTGGTTTGTTTCAGCATGGAGTGCATCAATAATTGCCCTCTACATTTAAACATGGAATTTTAAATGAAAAAGGCACCGGTACTTCTTGGCGAAGGATCAGCAATGCACTGCTGAGAGCTCTGTCTGTATCACACGGCTACCAGACCAAACTGATGAGCGATAGCTTATTAACTTATAGGCATCAGCATTACCTTCATGTAGATGGTGGTGATTTTACCACAGTCTTTGCCCTTCTCTTCCTCCACCAGGGAAAAAAGGATTGTGTGCGAGGGAATCCTGGTGAAGGCAACCCGCTTCCCTCCACTCATCATCCAGAGAAATACATCGGGCAGTGTGCTTTGGGGCTGCCGACACACGAGAGGGCCATTAACACCAGGCGTGTGACAGATGGCGGCGGGGAATAACCATCAGGACAAGAATGTCAGCACTGTTAATATGAGGTACAGTTATTAGCATAAGAACATGACAGCGCTTTCATAGCACATTATAACGTAATATGACTGGCGTTATAACAGGACTATGGAAGGTGTTAGCACATCAGTTAATCAAGCAGGAAGCGGAGGATGCAAGCAGAGGAATGCAGTAGCAGATAGTGCACAATTATACTGATCATTAGGACAGCTTTTGACACAAGGCAGTCATTACTATAGAGCAAAGGATGTCATTAGCTCAGGACAAGCACCCCCTCCAGGAAAGGAACATGGCAGCTGATAAGACTATTCATAATGAAAACCATTCAGCTAATATGTATGGCTGAGGATTCCTAAATCAACGGATTTTTGCTGTAACAACTTAAATGACACTAACTTCAAAACCAGTATGGGATATAGAGTCAAGGTTTGTACCTGACAAATATTAACGTATATATTTCTGCTGAGATTGCCAGCCAGTATGAATGGAAATGTCATTATATGGGAAAAAATTAATTCTTGCACTGTTACAAAACCTAAGTCCACCTTGTAACCGCTTAGGGTCACGCCTGGAGCATATTCCAGAAAACACTGGGCACACGGCCGGGGTACACCTCAGACAGAATGCCAGTTTATCACAGGGCACATACAGGCACAGACTCTATAGGCAATTTAGAGATTAGCCAACCAGCTTCACTGCATGTCTATGGACTGTAGAAGAAAACAGAAGTGCCAGGACGAATCCCACATGACAGACTGCATACCCCCAACCCCAGAGAAGTGAGGCCATAATGTTACCCACTGAGCCACCGTGAAGTCACAAAAACCATAATGAAATTACAACTTAGGTCAAGAAAGGCAGACATGCTAAGGTGCCAATGTATTAAAAGAAAGCGCAGATATGCATTAAAAGATCTGGAGAACCTCCTGGGCCAGAAAGCGTATCTTCTTCATGATCCTCTTTGCGTCACTGAGCTTCTCTTTGACGCTGCGGTTGGTGATTCTCCGCCGTGCTCTCAGGGCTTGCTTAGCCAAGAGAATCTGGGGAGAAGGAAGGAAGCATCATACTTAAAATAAAACAGACAACGAAGTGCAAATGAATTAATGTATACGTGATGTTTAAGGTTTACTCTCTGACCCGAACTCACAATGTTTTTCTTAATCAACTCCATGCGACATCTATCCAGGTTGTTTGCCCGCACCATTGTCTTTCGGTTTAAGCTCGAGCTGTACTGCCTTCGGGCCGAGAACAGAAAAGCAAATATGCACTTTTTAAAACAAAGAATAGAAGATACACATCTTGGTTTGTTCTTGATCAAGCAAAGATTATTTCACCAAATAAAATAATTTTCTACAATTTATGATCCTCTTTGTACCACAGACAGTACATGCTCAGAAATGCAATAATTCTCAAACTTATAACCGTCAAATACTGTTTTATTACACTAATGCTGAACAGTAATAAACGACCCATTTAAGCTCTAAAAGTTTCATGCAGTAATCTTAAGCCAGTGACTGGCCTGCTTTCATATTTAATAGCTTGTTTTTCTAATATTTCTGTTTTAAAAGGGTTTTTCAAACTTTCATAAACGAAGGACCCCAAAATGAAAACAGACCATAGCTAGTGACCCCACCACTAATGAAAAGCAATTAAGGCTTAGATAAAAGAATAGAATAGAATAGAATAGTTTTATTGTTACACAGTAGGTATAACAAAGTTCCCATGAAAAAAATCACTGGTGGGAGATTTTTTATGCAATCTTTCACACTGCGTAAACCAGATAATTATACAAACATTTCACCAGTTCCAATAAGTTTCAGCAGACTCGCTGAAAACCAATCTCAAAACCAAACTATTACATGCTCCAAGGTGAAAACCCCTTTGTTACACAGTGACTCCAAGCTGAAAACCCCTTTGTTACACAGTGACTCCAAGCTGAAAACCCCTTTGTTACACAGTGACTCCAAGCTGAAAACCCCTTTGTTACTCAGTGACTCCAAGCTAAAAACCCTTTGTTACATGATGACTCCAAGCTAAAGACCCATTTGTTACATGGTGACTCCAAACTAAAGACCCCTTTATTACACAGTGACTCCAAGCTAAAACCTATTTGTTACATGGTGAGTCTAAGCTGAAAACCCCTTTGTTACACAGTGACTCCAAGCTGAAAACCCTTTTGTTACATGGTGACTCTAAGCTAAGAACCGTTACAGTATGTTACACAAAGACAATCCCTTTGTTACACCTTGAGATTGATATGGGACTCACCTGCAGCTGGCCACAAATTCCAGCAGCACCTCCACTAGCCTCTCCTTGGCCTTACTCCTTGGCCTCTTGGTGAGTTTCTCCACCTCGTCAATTCCGTGCTCCTGAAAGAGGCACACATCACAGGATTGCATTGCTGCAGAACCTGAGGTCAAGAGGCTGGCTTCACTGAAACACGGATTCCCAGATAGCTCACCAGCCTGTCTCCCATCTTGGAGAGCCAGTTGCGATTGTAAATGCGAAAGCTGTGATCCTCCCAGTAGTTCCACACATAGATACATGGCTTTTCTTGTAGCATTGGAATGCAACTGAAGGACCTGGAAAAGAGAAGAATGTATGCATTTCATCTAAGGCAGATAGGTCCCCTGTCTCACCGGTTGACTCTTCCCAATCTTTTTCAAGAAATAAGTAGTTACAGTTTCCTCAGTAATCATCACTGAGATCCAGATTCTTATTTAGTGCTGGATTTGGGGAATGGAACAGAAGCCTGTAGCAGATAGAATAGGGCATAAGGTGTTGGATACCCTGAACAGGATGCTGATCCCTCACACTGAAAACACATACACACACAGTTTGGTAATTATGTTTTTGCGGGGACTCTCTATTTATTTTTATGGGAAAAACTCTAATCCCAAAATGATGATCTTACCCCCTGACATTTTTAGTTTTTTAACTGCAGTCACAGATTTGTATAAAATTGACTGGAAAATGGTCCCCGTAACGTCAATATAACAGGTTTTTATCACACTGTGGGGACATTTGGACCCCACAACGTAATATACACACACACACACATACTAACTTACTCACACACATACACACAAACTGGGCAAATTAGAAATGCTAATTGATCTAAGTATGCCACCGTCACAAAAATGTGCCTATATAAAATATAAACAAATATATAAGCACAGTAAAACAGGGGGATATGTATGATAGCATACAAAAACAACATGTTTAAACTCACACGACTGGTGAAATGTTTCTTAATCCAGTTTCATATCAAGTACGTCTGGAAATGTAGCACAATTTAAACGTATCACAGTACAGTATCCTCCAATTCAAAGAAGTTCAATTCAAAGAAACTTTTAAGCTGTCAGGGTCAGCACCCGTCCTCCCCAACCTTTCATGTCTCTCCCCCATTTGGCCAGCAGGTGTCACTGGCCATCCTGTCCTCCCTGTTTCCTTCAAGTCCTTATTGTGTTTCCTCATTTCCCTAGACTGCTGCATAGCTCAATGGGCTGAGCATGTGACTGTAAACAATTTGGTCATGAGTTCAAAACCAGTTTCCTCTTTATTTGTAATTACAGTGGTGCCTTGACTTACAAGTTTAATTCGTTCCGTGACGGAGCTCCTAACTCAAATTACTTGTATGTCAACTCAATGTTCCCCATTGAAATGAATTGAAATGCCATTAATCAGTTCCCGACCCCCAAAAAACACCGCATTTTTTTGTTTGTTATATGTTTTTAAATAAGAAAAATGTGCTCATAAATGTCCGCTGTTTAGAAAATATTTTAACGCCCTTTTTGGCGTTATAGCCTTTATTGACTCCTTCTGCTTCAGTAAGTTGCAGATTGTAGAAGTGCTACGCTCGTATTGCTTCACCAAGTCGACTACACGCACACCTTGGTCATGTTTTTCGATAATTCTTTTCTTGAATTCAATGCACATCATCCACTTCTTCTCAGCACTGTCCTTCGCACTCGCTTTCTTCGGACACATGGTTGGAAAAAAATGAGGTTTTGCAAAATAACTGCAAGCACAATTGCGAGCACAACACTGATATGTCGTACTTCCACTGTGAGCTAAACGCTTAAAGTGAACGACTGAGACACGGGATGCTGGGCGGATGTTTCGGCGATCGCTGCGCCAACTAGCGGTGGGGTATCTGAAGCTGGCTCGTAACCTGAATTTTAGCTCCCAACTCAAAGCAAAAAATCGGCCGAGAGATGGCTCGTATCTCGAAAAACTCGTTAGTTGGGACACTCGTAAGTCAAGGTACCACTGGATTTGATTTTGTTCCCCAATGTTTCTTTCCTTTTTTTAGCTTTTGTTTGTGTTCTGGTTTGGGTTTTGCTAGGTGCCTGTGTCTGTGATTATGTATTACTTGTCTTTGTTATGTGCTTAGTATGTGATTCTGTTTCATAGTTTCCCTGTTGGTCTCTTGTCTCCATGATTAAGTTTATTTGACCCACCCGTTTCCCTGTGTGTCATGATTATTCTATCTGATTGCTCATTGTCCTGCACCCTCTCTGAATGGTTAATTGTTCTGTGTCTCGCTCCTACTGCTTTGTTACCCAGTTTGGTGTATGTATTTATGTTCCCGCCTTAATTCAGTTCTGTAATTGGTCATTATGTCAGAATGTGTGTTAGGTTTGTGCTAATGTTGCTGTGTTGTTCCCTTGTCTACTTCTGCTCCCTATGTTGCTCTGTTCTCCAATCGTTTTTCTTGTAGTTATTTTTTGTTTTCCCATTTTACTTTAAGACCCCTCATGGTCTCTTTATTTTGTGTCTGACATTAAGAAATGTCAAGTAAAACAGTCCAGCTGCATGTGTTTAATTATTATTAATGTGGAATTGTTGAAAGGATACTTTTATCTTAGTTGTATCACATTGATTACATTTAAAGCTAGTAATAGCAAAACATTACAGGCACTCCAGGGAGTTGAATGTGCAAAGTCTGCTCAGAAGCCTAGTTTCCTAATAACTATGCCAACTAAAGTCACTTACCTGTCGTACTCTGTGGGCTGCGGTCTTCGGGGGGCAGTGACGGATTTGGCCAAAGGATCTGGATCTGGGTCAGTGATCTGCTCTCTCTCCAGCTCGTCCTCTGAAGCATCCAACAGCGGCTGTGTGTCCTCCCCTTGGCTATCCGGGCCCACGCTCTTCTTGGATTTCACCACTACATCTGCTGCCTTGCCGTAGTTCCCTGTCCACAGAACGCACCCAACATGCATACATCTGTTCATATGACTCACATGCATGTCCAAAGAGCTCATATAAACACTCCTGCACAAATAACACATCTATCCCTCTACACACAACCCCCTTCACACACACACACAACATGTCTCCATATATTCACAACCAGGGCCGGATTGTGGTCCTGTGAGCCCCCTGGGCTCCTGTAGTTTGGAGGTCCCCCCAGTCATGGAGAGGGAGATGGAAGGAAGGTACAGTACACATACCATGTAAAGGGTCTGGATTCTCATAACATGTATGCCTGGGGGCCCTGGCAATTGACTCTTGTCAATGTGGAAAAGACCTCAGGGGTCCTAATGGTCAGCTTGCATTCACCATGCCAGGGGGCCTTGTGATTAACCTGTGCTGTATATGTTGAGGGGCCTTGAGGCCCTGGTAGTGATCAACTTGCGCTGTACATGTAGAAGGCCCTGGGGGCCCCTAGTGATTAACTTGAGGCTGAGGCTGAGGGGTCCAGGGGCCCTGATGGCTAATTTGTGCTGTATAAGTCCAAGGGCCCTGGTGGTCTGGTGGCTCTATACGTAGATGGCCCTGGTGTTGGACTTGCATTGTAAATGAGGGTCATAGTGTTTAGCTTGCAATATAAATTTTGTGACCTGTGGTCAGTAGTGCTTCGAGCCCCCCTACAGCCTGCCCCAATGGCCCAATCCATAATCCAGCCAAGTTCACAGCACACACTCGTATGTGGACACTCTTATTAATTAGCTGTCCTGGTCAATTGCAAGTGGAATGACTACGAAGTGGGATTTGGGATCAGGTTCCGCTGTGAAGTGGAATCTGGGGTCATGTTCAGCTGTGAAGTGGCATCTTGGATCTGGTTCAGCTTTGAAGTGGGATCTGGGATCATGTTCAGCTATTAAGTGGGATCTGGGATCAGGTTCAGCTTTGAAGTGGGATCTGGGATTATGTTCAGATATGAAGTGGAATTTGGGATTATATTCAGCTGTGAAGTGGGATCTACGAGTAGAATGTTCAGCTGTGAAGTGGTTGGCTGCACAAAACGCGACCTGATCACCTAATATGAACACCCAACCTGAATGGTAGCAAATGCCACCAGCAATGGTCCATCATCAAATGGAAAGCCTTCCCAAAAGCTGTCATAGCAACAATGGGCTGACCAGCATCATTTTAATACAACTGTTTTCGGAAAGAGATGTTGGACAAGTAGGTGTTCACATACTTTTGGATATAGTGAATATTCTATGTCACGCCAGGGCGCAGTCCTAGAGGGCGCAGAATATTTTTCATGCATACAGAGGGCAAATAAACGGATTGTGGTGAGTTCGCGAGTCATTTTAATGAAAATGGAAAATGGAATTTCCACTATTACTATTAAACCAACAACTGCTATTGATTTAATACTAGAAGCGGCATATACAAGGAAGCCATCAATGTAAACAACACTCACGGTTACACACTAATGAAACACACACATTCCAGGGCAATATACGGTTCTGACATTTAGTATTGACATAAAAACACAAATACACATATTAATTTGCAGTATTTCAAGTGCGGTGCTGTGCAAAGCCTGCCGGTAAGTGTATAATTAATCCTGCTGACCAACCCCGCGGCATCACATTTATGTCAGCCAATTGTGGAAAGTGGGTGGCATCAGAACAAACGAAAACGTGCGCCTTGGGGACAGAGATCACCATGGGGATTATGTGACGCACGTCATTGTATTGCCAAAACAACGTGGATTTCGTGTGAAATATACAGCCAGGACTGTGTAGAAAAAGAATACTTTCCTGTACAATTCTGTTTTTTGCCAGCTGTGTAAATATGAAATATTTCAATACAAAAAGCCAAACACATACCAATGGATAACTCAAACGTGAGCAACTTATTTCCTACAGATGGATCAATCATGGTCACTTCAAAAAGAGATGCAAACAGTAAGAATTCTTCCTTCTGGCCCAAAAAATTCTGCAAAGAAAAATGTAAAAAATTAAAGCTTATTGTTTAATAACGATTGCATCAGATAATAATACTGATTGCATCAGAAATACTTGTTTAATTTTACAAATGTGCATGGATGATTAAATAAGCGTTTAATTCTAACCCTAACCCTAACCCTAACCATCGGGTCTGGGTCAAGCAAATAAGTAGGGCTACATTATTTAACCCTTGAATTTAACCCTTGAATGTGAAATGTAACATGAATTACAGTTATTTATTCAGCAGATACTTTTGCCCAAAACAACGCATAAGTAAGGAAAGATTAGAGTCAGCCAACATCCAAATGATCGGTGGAGTGATTTCAAAATTGGGTTTAGCCATAGGATTCAAACCCGGTTCGTCTGTTCAAGAAAAGTGAACCACAGGTCAAGCCATTCGCTAGACTTACAATGTAAGTTAGCCGACATCCTGAGTGCATGTACCGACCTCTGGGAGAGGGTGAATCTCTTCCACCTCCACGGTCACTGCGCTGGGCAGCTCTGAACTCGAGTCCTCAGGCTCTTCTCCCACTCCACTCTGCATCGCTGCAGAAAATGATAACATGCAACCGGAGAAGATACACAACTTAGAATGTCTTCCAAAATTCCTGGAATCCCAAAAGCAGGTTACATTTGAACCTCAAATTCACATCTGTCTTTAACCTCATGTTCTCGAATTAGAATGAAATGTCTGTTGTAGTGCGACCTCAACCAAGTTAGTAGATTCCTTGAACCTAGAAATTCCATAACTAGATTGTAGACCACTACTAACCCAAGATTCTTTTGCTTAAAGAAGTTTTTGCATGTCACAGATCTGCCACAGCATTATTATTAAGTATCAAGATGATGTTTGATCCCAAGAGAGCCCATTCTATCTTTTATACAGCTAGATATTTTAGCAAAGGACACATCTTAATGCCACCCACCGGATGCCATTGCTCTCACCTTCCGTTTCCTTTTTCTTTTTCTCCTTGGATTTCTTGCTCTTCTTTCTTAGGGTCAGCTTACTGAGGGTGCTCTTAACAGCAGCTGCAGCCTTGTTCTCTATGATGGCCACGGATGGAGATGCATACACCTCCACAGACAAGGAGATCAGAATGCGGCCCCGGTAGAAGATGCCTTCACCCAGGCCCTCATTCAGGTCGCGGTGTATATCCCTAAGGGCAGAGTTCTGGGGCGAGCCATACAGGTTAATCCAAGATGGTCCAAATGTGGGGTGAAACCCTGTAGAGCCCAAAGACAATCCATTCAAGACAGCTAGATCATTTCACAGATATCCTGAACTTTGATTTCATTAAAGAGTGATTTAAAAAGACTGTACCCTACCATTCCTGTTGGGGTCAGAGACTTGCTGCAAGTCCAAGAAGTGTGTCGCTACTGCAACATCACCAATGTTGGCATCATCAAGGATCTGAATTTTGATTCGTCGGGCAAGAGGGGGGAACTGCTCGATGAAGGAGATCTGTTCATTCCACTGGGGAACATTAGTGGTGCTTTCAACTGAAGTTTCACCCTGAAAACACAAACAACAGAGTAATTCTTATATATTATTAATTAGTTTTGTTTTACTTGAGGAAAACATGATACCTGTGGTGTTTCTCAATACCAAGAGCACGAAGATCATACTTGTAGTCTTGCCAAGATCAGTCTTGCTGACTTGTCCATGGGCATGAGCAAGACACATAGCATATGTGTTTGTAAAGCCTTACAGTCAAAGCCTTACAGCCTTAAAACAGTTGTTAAGTTAGTCTGCAAAGCAAATTATTATTAGATTAAAAAAAACAATATCCAATATTTCAAAAATCTTATACCCGTGTTGTCAACTGTCAAGCACCTGGATTGACACAACATCTGACTCACACAAGAAATCTTCCGGCAAATCCTTATTATTCCATTATAACCCTAAAATTAGCTACATCAAGAGCACTGGGGTAGTTTGCAAAACCTACAGACTATTTACAAGATAATAAAACTGCTACATACTTGTAGATACGTGTGCATGTGTGTGCATACTTGTCTAGAATTGAAAATCGTACCCCAGCCAGCTGACCAAAGTTGCCAATGCTATGATATGTAAGTCATAATTTTCTGCTATAGGTACTATTCTGTCTATTCACTTCTCCCTGTCTGTCTCATGTTCTAAACCAGGGGTGTCAAACAAAGCCCAGTGTAGCTTAGTTCTTTCCCTGTTCCACCACAAATGATTCAGCTCAACAGCTATGTGGTAATTAGCACAAGAAGTTGAATCAGGTGTGCTAAATGAGAGGAAACCCAAAAATGTGCAGGGCTCTGGCCCCCCAGGACTGGAGTCTGACATCTGTGTTCTAAACTATGAGTAAATATAAGAGAGTCTGTCAATTGTTCCAAAGGAAAGTCTGCTTACAAAGTTCGGGGTCACCAGCATTTTGAATTTTGTGGGATATATATTCAACAGACCCGAGGGAAATGTGTTTCAGGCTTTACTTAGCGCGTGTTTTCATCAGTACTAGTTTCTGATTGTCTGAAAAAAGAATCCGGTCTCAAGGCTACTGAGGCATGCGTGCATTTGCAATGAATTGAACAAATGGAATGACGTCATCAAGGACATAAATCATTTCAAATATTTGCCTTTTCCAAAGGCTCTTAAAGAAGGAAAATGTTCAATGCAAACATGTGGGCCACAGCCCGGTTCTCAAATAATGCTGTTTCAAGGTGTGTTCTGTGTATGTAAGTATATTTGTCGGGATGTACATGAACCTCATAGATATGGAAAAATATCCTGAAGTTTCCTGGGGAAAAAAAAAACATTTTTCACTGGATTGAGTTTATGTTATGAGTCTAAATACTTGCCAGTAAATGGCTGTTAGTCTAAGGAAAACACCAACCAGTATTACCAGATACCACTATTTGGCACACAGCCTCCATGAGATCCGTGAGTTGATCATGGATGTAACACAAACAGGCATACAAAAATAAAATGGTAATGTGTCATTTGAGTTTCAAGCACTACCCAGACTGCCTTTGTTCTTGTACCTGCTGTCCTGCAAATGTGACCTGCACATAGGGATCAATGAACACTTTCTTTTCTCCAATCATCTTGGAGAAACTTCCCAGGAAGCCGGCGTTCATGCTGGGCAGGCCCTCTGCCTTGTAGATCTTCAGCAGGAACTTGGCCCATGGTCGTTCCACTGGCATCCTCTTGGGCAGGAGAAGGTTCCTGTTGGGGCAGCAGAGGAGGCCAATAGAATTATGGTTTTGTTTATCATCAGTCTTGTGACTTTAATTGGCTTTTGTGAGGATCTTTAGGGCCCGTGATCATAAGGTTGCTGGTTCAAATCCCATGGTCGGTAGAGTGATTTCACTATTGGGCCTTTGAGCAAGACTCTTAACCCCAATCGCTCCATGGATTGGTTGATCCTGCTTCTTAAATTGTATGTCACTTTCGATAAAAGCATATACTAAATATATTCTCAATGTTTGGAATGACTTACCAATTACAATTCAAATTGGTTATTGACCTTTAAAAGCCTTTATTTGATCCTTATTAGCATAAAGGTTCTACCTCATATAACCAAGTGATGAGGGGTGTAAGAAATGTAGCAGCCCCCGGCCCCCATGCTCAGCATGATGCAGAGAGGGCTCACTTTTCGATTTCATCGTTTTGGCTGCCAGCGCTGGGGATGCTGGGTATGCCCATGGCGTCTCCCTTGGCTACCACGCTCACGGTGCACTTGACGTAGCCTTTGACCCCCGTCCGTGTGTCCTTCGGGTCTGTGAGTGGGGCCCATTTCTGGTAAAACCGGTGGTCTGTGTTTAGAGACACATCAATATTCAATAGCATGACGACACTTGTCTTTTTGCCTGTGTTGACGGTTTATCAATGTGCAAAAAGTCAACATGCAGTAGAGTAATATAGTAACTTCAGTAGCGTCACTTTATTCCACCTGATCACTCTTTATTCTCCATAGAATCCCTACTGCCTATTTGTAATACGATCCAAATAAATTAAATACACTACAATAAATAAACAGTAGTAAATGTGCATGTTTAAATGAAGTATCTGCAGTGTGCTCTGTTTGGCTTCCTCCTTAGGTTTGACTCTCTTTACAAGCGTGGTCTGTTTACCCGGCTGGCTGTAGACTGTGCTGATGTCGATCTTAAAGTTGCCAATTCGTGTCATGAGTAATCCCAGAGTCTTTTTGTGGACAACCTGTAGGGCAAGTTAAGTCATTAGCATGCATGTAACCATGGACACTGAACATTGTTTTTTTTTAAATGAAAGACATTTGCATCATTCTGCATTTGGCCAGCACTGTTATATGTGGTACAAGTTGAATGTTCATTATTAAAAACATTATTTTAATGTAAATATCCGTGTAAATATTTAATACTTACTGATATCTCAATTACTTTGTCGAATAAAACTTCTTGTGTCTCCTGGAATTCATACATGAAGTTCTAAAACAAAAAAACCGAGTTGTCAGCCTTGGCATTAAAATGAAAGAGCCGGTACCAAATGCATGAGCCGCCGCACCTCATTATAAAAGGGACAGTTTGTCGACTTCTGTGTGCTCGTGTGCTTCTTCTCCTCGCCCACCGTCACGTACACGGCCGGGTTGATGTTCACTCCCACCAGCTTCTGCGCCTCCACCACATTGATGTTCACCTAGAAGACCAGCAGGAACTGAGCTGAGGAACACGCCTGTAGGCTGGTCCCGTGTGTGCAGATTGGCTGTCAATGTCGACGTCTTACCTGGAAGGACTGTACTTTGGGGGCAGCGGCCAGCACGTGCTTGGACAGTGGTCTGCAGCGACTGCGGGAGAAGAGCATGCAGCTCGTTTCAGCCCAACCTCTTTAAAAGAAACTCATACTGACCGACTGCCTGCAGCTCTTCATAAATTCTATCTTGCCAATCATCCCTCCATCCATCCATTTTCTATACCCACTTGTCCTATTCAGGGTCACAGGGGGTCCGGAGCCTTTCCTGGAGGCAAGGCAGGGAACACTCCAGGAGGGGGCTCCAATCCGTTGTAGGGCAGAACCACACAACTTTCACTCACACAGGCACACCTATGGACAATTTGGTAACAATTAACCTCAGCATGTTTTTGGACTGTGGGGGGAAACTGGAGTACCCAGAGGAAACCCCACGATGACATGGGGAGAACATGCCCAGAGGTCCCAGAGATCCCAGAGGTGTGAGGCAACAGTGCTGACCGCTGTGCCACCATGTCACCAACTTGCCAATCAGATTTCACAAAAATCTAGTTTAGCAGTAACTGAAATACGGGAAGGACTGCCAGGAGCAACAACATCGCAATACCTGAGGATGGATGTGAAAGTCATGTTGGCAATCTCGATGTCCGCTGTGTCATAGTCATCATCGTCGTCATCGTCGTATTCTTCGTCGTCATCATCACCGTTCTTCAGAAGGCTGCGGCCCAGCTTCCTCGTCTGCCGGTCCAGCAGATTCGGCCGCCCGATCTGCTTGGAACTAGGTGCCGAGAGTCCGTAATCAAACAGAGAATCAATCAAACAGAGAATCAGACAGAGATGGAGGAATTTAAAAGGTACAGCAAAGGTCCTCCTTTAAACAAAGGAGTGAGGCGTTGAACGTCGTTTGAAATTTGGATTAGAGAACATGCAGACTCCACATGCTAATCCTGAAGCCGCGAGGCTAGTGTTAGCTGCCGTGTTACAAAATTATGAAATCAAATAATGTTAAGGTAAAGTTTCCACATTAAAAAATCTACTTACCCTGGTTCAAAGATGCCAGAATTTTGGATTACAAGTCCAGGCCTAAGAGAGGGACGAATTAAGAAGGACAATTTGTTAAGATCTCCATGGAAGTATGGCATTCATGGACACACTCACATCCAGGAGTGCTTAAGACGCCTGTCCAGCACAAAGAGCAGTCTCTCACTCATCTCCATCCTCTGCGCTGACGAACTCCTCTATCTCCCAGCCTCCAGCTGCCCCCTGCACGGGGTGGTACCGCACCTCCAGCTCAATGTACATCTGAATGCCAAACACAAAGAAGTAAGACAGCCTTCAGGACTAAAATATGCTTCACACTCTCCACAATTCAGTGGCTGTTAAAAAAGTAAAAACAATTTAATTAACATTATCACCCAAAACCCCACAGCCTTTTATTCACAACAGGAACACAACATCTTAAAAAATCATCCAAGTATCCAAGAGGAAGAACAAACACAGGTTTCTTCTGTGGATCTCTAGTGCTGGAGCTGCCAATGTCCATTTTAAAATGACTCATTTACACAATGCAATGATCATATGAGTGTAATGTAGTGATCTTCTATTATTGATAATGTCATTCAGATGGGTTTTATTATTAAACACATAGATTTATTCTAACCATGGGCCACTCTGATTAAGTCACAATGTCTTGATATAAGATCAACTAATCTGTTTTTTAATTAATGTGCATGATGATACATGATGATATATTGGATGACAATTACAGTGCTATTTTATCTCACAGTCAGTCACTGGAGTAGAATTAACTGCCAGGGGAAATGAACAATTACTATAATTAGAACAGAAACACCTGCTGCTTGATTTATTGTACAATGACGGATTGTCATTTTTATTCAGTATTTTCAAAAGTTATGTACCTCAGTGAAGATTACTTTTCTATTACTGAAGGTCCTCTGTTGTGATCTAAACCTGCAAATAGTTTAAGGTTTTACCACAAACCCTGTTCCTGTCAAAAGACCTATTCCTAAACTATTGTGTTTCCATGGGGACTTACATCCGTCAGGCTGTAGTTGCTGTCAATCAGAGGTTCCCGCAGCAACAGTCTCCCAGAAGCCACTACATGCTGAAGGCTGATGACCAGCTTCCCTAACAACCTGGGAAGGACAGCCACAATCCCATAAACCCACAAAACATGTGACAGTCTGGTGCATTCACATTTCATTATTGGCTACAGGGTAGCTGTAGCTGGTTGCATAGTGATCCCACTGCTTTGTAGCAAAATAATACTGGTGCACTCTACTGCTTAACAAAACTCAAATCATGAACTGAAAGCTTTAACATTAATTAAGATGAAAGCTACCTAAAAACACATGGTAAACAAAAAAGCTTTGTGACTCCTCTCTGTTGATGGTTTGCACCATGAATTCATAAAGTCCTGGTAAATGTGGTAATTTTGTGTGGGATTTCATTAGGGCTCATAATTCAGGTCATTTTTGGTGTAATTACACTAATGGATCATTTTCAAGTTCAGCAGTCGATATTGCTTTTTAATGTTTACCTGTTTAATTGCTACTTTAGCCCTGGGGCAGATTAATGCATAAGCTATCCAATGGCTATACCCCGGGCCCCAGCAAACATCAGGTTGCCCCCGCCTCCAAGCTGGTGTCAGCCTGGGGACCCCAGAAAATTGAATCCGCTCCTGCCTGTAATAGACTGGTAAACAATTCTGGGTGCACCCCAGCCTTGGGTCCTATGCCGTCTGGAATCAGCTCCAGGCCCCACCCTGATTTTCATCATGAAAGCTGTTTATCTACTGACCTACAGTACTGAGTCTATTTATTGATTGAGTTCCTATGCTACCTACTCCTCCACAGATCATTTAATGAAGTAGAATGGAGGAAAGTGGTAGAGTGGGCCAATCAGAGTGCTCACTGCACGGGCCTGACCTGTTGCTGAAGACTCTGCTGCTGTTAAGCACGCTGATGGAGAGCATCTCGTCTTTGATAACCTTCCCATAGTGAGGCCACCTAAATTGCTGGAGGGGTACAAAAAATAATCACAGTTCTGATTCACATGTACAGCGATACCATCCATGATAGCCTGATGGCAAAGTGATTGTTTCCAAGCAATTCGTTTTCCGTCTCATTAGTTCCGGGCACAACATCAGATAAAACGTGAAATATGTTATAAACGAAAAACAGAAAAACTGAACAGGTTTAGCATAAGGGTAACAAGGCATGCAAGATCATCGGGCTCCTTGGTACCCAGACCTGTCTCCCTCAGATATATGTTCCCCCCTGCCCTGGACCAGGGGATTTTAACAATCATCACTAGCTCATGAACTACTGCAATGCATTCTGAAGACATATGGGGGCACTGTGTGGCTCTGTGGGCTAGGACTCCTGTGAGTAACCAAGACCTCAGTTAACCCCCAATCGCTGACCCTGCATTTTCAATTGTACATCACTTTGGATAAAGTGGCTACTCAATAAATCAATACACGTATTCACACCGACATATAACTTCTGTGAGAAATGATTCTAATATAGTAAAACTGGGAGTCTGTTTTTATAAATATTACATAATGTCTAACTATAACGCTTTTTGTTTACTCTCCAGGTTGGGAAGACTGAATCAAATCCTTGTGATTTCAAATAGACTAGGTGTCTGTAACTAGGTCATTTTATGATGGCTACTATGTCAACAGAACAATTACTTCAGCATCATGTTTAACTTTAAGGAAGGAGGGCTGCTGTTATTAGGAAAGACTGCAAAAGTTGCCATGGGAACAGGTGTTTGCCATGAGGGAGAGGCGTGTGCTGGCTAGCAGGTGAGATCCAGGAAGGCCAGTGACTCACTGAGGAAGGTGCAGTTTAGGACAAAGTGAACTCACGTCATACATATGTTTTCCTTATGTATACATATGTAAGCCATGCATGTCAAATGTTTGTTATCCTTGTTGTGCTCTATGTCTTGATGCCATTCGCATGAAAAAGAAATGAATCCCTAGAAGGCATATATAGATATTACCTCATTTAATTTTATTTTAAGAATTAATATAATATGTGCAATCTTAAATAAACCATGTGTCAAAACCATGTGTATATTTATGTTAAACACCATAAGATTATTTTTGCCAAACATAATGCTGTAGTAGATCTATTAGATGTGTAATCAGGACCAGTGATGACAAGAATGTGTAATGATTATTAATAATAATTAACTGTCTGCTAATAATTATGCATAATTTACATTTGCACCACATTAACCCTTCTCAGCTGCCAGGCACTTGAAATCATTGCAGAGTTGAAGGATTCAACTGGAATATTGCAATGAAGATAAAAACATAAAGAATTCCCCTTGGATGAGGTCTTAAATTAGTATTACTATTTCAGGTGCAAGTTTGGTGCCAAGATTGCAATCTGATCAACTCAAATATCAATACAAACACCTTGACGGCGTTTGAAAAAAGAAAAACACAGAGGGTGTGACTGGGAATGTGCTTTGTATAAATGTTAAAGTGCGTCTTGACCATTCTGAATCATCCCAGCTAAAACCACACCCCAGAACGAGCATGACCCCAACCATGACGTTTCTCACATGCTAACCACCTCTTTTGCAAAACTGAAACACTAAAAATCATTGACAAGGAATTGTGCTATATATATTGTTAATATAATGCCCAAAGAGCAGGTTAGGATGCTGTGTCCATGATCAGAAGGTCACCAGTTCAAATCCCAGAGTGGACAGAGTGGTCCTGTGTGCAAGGCCCTTAACTCCAATAGCACCAAGAACTGTCTGACCCAGCTTTCTCAATTGTACATTGCTTTTGATTAATGGGTCTGCTAAATATTTAAATTTAGCAAAATCAGTGAAAGGTGATATAATAGGCACTGTGGCAGATATTAATAGTAAAACGTTCTGAAAAACACACACAATGTGTGACAGGTGAATCAACAGTAACAGTTAGCAAAGCTGATGGAGGTACCTCATTGAAGATGGCCACATTTTCGCACTGCAGGATCTTGGTTTTGTATGTGAAGTCTTATATGGAAACAAACACAAATGGGGGAAATGCCTCAACAACGGTAATTGCTAAAAGGATGACTGTAATCACAGCTTCCATATCAAACCAGCATGTAGCCAAGGTGAGTGAGCAGTTCAGCACTGCTCTGGAATGCTTTGAACAGCAGTAAAACAACATCATGATATTCTGAAACATTTGGCTCTTACTGCCAGACAGCTTGTGATAATGTCCTACTGTGTGTCATTCAAAATGTGAACGTGACACAGGCCACACCAACATAACTACACCATAATCTTCTAAAATACTAACACTAGTACTTACAAGTATAAATGGATTTCCTGAACATTTTACCAGAAATCAGCATTTTCATTTGTAAATACACAAAAGATCGATCAATGGAGAAACGGAAAGCTAAAGTTTCTACTAAAAAATTAGTAAGTTCATTAAGGTAGAGAGAGCCTGATAAGCATTAACAATGGCACTACATCATACTGCATAATATTATAACCAAAACATAAAAGAAAAAAGTCATCGACACATGGAGAACCTTGTTAAAGTTGATGCATATTAGCTGAGAAATTGCCATACATTATGTAATATGTGGGAGAGCAGGCCCACTTACCTCTGAAGGTCAGCTCTACTTTGCGATCATATTTCCCTGGCAGATTGGTGATCTTCTTTAAATGAACAGTGATAGACATGTTGATGGCTGTAGCCTCACATGCATCATACAGCTAGCCTCCTGATACAGCTGAGGTTTCCCAGCTGAAGTGTGCAAACTCACTGCTGCCCGACACTGCCTGCTTCAGAGAGGCTGGGCTGTGTCGCTGTCACTGGCTGTATTCACTCTGTAAATAATATCTTGTGGAGGAGATCCCACACTCCTGGGAGTGGTTAGCCCTGCTCCAAGGAAGCCAGGGTACTTGACATATTTCATGTTATGCATTAACTCTGCACTGATACTCGATCATTGTTGAGGGGGTTGGTTTGTGGCTCAGACAGGCACATGTACAACATACACACCTGTTGAACTTCATGCAGGGTTTATTGCCATTGCTTTTGCCAGCCTCACATTACCAAGAACTTTTTTCTAGATCCCTTTGTCTTCCTTTGAAAGAACATTCTGTGGTGTAAAAGCCTGGTGCTACTTATTTGACATCCCATCCAGTGTGTACCCCAACCTTGTACCCTCTGCTGCCTGGGATAGTCTCCAGGCCCCTCACTGCCCCTGACCCTCACCTGAGCAACAGAAAAGTGAGGGAAATTGCAAACAAATATGCTGTCAAGGAGTCAACTAGGCATACGTGCAGCTAGGCTGAGCTTCCAGTGAATTTTAAGCAGTACTGGGGCAGGAGCTATACAACAGCTACACAACAACCCAACTACTACTAACAAATGAAGAACCTAACAAGATTTTTTCATTTCAGTATTTCGGATGAGTACACTGTACCTTTCATGCTTGCCCACACACCCTGGCAGTTTTCTGCTGCAGTTGCTGTGGTTCTCTATTCAGGCCTCTGATAACCAAAGGACTGAAAGCTCTTTGCAAATCTCTAATAAACAGGCCCAGTAGCTTAACTCAGCACCTACAGCCACCAGCTTGGTAAAGCATGCCAGGGTGGCACAGTGAGATGCCTACACTCAGGTAGGGGTTTGAATCCCAGAGCTGGGATTCCGGTTTCTTTGCTTGGTTTCAAACCATGACGTTACGTCATGGGATAGACTGCACAATCATTGTGAGCCTGTATAGGATAGGTGGACCCATGGGAGACAAAAACTTGAATCAGAGTTAGCTTGTGGGGCAGAATGTTTGCTTAGTGTCTCATCTCACACTTCCAGGGTTAGGGGTTCAAACCCATGTAGTGTTTGCATCTGGAGCTCTCTCCAGATTTCCTGCCCTATAGGGTTTAGTGTTCGTACCCTGTGATGAACTGCCACCCACCCCAGGAACCTCGCATCTGGTGCTTCTGCGATTAGCTCCAGGCTTCTAATGGGTGGATGGATGGGTAGTTTGCCATACGCTAATGAAATGTGTTTAGGCGTTCTTTGGTGGGAAATGGCTTCTGCTCTCAGTAGTGCATCTTCGGGCTACAAACCGTGATGAATGGTTTCTACATCTCAGCTGCCAGTGTGAATTTGTTACAGTGAATGCTTATTTACCTATGACATTTTGTACTGAAGCTCGAGTTTTGGATTTACCTGAATCTCATGAAATAGCCAGAGACAGATTTCTGTAGGATACATTCTATACTTCATTTTGCAAGGTCTATGAAAGAATGTCTAGAAATCATTTAGGGTTCAAATAAGAAAAAGAACTCAGGAAAAAGAAAATTTAGCTGAAAAGACAATACATACTCATTATTACATGATTAGCTGTAAACATTAACACAAGTACTAGTAGAGCATAACAAGGAGGTCAATTTGAAAGTACCTATAGATATATGCTGTTTTATCTGTTTTTCTTAATTTATTTACTGTACAGCACTTTGGTCCTCTACTGCTTGTTTAAAGTGCTTTATAAATAAAGTTGAATTGGATTGGATATGCTGATATACCTCTATGCTGTCAAATTTCATTTCCTAAAGTCATGCAATATCCTCCTGAGACCCAAGGAAAAAAAGTGTCTTTCAATTTCAGGTTCAGATTTTTTCAAATTTATTTTTATTTTTAATTTCACAGCATGTCCTCTTTAGTGTACAACAGGAATAAATAAGTTCTTACATCAGTGAAAAGATAGATGCAAAAACAAAATGTCCACTACAGAGGACACAAATGAATGGCCCGGGTCTCAGGAGGATATAATGAAAGTCAAACAATTTTATAGCTATAAGGAGAAGTGACTTACAGTAGCGGTAGTATTTCTTTCGTTAAACATGTCATGCTTCAAATAATGTTACAATTAACATCATGATATGTCGTAAGTGGCTTGGTGAGAGTTTCCAGTATGACACTAATATAGTAAGAAACATATTAATAAACAAATTCCCACCACAAGAAAAATAATTATAGAGAGCCAGACATGCCAACAGAAATCAGGCCAATTCTGGTTGACTTACAGTATTTTCCAGTCTGCTAAAATATCAGCTAAATGGGGCTAATTTTGAGAATGGAGATAAAATATGCTTAAACCTAAATGATGGATTGAAACTGACAAATGGCTGCAGAGTTTGGTTCATTTTATTGTTTATGACAGGGGTACAGCTGGCTGCATAGCACATCCCAATTAATCGCAAAGGGTGCCTTCGAACACTAGGTGCAGTGGCATCAGACTGTGAGTAATGGTGGGCCTGATTAACCAGGGCCCAGGCCGGGTGGGACACGCCCCAAAAGCACCAAAAATAATTTCATTGTTGTTTTTACTTTTAATTCTTTCTGCTATTATAGGAAAAAGTATATCTTACATCATATGTTCTGTTCATTTGACTGTTTCCTTTATCTGCGTATCTCCCTGCTCCCTGCCTCCTCGTCCCGCCTCCCCCGCCTAAAAAGCAAGAGTAGTTTGATCCTCCTGTGCATGTAAATAATGAATACTCTGAATCCAAAATGAAAAGTAAAATGTATCAGGATTTCAGAAGCACAAGGACAGCAGAGAGCTAACCATGAAAGAGGCGGCCTCTGACAAGTTTCTATCAGAAAACAGGTAAGCTTAATGCACCAAACAGTAAATACATCTTGTGCAGCTACTAACTACTTTGTCCAGGGCCAAACTTTTGGTGCAACGCCCCTGTTCCTGAGGGGAACTTTTGTTCTGAGTCCATCCTCTGCCGACGATTGGAGAGATAAATGTGACACTGTGGGGTTGGTCAGCCGGGCTAATTACGCCGACATGCTTTTCACCGCACGGTACGTATCTTTAAAAAGTATAAATAAATTTTTGCTTTGGTGTGTTTATGTTGCTAATACATAAAAACGTCATTGTGATTCATGAGATATAATGTTAGTACGAATTTATATTCAAATATGGATTTTTAACATGATGATTTTTTTTTTCCCTCAAACTATTGCTAGGCTGAAGTTGGGGTCAGAGAACCCCCCCCCCTCCTAAAAGGCTTAAACATACATCATGGCCAAGATGCTTTACCCTGATAGGTCTTTTACTGTAATGGTAATGCACAGTCACCCCTTCACATTCGTGAGGGTTAAGGGCAGAAGGCCCCATGAATATGAACATTTGCGAATAATAGCTGTGCTTGAATAACATTCACAACCAGGGGCATAGGAACTATATAGGGCCCGGGGGGACATACCCCCCCATTTTTTACATATAATAATTATATGTTATTTACTTTAGTTGCACCCCCCATTTTTGTAATCATTTCTACGCCCTTGTTCACAATTCTTAATTAATACAGCAGTCAGGATCAGTCCCCGTCCTGCCCTGCTCCCTTTTATATGTCGGTTCCACGTTTAGCCAGCAGGTGTCGCTGGCCATCCCCTTTCGTGCTCCTTGTGTCTGTTCCCTGGGCTGCTGCATGACTTAATAGGCTGAGTAGGTGGCTGTCATCCAGGCTTCCCTTTCTGTTATAGTATTTTCTTTGTTAACTATGCATTTGCATATTTCTGTTATTGTTTGTTGTTCTTGCTCCCTGTTCAGTTTTTGTAGTAATGTTCAGTCACCCTTGTTTTCCAGTCTCCCTTGGTGTTTGATCCTTTGTCTGTTCACATGTGCATCTCCATACCCATCCATAACAGGAACCTTATGCCTAAATAAAGCCAGGATGTGTAGATCCCAGATCTTTTTTTTTAACCAATGTTTTTACCAATGTCTTTTGGTAAACTGAAAAATACTCCCATTTAACTGTTAACAGCCAATAGACACATATAAATTGTAATGCTTATGTGAAACATATTTATTTAGATATGTCACTCAGATTTATCATTAATGTTGGCGGCTTGACTACACACAGCACTGGGGTCCTCTGGAAGTTTGGCAATAGAACAGAGTAGGAGTGGAGTATGAGTGTACAGGTAATGTATCAGCAAGAAAATAAACCATATGAATGACATGGCTGCCTTAACTTTTTGTTTTTGTACAAAGTGTGCAAACAAGACATAAATGATAATGTATGATATTATAACAGGTATAGTTGCCAGCTAAAGATTAAGTAAAAATTAATTGGAAAGAATGAAGATCTCTTGTCACTTATACCACTCTGTCTTTTTCTTTTTATAAGGCCTTTTTCTTCATATTTTGAAGTCTCTGGAATCTAGAATTGGAAAAACTGCCGTCTGGAATCAACTCCATTGATTCCCAACTCCAAAATTTTTGGAATCATACAGCCCTGCTCTAAACACAAGAGGCCTACTCATGTGCAAGGTAAATGGAGTGAATGGTGCGAACGGACAGAATGAAGAAATCTACATTTTGTTTTCTTAGATAATCCTAAATGAATGTTAATAAGAATATGTGTTGTGTATAGACATGGATTCTGGTATCATTTAAATTTTGTATTTATTATGTATGTTTATTTATCTATGAATATAAACTTAGCACGTTTATCTTACATTAGAAAAACTCCCACCAATTAGCACTTAGCTAGCTAACATAGGTAAGGTTTGCTAATTACCTTGGTTTAAGCTTAATCACTTAATGTTACTTGGTTCGCAAAATTCTGGAAAGCAACAGACTGTTAGCTAACTTTTCAGGAGGTAACTTTAATTTCACCTGACACTGCTCCCAGATTAGCCTAGCCCCTAATGGTTTGGACACTGGCAGCAATTTTTTCTTACACCACCCATTTCAATGCCTAATTCAGTAAAACAAGTCAGATAATGGGGGTCCCTCTTTTCTGCAGACATGTACTTAGTTATCACAATCATGTAGTTTGCCTGTGCAAGCCGCAGTTTTGAGTAGGACTCAAAGTAGATGTTCCTGAGATGGCAGGACCAACGCCGAAGGCTCGGCTGCCAACGAGGCCACAGGACCACCCTGGCAAGACTGCAGGTGAGCAGGGCTCTGGCAGCTGGCATAGAGGGCGCCAACAGGACAGTAGGTGAAGAGGGTGAAGTTCTCGACAAGACCACAGGAGACCATGGCGAGACTGCTGGCATGCAGGGCACCAGTGAAACGACAGCCGGAGACCCATGGAGATTGCTGCAGCTGATTGCATAGCAATAACTGGGGAGGCCAGGGACCGGCAAAGCAGTGAGCAGGGGGCTCTAAGGCCGGCAGAACGGTTGGGTGTTCAGGGCCGGGAGTTTTGCCACGAACAGGGATGAGGGACGTGGAGCCACAGGTGCTGACAAACCAGGATCAGGTGAGATGGTCACAGCAGAGACGAGGACGGGCTCCAGAGGTGCTGCAGAGACATCCAGCCAGGTGGGCATCGGCGGGACAGCAGGAGCCATCGCTGGGACCACAGGTGAGACAGTCTTCTGCATGAACACGGGTGAAACAGAGTCAGAGATTCGGTTTCACCTGGGCCAGCCGCAGGCAGCACAGCCTCTCCAGGGAAAAGAGTCTAGGACTCTGGTGCAGCAGCAGAGGAACCAGGGTCCAGCAACATAGCAGCAACAGGATGGCGGGGTAGCAGCAGGCTGCAGGAAGCCAGCAGGCAGAGCAGCTGCTTCTCACCGTAAGAAAGTGGCGGGCATAGCGGCTCCTCCCTGCGGGACAGTGACGGGTGGAATGGCTTCTCCCTGCAAAAGCGCCAGACGGAATGGCTTCTCCCTGTGGGACAGTGGCAGGCGAAGCGGCTTCTCCCTGTGGGAAAGCGGCAGGCGGAGCAGCTACTCCCAGTGGAAAAGTGGCCGGTGAAGCAGCTTCTCCCTGTGGGAAAGCGGTGGGCGGAGCAGCTGCTCCCAGTGGAAAAGCGGCGGGTGGAGCGACATCTCCCTATGGGACAGTGGCAGGGGAAGCGGCTTCTCCTTGCGGGACAGTGGCGGGGGGAGCGGCTTCTCCTAGCGGGACAGTGGCGGGGGGAGCGGCTTCTCCTAGCGGGACAGCGGCGGGCGGAGCGGCTTCTCCTTGCGGGACAGTGGCGGGGGGAGCGGCTTCTCCCAGCTGCAGCGGGTGAAGTGGGATCTCTTTGCAGGAAAGTGGCAGGTGAAGCCCCTTCTTGCTGCAGGAAAGTGGCTGACAGAGCCTCTGTATCTCCATCAAGGTGTCCCTGATCTGTACTGATCCCAAGGATATGCTGTAGGGGTGAGCCCTAAACAGAAACTGTTGTGCGTTTATGAGTCCAAAGAGGTCCACCACCTGTATACAAGTGGGATGCCGTTTCTTCCTCTTCGGAGGTGAAGCAATCATCCGAGATGCCACAACCGCTCTCAGCTCTGAGGATTTCAGGATGTGAGGTACGTGATCCTCAGGGTAAATTGAAGCCCAGAGGCCAGACCGGGGGGGCGGGGGACTGCTGGTGTCTCGCCGGAGATCAGTCATTCTGTAATGAACGGGAAAGGGACACACTAAGCACAGCCTTCACTTTTTTTGGCACTCAACTACATGTGGTGACCAAACCTGGATGCTGAAGTTAAGTCTCTGGTGGCGGCTTGTGCTGCCTATCAGGAGAACAGACAGCCCAAGGGGGCAACCTTGCACCTGTGGGAAGTTCCAGACAGACCATGAAGAAGGATCTATGCTGACTATGCTGAACCATGGATGTCCCTAATCCTGGTAGATTCATACGCCAAGTGGATAGAGGCACCTGCAGTGAGATCCACATCAGCCTTCACATCTGATTGTCTGAGGCTTAGGTTCAGTTAGCATGGTATGTCTGAAATAGTGGTCTCAGATAATGGTAGCTGCTTCACCGGTGAAGAATTCCAGCAATGCACAGAGAGGAATGGCATCAGGCACATCACCACAGCTCTGTACCATTGTGATGGATTAGCAGAGTGGGCACCTATGAAGAAAAGCACTGGGGATTCCAGAGAGACCAAATTGGCAAGAGCACTATCACCGCATTACACCTTGGACTACAACTGGTAAGTCAGCTGCTGAGCTACAGTGTGGTGGAAGCTGCAGTCAACACTACCGCATACACCCGGATCTCAAAAGCAGGGTGCTTGAAAAACAGAAGAAGCAAAAGCAGTAAGATGACAGAAGGGGTTTGGTCTTCCCATGGAACTTTGGCTCAGGCTCAGGTTCTGTATCCTGCAATGTCACACGGGGAAACAGACAAGTAGACATACAGGAATGTGTTGCATGTTACCTCATTTCAAATTTGATCAGAATCCCAGTGCAAAATCCTCATTTAACCACAATATGTCTGACGAAGCATGCATACCTTATCTGTTTATGTTGTACTTCACTTTTTTCTTTTGAATTTCTAATTACATTGTTTCAAACAGAGACTAAGTGCAAGTGTAATTCTCTGACAGCAAGATATATAATTTAAAAACTTAATGATTGTCAGCTGTTTAAGCCTTAAGTGCTTATCAACCAACCTTATCATTAAATTAAACAATAATAAATACATTATATATTTTTCTTAGAACAGGTTCTGTGGGCTGTCAGGGACGGCCAGGGCACACTACTGTGCCTGGGACCCAAAATTTGATGCCACGCCCCTGCATAGACATGTCCAGTGGTCATGGGCCACACAGAGTTTACATTGAGTAGATCACCCATTCGTATTCTGCTCATCTGCTGTACCTACAGAAATTTAGGTTAAATGCTTCAGCAAAAGATCGGTTTTATTTACAAAGATCAGGTGAACCATTGCCTTGTCTCGTATGTGTGGCACATAGCGGTGGAGGATGTAGACATTTGTGAATAGCATTCTGTCATGGTTTTCATGAAAATGCACTTTGAACAGAAAGGCCTGCTAAATAAACCAATAATCATTTGGAACAGGGAAATGTGTATCATTTTGGAATACAAATAATGATTTAACAAACAATATGTAATAAATCATGTGGAATTATGCTGTATGGATGTTTTCCCATATTTCGTTATCAAAGTGGCTAATTGACTAAAAAGGTTCTATTTATGAAAAAGAGTGCGAAAGCACAAACGAGACAACAAATGAATTCAACTAAGCTTGATTTGTCATTTAAACAGGACAGGTACATTGGAAGGTCTTCATATATTTCATCTGGCTCATCTTTTTAAATAAACATACACACACACACACACACACACACACACACACACCACACTCTCCCAGCTGAGCTATTTAGGCACTCGATAAGACACGTGTGACCGAGTGGGGATCCATCTTATTAACAATCCTGAAACACAACACAGAGGAATCAACAGCAAGGAATACACTCAACTTCTGACACTGAACCAGTTTATTTATAGTGGAAAAAATACATAATAAACTGTGCAATAAGGCAGTTTTGATGTCTATAATTGCTTCAGGGTTACTACCAAACAAAATTATTCATTGACAGCACAATACATTGATAGAAAGCACAGATGTTGTATATTTGGGCATGTAAGTTTAGTGAAATACCAGAGGAGCACACTGGAACACACCCGTTGTGTCCCATTAAAAGAAAAAGTAAAAAGAAGAAAAACAATGCAAAATGATCCCACATGGATTAGTGAAGCTAAATTTAGGACTTAACATGGTTTAGAAAAGAGAAAATGCTGGGCTACCTGACTAGCAAGAACCTTTATAAATGTAAAACATTTACACAAAAACACCACAGGGTTATGTCCAGATGTCCCACTAGGGAGCGGCATTTGACACAAAACTTGCATAATATCCACAGCGACATCCCCTTTAAAATAAACTTTGGCACAAATTAAGTCTGACCAATATCAGGTTATGCAGATTAGGGATTCAAACCCCTCTCTCACCACTGAGACAAGGCAAGCAAAAGGTAAAAAATTTGTGCAATTAAGCATTTCCAGCCTTAGGTTTCCAGCTAAGCTATAACTTTGAGTATAAGGCACAAGCAAGTAAAGCAATAGGCCAGTTCGTTATGCTAAAAGATGATATTCTACAGCCCTGCTATATTGATATGATTGAGCTCAACTTGGGAAGAAAAAAAACTGCAAAGATTACGAGAACCTGAACTAAAAGGTTTTGTGGGGGAAAAAAGCATCTTACACCATGTTTGACAGCTGACAGATATTAGTTGCATATAAATTCTGAGTGGACTAGCAGCTTCTCACCATTTATTAATGATCAGGGCTAGTGGCTTAGTCTCCCCATTCTTCCAAAACCACATGCTGGCAAACCTTCGAAGTGCTAAACGTAATTATAACATTACTCTGACTTATTCAGGAGATTACAGGAATAAGAATCAAATCACTGGCACCAACTGGCTTGTTTCTAGAATACAAATGGACCCAACCCACCTTGTGGACAGGAAAAACACTGGCAGAGTGGTCATATAATTTCACACATGTAAAAGGCTATTGTAAACTGACCGGTTCAAATTCCAAATGTAGGTATAACATATAAAACCAGAGCAGTGTTAAGTCATTCTGTGGATCCCAAAAAGCAATCCTGACTGCTAATCCAGTCCTTCAGAAATGCACTCCTTAGACTGCATCAGGAAATGATGAATGAACAGATAAGTTGGGGAATTCCAGGTGATGGTACATAAAACACAGGACACTAATGGGAAACTTCCACAATCTTTGATACTACATGTGTCAAGGTTAACTGGCTAAAATGTACATTACATGGTCTTGGCGTCAACAAAACCACAAATCATAAGTGCAGGTGAACTACAACTTGAGTGATTTCCCTTAAAGAATGCATTTATACACTATCCTACCAAAAGAACTATTTGACTTGAGTAAGTCGCCAGAACCTCAACCCATTACAATTCACGTCAATCTTCAAAGGACATCCAATGGCTTTCTATTAGAAACACAGGTAGGTAAGAAGGTAGAGTACTTTTAGTAAGGTGGCAATCCTGCTTATGTAACACAGATGCAGGCATTCACACTTGTAAATGTATTTCCTTATTTTCACTCTGGACCTACAGCATTTATATAACAGGTTCCGGTCTATTGTCTATAATGCTCAGTACTAGTAGGATTAATATGAAGTCTGATAAATTGGGTTACATCATTTTCAGTCAGAGATTCCACATTTTGATAATGAAAGAGAGAACAAATAAAAACCACATAGTAAACTAAATGTTGCATCTAGTACTGAGGGTAAAGGCTCAAGTGCTACAAATTGTACTCAAGGTGTAGCAGTGGCACCCTCTTGTGGCGGGAAGCAATCCTGCACGGACTACTTGGTTGGGGGAAGGTTAATGGGAGGAATGTTGAGCATCTTGAAATATGACACCAGTTGACCAGGCACCTCTGCCAGGACACTCTGGGCAAGGGCCTCCTTAGGAGCCTGGAGTGAGAAAGAGAACAGTGGATGTTAGACAAAGCCAAAGGACTGGGAGAATGTCAGAGAACCAGGTCAATATATAGGAGGTGCGACTATAGCATGAGGGAAACTGAATAGGGCTGAGACTGGGGGAAACCCTTACCAAGGTATTCATGCTACCACATTACACTATCAAAAGCTTAAAGATTACATTTTCACACCTATATAATGGAAAGCGAAGGAAACTGGATCACAAATCATAATTAATTTCAATATTACAACAGCTGTTTGTGTCAAATAAAACACAACGAACCAGCATGCGATACAAACACAGTGCTATTGACTATCACTTGACCTACTTTGGCAAAGTCCCGGAAAGGCACAAACTGCACAATGTCCCTGGCAGCAGCTTCCCCGGTGAGGGACTTGAGGACACCGTTATCACCATCCAGGAACTCCATGGCCTTGAAGTCAGCCTCCCCGACACCAATGATAATGATGGACACAGGGAGACGGGAGGCGCTGACGATGGCCTGCCGCGTCTGATCCAGGTCAGTGATTTCACCGTCCGTGATGATGAGCAGTACGAAATATTGCTGTGTGGGGGACACATGGAAAAGCACACCGAAGTTCATTCAAACAAAAAAACTACACAAGGCTCTGAGCAGTAGTGTAGCTTGGAGGTTAGTGTGCATGCCCTGCAATAGGCAGCAGGAGTTACCATGCATGGTAGGACCAGGGACTGGCAGAGACTTCCTGGAAATGTGCAGCAGTGTGCGATGTAAATAGTATGTACTTCTTCGGTTTGTGATGTTATGTCTGAATACAAATTCCTCGTATGTGCAAGATACTTGGCAAAATAATTCTGATTTGGTATTGGTGATTCGATATATTGCGATTCTGAAAATGAAAATCAGTTTTTCCTTTAACATTTCTTGAAGAGCAGTTAATCTTGTTAAGTGTTTGCTGTTTTTAACATGATTCATCATGAGCATTTCAGGTCTACATTTAAAGTAAAGCCTCTTCTTACATTGAAGAGCATTTGTTTTGCTCTGCTCAACAAACGTTCAAACAAAAAGATCAACATAAATCTGTTCAGTACAAACTTGACAAACTATAACAGCAGCTTTTAACCAATTCAGGGAAGAGAATTAAAAATGCAGCAAGTGACATGGACACCAAAATGATCACTTTTACACTATACAGTATGCATGCTATTATGAACAGGCAGGGCGTGAAAATTAAATCTCAGCTGACAACTTCAAATTGTGAACTGAAAGACGAACCCAAAGATCCTGTGGAAATCTGCGTTAATTAACGGATGTGTGTCCAACAGAGCCTGGGGGTATTCAGCTTTCTAACAGTCATCCGGTTAAAGCAGGGTTTTCAACTTGGGGTTGTGTAGAACAGAAAAATGAGATCACGCATTGAACGAATATCTCACATGCCGCTGACACTGCAACGAGATTAGCGGTAGGGGAGCCCTAGCTCTGATCTGGTTGAAAACCCCTGGATGATGGGAAGGGTTATGAAGCTAGAGAGGAGCCAGAGGGGTGAGGGACTCACAGAGGCATTTCTCTGCTGGGCTGCATCTGAGGCAATGCGTGCAACATGGTTTATTATAGGGGAGAAGTTGGTGGGTCCATATAGCCGCACTTGGGGCAGGGCGGCACGGTAGGCGTCCACAATTCCCTGGATACCTGCGTTCAGCCAAACACATGTGGTTAAAAGCAGGATCAATGCAACCTAAAATCCACAAGATGAAGTCTGATGCTCCCTTTACCTTGGCAAAAGGGGCTGCTAGGATTGAAGTTCAATGGAAACTCATGAGACACTTGATAGTTTGGAGGTATTTGGGCACCAAATCCAAAGGCAGGAAAGAATTTATCACTGCAGGACAAAGTCAATAACAGTATTAGATCAGAGGAACAAAGACCACCAACACTGTACTGTACTAATAATAAATATGTAATATTCACAACATAAGACATGCCCTTACGTATCATAGTCTTGGACCACCATCCCAACAGACCAGATGGCAGAGAGGTATTGGTTTAGTCCATCTGGACTCATGTAGTGCAGTGAGTCTGGAGAACGTGGATCACCATTGGACCCAGTGAAGTCAATCCCTACCTAAACATTACAATGAAAACACCCAATTTTCATACTTGCACAAAAGAGCATGTAACAGATGTAAAACCTTGCAATGCAGTTATTTTTTTTTAAGCAATATTTACTGTAAAATTAATCTGGCAGCCGCCCATCACGTAGTCTAGGAACGAGTAGTCTGCATCAATCTGGGTAGAAAGAAAAAGTAGAATAGAACCTTATATGTCGTCAACTACATTTACAGATGGACTATAATATGCACAATCACATTTTTCTAACACTGAAAATTGTCACATTTCTAAAGTACAAATTATTACCTTGCAAGACTTAATTTTTACAACCCCTGAGTTTTTGTAATTCTTCTTCTTCTGTTTTTTTTCAGGATGAACACAGTCAAACGTCACCTTGAGGAAGAAAAAAAAAAGTCCAAATCAAAAAGACCTTCCTTCCATGACAACGTCTGGGCAAGATTCCCAGGGATAAAAAGCTCAGGTATGGAGAAGCAGGGAGAGTGGCAGGTAAGGGCCTATAGTTAAGGTTGAAAGAAGAATGGTAAAGCTATAAACATCACAGACTTGTTTCTTAAACATGAATAAGAAACAAATCAAGACGGCAATGAAACAGGGTCTCACCGGAGAGCCAAGGCTGGCTTTCTGGAGGTCTGTCACATTAGTTTGGAAAATGCCAATAAGATCATGTGAGCCATCACTATCATAATCAGAGCAATGGACCTGCAGGGAGAAGGCATAGGAAAGAGGGATTCAGGGGGGACTGGTCTCTCGCTCACCACATGATTCTGTGCCTCCAATAGCTGAGTGGCAGTGCAAGTAAACTCCCCTATCATATCTGAACTGGTGTCTTCGTCTTTATCGTAGCAGGCTACCTGCCAGCAAGACACCGGAAGATCAGGCACGTCTGGGAACACGTCAATCTGACCAATGCTTCACATACAAACAAAACGAGTCAACCACGGCATGACATTTTGCCGGTCTGACGACCTGCGATCATACAGTTTCATTATTAGAGTCCTCTACTCATGTAGGATGATTATCAGCTGTAACTGAAGTACACTACGTTCCTAAGCTAAATATACAGAGCGTGAAGATGCATTAAGAGAAGAAAAACATGACAGCCTACCTTGATTGGTTTGTTCATGTCGCTGCTGCAGAATGTTTGGAGAGAAACTGTGAACTTCTTCCATGACGGATTAAGATTGTTTTTGATTACCTGAAGTCAGACGCATCACACAATTGCTTGGTTAACTTCACGAAGCAGCTCAATGCCAGAAGAAACATTAATCTATAAAAGAATATAAATATAGCAAATGCAAGAAGACTGAAAGGGTCATACTTCTGTTCTGTGAACAAGCTGCCACTTTCCGTCCTCTCCTTGCTTGAAAAACTCCAGGAATGGATCCGACTTCCCAAACAAGTCCTATGGACAGAAGCACCAATATCATTGCTGGGAAACAAAGACATATGCATGGAATCTTGCATAGTTCTTGAGTGTAATAAAAAAATGCATCCATCCAAGTATTAAAACACCGTTTAAATATTCAGAAAGAATTATAAATAACCAACTGCGGTCCATATCAGCTTGCTACCTTCTTATCAAGGCCTTGGGCTTCAATTTCCAAAATTATCACCCTGTTGTCCTTTATTTCTTCTGCGGTGATCTGCAATACAAACCAACAAACGAGGGAGTGTCATAAATGCAACCAGGCCCAAGGAACCGAACTTTCCTTGTATTTACCTACAGGAAGGTAAATTACCAACTGCTGTTCTCGCAGGTATTTCATAGTGCGAAACTCGCAGTCCAGCCAGATAACTTTTCTCAAGAACTACTTCCTGAAAATACCATGATATGAGAAAGTTTAAAATATATTTTTTTAAATTGGGGAAAAGGAAACTACAATTGTCAGATTTGTCTAATTTATTACTACAGGTAAAATAAATATCAGATTTTACAGGAAATCTTGCCCTGCCCTCTTCCGCCATTTGCGATGGTCGGTTCCGCCTCATGTGCTTCCCTAACCCCACCCATAACCACAAACCACAACACCTTCTATTAACAGGCACCCTGCACCATTTTGTACATCACTTATTCATTTTTCTTTGTTTGCATTGCCTTCACAATCTGTGTTGAGTCTTACATTATCTGTGCATGTTATGTTTCTCTGCTGTTCTACACAAATCTCCCCTTGGGCACAATAAAGTACATCAATGCTTCCATACATCCCGCCATCCATATATTTACAAATTAACCTGTCCAAGACACCAAATAGTGATAAATTACTGGAGTATGTAGTGGAAAGTCATGGCAAATGGCACACAGACAGGGTTACTGTCTGATCTCATAGTCGGCGCAGTGTATCATCAGTGCATCCGTAAGGGCGATGAATAAATCAAATGAATAAGAAGAAAACCAAGACTCTTGGATTCCTTACAGATACTGGAGATGACGAGGCACCAGCCACTGAACACTAGGACTTTTATAACATCATCTTAGTCAAGACAGTTAGTGCATTTCAAGGCAATTATGCTTTCAATAAAGCGCAGGAAGACTGACCGTGATGGTGCCTTTGCCCGCAGGTTTGCCCTTCTTCAGCTGCAGAGGCCTAGTTATCTTTTTGCTTGACACCACCTTAAACAAGAAAATCCACACTGAGCAATCAACACGTATGCTACTATCAGACTATAATCACTAGCCAGTATAAGTGCCTTTACGTACCCCGTTTATACTGTAACAGCTAGTTGAATATAACATACAAATGCCTTCATGGAGATGCTTAAGTGTCTCATGAGAGCTGTAAGACAACAGTGGTAGTGCTCAACTGCTTTTACCTGCCCCAAACTGCATTCAAGTCCGCCGAGATAATCGTCATCTCCGAGGTCGACGGACTTATTGTCGATGTCATAAACGCCAAACTTTAGATTCTGCACCTTCTCGAAATAGTAATCTATGAGCAACTTCTTGGAAAACTCAGGGTCCTGGCAGTTCTTGATGCGTTCTGTGCGGTCCAGCTACAAGGAAAGCAAAAAATGCTGATTTACCTCCTTAAAATTACAATAACCAAGTGCTAATGATTCAGCTGGACTTTAACTGTTCATCAATATACTCCTTAAAGACATACATGTAGAAAAAAAAATGTTTATAGTAAAGAATGCTAACATTAGCTTTGTATTAATACATTAACTTGTCATATTTTTCAAGACAAATACTTGGTTGTGAAAACCGACATTTCTCGTTGTGCGAGCTCCTCCCAAGCTACAAACCTCGGTCCACTTATCGTCTCCCACGCTCTGAAGCAGCACACACAGGGGGTCCGATTTGGAGCCAACATCTTTGTCAATAAGGTTGTTGCAGGAGATTGAGAGCTCTACTTTAGTGACGCATGGAGCCGCCATCTGAAAAACAGAAGGGAAAGTCTTAAAAACTAGCTTTGAAGTCTTCAAAACAAGACTACTTGCGTATAGAGAAACATATCTGCGGTAAGAAACACTAAAAACGACATAGAAGCAATTCACGTTTACAAATTCACCAATTAATAAATGTAGCAGACAGTACGATTTAGATAAAACAAACGAATAACTTTCTCCGTCTGTTTGTGGCCATAAGGAACAACTACAGCAGGCGTGGTTTTTGCTTTTCAAGTGCATAAAATCTCAATCTTATTCATTACCATAGTTTCAAAGCGTCCCATTTTGCCCAAAACTACGGATGAAGTAAAATAGCCATCAAGCTGCTCCAAATGTTTTACTACACCCTGCCATTTTTAGACAAGCAGCTCATAAAATGGGCCGATTTCATTTTGAGCACTCCTCTTTAAATCTTAGAACTTCCATTGCCGGCGTGCCCAAACAGCAAATGCATATGCAATAAACGTCGATCGATACGAAAATGTTGCCCATCATATTAAGCGTACCTTTTGAAATATAAGCCTTCAAGTCTGCTTGCAGAAAGAAGCACAGACAGCGAACGCACGCTCCCCCTCCCCAGCAGTACACAGCCACTGCGCTCCGATCAGCCCGAAAGGTGTGGCAGTCATACAGACGGAAATGCCGCACGGCCAGGTGATTGGCCAGAGAGCTCGAGAAGGCGCCTTCCCATTAGACAAGCGAGCTGTCAATCACAGTCCCGACCCGCAGTGCAGAGAGAAAACCAGCTCTTCCTCAAAATCGACGCTATTTTACTGACTTTCCGGTAGTGCGGCGAAAAGCACCAAATATGCTCTGTAATTTAAACATCTTTTCATCAATGGATGGTGTATGAACTCAAAAAGAAACCTTTCCAAATGCGCCCGCTACACTTCGTGAAAACTAAGCTCATATCCGTCGCAATACAGCATACCACGGAAACATCACCAGTACCTTCCCAAGTTACGTTTAACCACCTAGAGCTTCATCTACACTTACATACGTTTATTGAAGCAATAAAACAAAAGGCGACGGTAGGCACAAGCAAGAATCAGCGCCCTCAAATAGAAGATAAACTTTCAACTGCAATTAAGCAGATGTGACGAGAGACACGAATGAGTCAGCCAGAAAGTAATATGTGAAAGGGAAATATGAAGTAACAGCATTTGTCTCAACATGAAATTGCTGAAATACTGACTCATAATTAAGAAAGTATTTTCACTGGTTAAATGTGAAAAGGCAGTTTATATGTGCGCATAATTTAACACATTTTGTGGGTGGGGAGACAGCAGGAAACGATCTGACGTATATTTGGAGCACCATTCAACTCAACCCGATCCGATCTTGTTCTATATTTTGCAATCGAGGTCTGAATTTCAATAAATCAGCTTTAATGCCAGGAACAAACCTACTTTACTCAGCTCATATGAACAATATTATCAATATTAAGCGAGGGGAAGCTTCCGTACGTACATTGCAAATCAGTTTTTTTTCCATTCATTCAACTTTCAAGGAAATGGTTTTAATACTAAACTGAATACGTTTGACGCACTTCAGTATTATGTTTTCAGTTGTATCTTTGATTTTTAAAAAAGGGTACATATATTTACTTTTCAAAGTAACGGTAAAGAAATCAACCTGCAGGCTGCAGGCCAGCAGTAAAGCTAGGTGATTTATTGTTTATTTCGAAACAGCATTCCAGTACCGTCCCCATTCGATTCTGCGCAGTGCTTAACAGTATTATGTCCGATAAACTCCAAGGTGTGAAACACAAAACCTCAGAGACCACACTTTTGTACCACGAACCATGACATAAAGCAATTGAGGGGACCTGTGCAGGACTCCTGACCTCATGGCTAAGCTATGATTGATGTTACCCTAAACCACCGACAACTGACATCACAACTTGAAGACTCCTGGGATGCCTGTCATACCAATCACTCATTCAACCCAGTAAAAAAAAAAAGTATGTTAAGCTTTCATTCACTCAGCCTAATCCAGGGACAAAGAAACTATCAAATGCTGACACAGAATGAGTATTTATATGAACATTTCGTACACTTTACTCCACATATGAACTGACAAGAGCTAATAGACAATATATATGAATACTTTTCTTCTGTAGTTGAGTTCAGAACTGAATTACATACAGTATTTCACTGCCCACTTGAAAAGTCGTTTTCTGCGATCTTTGTACTGCTAACATCGATTTAAGGCACACAGAATTTTACAGTCTTATTCAGACAGATTATCTTGCAAAGCAATGCAGACTGAGAATCTTTTGCAAATTATTACAGCACCCCAACTTGTTTGGAACGTGTGCCTGGCAATATTTTTGTCCATGATCCAGTTCTTCAGTCCCTATGAAATCTTTACTCATATGTAGAAAACAAGACTGGAACAATTTAAAGGTTTATTTTGCACAGGGCCGTGCTTGTTACCTATAGCAATCAACAGTCATAGCTGGCAAACCAGATGCATTAATATCATGTGAGCTGTACAAAAAAGAAACTTGGAAATGGACATGAAAAATTACCCATTAGGGCAACCTGACGTTACAGCATGACAAGCAATTGTGTATCATTTTGTAGAAAAATGAACATTGCAACAATTCACCTGAACGAGAAGCTCACACATTGGATCTTTATACACCGGACAAAATCATACAAGGAAGGGCAAATTAAGAGAGAAAAATAGAAAACTTGCAACACAGCAACCAGCAAACCGCTTCAGCATAAGTGCATTCGACAACAAGTACAATGCAACATGGGTAGTGATAACTTAAGCCAGTGCACTTACCTTAACCAAGCAGCTTTCTGTAGGCTCCAGTCTAATGTGCAGTACTATCATTCTGGCAAATCTCAGTTCCCAACACTGCTTAAGAAGCTCACCAAGCACCAGTCCAGCAAAGCAGCACAGAGAAGCTTCAATGTGAAATAAGCCAAATACCGAGTGCATCATCACTGCTTTAGCCTACATGTCAGTGTTTCCTTAGGACCCACCCATGTGAAAACACTACAAACCAACCACTGCCTCACTGCCTTGACAAGCACTTGTAAGCTTTAAATTACCACACTGTTTAGCCATCAAACCCACAGCATTGATCCAGACATGAAAAAGTACTATTGCACTTCAAAATAACGAGCCTCTTATCAGGACTCCATGTAAAATGAGTCTTGTAAACATTCAGCATCATTAAGTGCTTGTCCATAGTCTCATATATAAATATGTTAAAGTTACTGAAAATATATTTAAAAGAACATTTGGTTGATAGCGATATTTGCAGTACTGACAACAAATAAACTATTATTAGAGAACTCTTAAATATGTAGAAATGTAAACAGTGCTTTAATCTGACTGTACCAAGAAATGTAATGTCGGTGGCACAATAATTCCAGGGTTTTACAGGAAGAGAGAATATGCTCCTCTAAGTATTTTGAGAATGTGAGTTTCTGAAATTATGCTGCAAAAAGTAAAGCATACATCTGACAACATATAAAACTGGTTTATTTTGCCAGATTATCGTCCTGATCTTAGAAATAAACCATTGGTGTTAAGGGCAGCCTAAGCCTGAATTTTCAGTTCAACCATGTCTTTGCCATTTAAAATCCACGAAATGTCAAGATCCAATCAAGTACATTTTCTACGGCATAGAATGCCAAACAGCTGTTATAAAATTTCTCTGCAACACCCGCCACCTGCTCCTTACTTAAGGTGGTATATAAATATATTAAATAATCATTCAAGGTGTTGAGGATGCAAGCCAGCCAGCCTGCATGTTTAATATGGAGATGGCGACAGATGTATTAAGCCCAAATTCCACCCTCAATAATATGTCTGCACTCAGTTCTTAAGCAATATTCTTCTCAGCCTTAAAATTCCTCTAAATATTAGCATTGATTAAAGAACCCCAAGAAACACAGGGAATTGGAATTAACTGAATTACAGCTAACAGCGAGGGATCTATTAAACAAGTAAAGCCATATGTCCATACATATGCATAAACTCCACAGAAAAATTTATCCATTCTCAGTGCTAAAGAAAAAGAAACCTAAGGGAAAAAAAAAAAAAAGAGATCACCCTGAGTTCTTCAGTACTGGTTCATTCGTTGAGTGCCAAAAGTGAAGCATGAGTTTGTTAATATGAGTTGTCTGACCAATGTGTTTCCTCAAACTACGTACTCACCGACTTTGCCAGAAAATTTATCAAAACAGGTAGGTGGAGGCAGAAGGGGGTTAAACTGCACAATAAACTCTGTTGATTCTTACTATCACACCTGAAACTTGTATGCTAGAGAGGAGTCATGCCAAACAAATGCTTTATTTTTCCTTCAATAGCAAGCAATAAAAAGGCACAAGAGAAACATACAATGTCTTGCAGGATCATTATTTTAGGAACGCCATTTTTATTGACAAAATATGTAAGCCGAACAGTATATATACAACTGCAAAATAAAAATAAGTGTGCTGGAGCGTCACAGTCAAGTCCAGGTAAATGAAAGTACAATTAATCTGGGTTCAACAACACAGAAGCATCCCGAAGAGGAACTACATCATAGAAAACAAATACTCACATTTTGAGAACATAGTGTATTTGGAAATGGCTTGCAAAGTCAAGACGTGGCGTGGTGCTAGCACTTCTACACACCGCAGTCTTCTGATGTATGCAACACAATTAAATGGAATCAATTCCTTAACAAATCTTTATGGTTCTGCAGGTATTGCGATGCATTCAAAACATTAGCAGTGACCACGTTGACATGGCATTTAATAATAGGGGAGAAAACAGCATGGAGGGAAAAAAAAACAAGCAAAAGGTTCAACCCAGACATTTTGCTCTTGCACCGCGCACACACCAGGAACAGCAGTCCTTTGGTGCACATACCATTAATAAATGTAGGCAGAAGCACAGGAGAAGAATATGAAATGCAAGATCTACAGCAGAAATACAAATACACAAAACTGTCACGGCGTTTTCAAAAATAATATCACATGCTTCTCAATAAAAAGGAAAAATGTCAGCACATCTATTACAGTCAGAATCTAACCTGGGGCCCAAACCTTTGTTTTTTTTTTTTTTAGGATCTTCATATATATTTACTAAAAATGATTCAACTCTTTACAGTACGACAAGTAACTCACATCTCTCTGCTACAAGCAAAAAACTCTCGCATACCATATAAGCATACCTGGTACTTAAACGGATGCAATGACTTTCCTTTACTAATCAAAAGCCTGAATGCTTTGGTAGAGGAACAGACATTCACTCATCTGTTAGTATTAAATGAAACAATCAATGTTAGTTTTCACCTTGGTTTTAGTAAAACATACAGTACATTGCGCTGTGTCTGTTCTATCATCCACAAAAATCAGCGTAATGCCAGGACACCTAACCTAACGTTATCTTTACTTTCCGTGAGCCAATAGGCCTATCATTAAGATCCAAGACTGCAGACATAGCCTCATCGTGTGACTCAAATGCAACCATTGCCTCTCCTGTAGGCATGCCTTTCTCACTGTACTGAAGGCACACCGAGCCAGGCAACACCTGATAACCATAGAAAAAATCAAGTATCTCATCAACCGTTACTGTGAACGGCATGTTTTGGATCTTGACAATTGTTGGCCGTTGGCTACCTGGGCCTCCGCTTATACCAGAGGGGCCTCTCATTGCTTCAGACCCTGGGGCAAATCCAGCCTGGGCACCACCCGCTCTGCCCTGTCCACCACCCCGACCTGGGTGCGCACCACTCTTTCTGGGCCCATTATCAAAAGGTGGAATAACTCTCAGGCCATCAGGCCCAAAGCCAGGTGGGCCACTGTTACCACCAGGTCCAGGTCGGAAGCCTGGAGGCTCTAGCACTGGACCAGGTAAGTGACTAGCAACCATTGGTGGAGGAACATTCAGTGGAACCTCTCCTAAGGCTCCAGCTATTGGGGGCATTGGGGGCGGTGGACCCCCAAGCCCATTTCCAGGCCCACTGAAAGGGGTAACAAAGGGGGGTCCATTATTTAAACCACCTACGCTGTTTCTCAAGAAGGAGTACTCATCCCCTGCCATGGTAGGATAGGCATGGCTTGAGGCGTGGCTGGGAGCGTGTGGCTGGACATTCCCCTGACTTTTTTGTCCCCTCTTCACCTGTGGTGGTGGGTTTCTTTCGATCTCTTTCATTTGGTCGAAGGTCACCAGGTGTACAAAGGCATCTCTCCCATTCAGTTTCTGTCTGTGGAGCCTTTCTGCTTTGAGGGCCTCCTCTTCTGACCTGAACTGTACTACAGCTTGACCAAGACCGTTACCATTACCATCAACAAGAACTTTGAGGCTCTCTTCAAACAGCTGGATCCCCTCTAAGAACAGACGGACATCTTTCTTGGACACATTGTATGGAATATTTGAGATATGTGCACATGTCCTGGAGCCTTTTCCCCCACCTTCCAACGAGCTGCCTTTCTGGTCACCTTGAGAACCCTGCATCCTTTTTCGAATAATGTCAATCTTTTCAAACATGCCTTTCTTGGTGATTGGGTGAACCTGTATGAATCTGCTGCCCATAAACTGCATGTGACAACTAAGGGCAACCTTGTAATCATTTTCATTCCTAAACTCCACAAAACCTTCTCCCGTTGCTCGGCCGTTTGGCCCATAAGCTATGTAAATACTATCTTCTATAATGTCCAGGTTTTTGAAAAAATCAAATATCTGCTTATTCTCTACTTCATATGGCAGTCCTTTCAAATAGACACAGTATTCCTGTTTGTGGGGAGAGCGAGATCTGGCCCGCTCACGCCCAGAGGGTGATTCCGAACTGGAACCTGTGCGACGGTGCTGGTCATGGTCAATGCTGCTTGCGTGTTTGTCCAACCCTTGACCTCCAATTGTGCTGCTTGCTCCGCCTGAAGCAAGCCACTGCCTTTCCGTCACAGGCGTCATGTCGACATACCTCTGACCTATCATTCCATTGTTTCTTTTAAGAGCTTCGAAAGTATCCTGGGGTGTAAAAAACTTCACCAATGCCTTACCATTGCTCCTGCCAAGATGGTCCCTCAGAAAACGTACCGAGTCCACTCCCAGGCCCTGGAAGAAGTCCCTGACATCCATTTCAGTGGCAGAAAATGGCAGGCCTTGGAGGTGTATGTACAACTCATCTGGATTGACAGCAGTGGACTTCAAAGAAGCCTGGATATTCAGGGGGCCTAGTGGGTTCAGAGGTCCGAGGAATATATGGCTCGGGTTGCTAATAGATAATGGAGGCCCTGAGCCACTTAATCCACTGGTCACAGGACCAACTGGGGGAGGGACACCTGGATTGAAGGGAGGCAGAGTAGATATGTGCGGCATGTGAGTCATAGGTGGAACCGGGGGTACAGGAGTTAAGGGCGTGACAGCTGGAACTGGCGGCAAACTGGACACTGGCGGCGGCACCGGCATTGGTGGTATGGAAGGCATGGGTGGTAGAGATGGTAAAGTGGGCAAAGGTGGTATAGGGGGCGGAACAGAATTCAAGGTGGACATGGCTGTCGTCATAGTGGATCCCATGGTAAGACTGGGGCTGCTGAAGTTGTTGCTGAAGCTCGGGGGCATGCTTGCCATGCTGGTCGTTGTAAACGTAGATACGCTTTTGTTGCTCACAGATTCGTGCACGGAGGAAGTAGTGGTGACAGTGGTTGGCGAGGGGCTGCTGAACCCCGGCATGGTAGTCGGCAAGCTAGACCTCCCACTTCCACCACTGCTAACTGGTGGCCCAGACCTACCATTCCCTGCCGGTCCCTCCGAGTTACCAGTCTCGAAACGCCTGCGACTAAGCTCAATCATGTTCTGCATTTCGGTCTTGCTACTCAGCAAAAGTGACACCTTAGACCCCTTAATTGTCCCCCCGGTACGCATCATGCCGAGCCTTGCGTCTTCGTCGGTGGCGAAAACGATAAAAGCCTCACCATGTTCACCCCCTACAATATGCACGCCACCATCCGGAATGGTCAATCCAGAGAAGAAATGGCGAATGTCCATGGTCCCCGCCACAATGGGGAGACCTTGCAGGCGGATGACCACAGCCATGCTGAGGCGTACCAACACACACCTGCAGGCAAAAGAAGGTAACGTCTGTGTGAGGCTACAGTCAGCAAAAAAATACAATATAACAAAAAACAAAACAAAAAAAAAACTATTCCAGTCATACCACATGGCAGTCAGAATAAAGCGCCCTTGAAACCCAAATGCACTTTGGAGGGGGCTTATTCACGCAAAGCACCAACAAAAACTCCCAATATACCAATTAGCAGCTACCAACAACTATTAATCAACCAAACCACCTTACATCGCCTCAGGACCATGACTTCAAATGTCTTTATAAAAGACTGAGCATCGTGGTCTTCAAACTTCCACTCAACAGTAGAGGAGACTGTCTACAGAACAACACTGTATAATAGGTTTAGCCTGATTTTTTGTGGTAAAACAAAACACAAAATAAAGGCAAAGACCTGATATGTAGAAGGAAAAAACAAAAATCCCAAAATATTAGCTTCACATCACTGAAGTATCTTAAAGTTCAAATTACACCATAAGAATCAATTAGCCAAATAAATGTCACTTTTAAATTATGACACACGATAGACATTGCTGGATAGAAACATTTCTGTAAATCCAGAAATATATTAAATGTTTTCTATATGATTTACACCCCTGCCCTGTGCTACCAGCTCTTCATTAACAGCATAGCCTTCCAATGGCCAATCTGAGTGATGGACAAGATACACCTCTGTACTTCAAATGCAAGTGCAGGAGTTTATGACCAAATGACCACCATACAAAGCAGAAAACACACATTCTCAGCTATACAGTTTAGGTTAACCTAGGGCTGGGCAATATGACAAAATATTTTATCGCGATACTTTTTCATGTCAGTCGACAATGATAATTATGAATTCATTCACTTCATTATTTCCTTACTTCAAGGCTCTGTTTTAAGATTCCTTTAAACAGATTCAGAACAAATAAGTTTAGCACAAATTGAACAGACTGCAGAGAGATCTATTTTCTATAAATCAATCATACAAAATATACTTTGTCGTAGGGTTTGTTGTTGCCGATGGCTGACAGTAAGGTTTGTCGCTGGGCTTTTTGTCCGACTGCCTCACCGCTTGTTCCCAGAGATGGGTTAGACATTGCTGGTGGTTGTGACCGTAAGCGCTTGCTCTCTAAGTTATACTGGATGGCAATGCTTCAGGTGCTGAAATAAGTTTGTAGTATTTCCAGTTTTAGCTGGCCAAGTATTCGGCAGAGTTTACAATAGGCCTACACAGCAGCAGTCTGTTACGTGTCGGACTTTAAATAGCCACAGTACTTCCACACCACTGCCATCTTTTTACCTTGTTTATCCACAATATCTCCCTTTTAAAAGATGCTTTGCCTGCCGAGCTGTTGCTTTTTTCACCGACACTTGAAGTTTCCTTGGAGGGAGCACTCATCTCTTCCATGATTCACATGTATCAAGGATGAAGGTCATCCCTACTGAAATATCAATTCTTTCGACCTGAACATTTCACTTTGATTATGACTGTGATGTTAAAGTATCATTTTCTTCATGGTAATTTTAATTTCAATAACAAGAACATGTGTTAAGAATGTGCACATCAGTACCGGAATATTGATTCTTGCGGCCTAAATGTTCCATTGTGATCGTGATTTTGACGTTTAATTTTTTTTGTACCAGGCAATTTAAACGGTTTAAATGTTTATATGATTTCATTTGCCAGTGACCCCGACCCCAGCGCCAAACTTTACTGTCAGCACCCCCCAAGGTCGGGCCGGGATCAAATACTGGCATTGGAATTACTTTGGAATCGAACTGAAAAGAAAATCAGTGGTATCGCACAACCCTGACATGAATTACCAAAACAGTAGCATGCTTAGTCAATTAACCTTGCAGTGTGCTTGTTGGTCATACGTCGCCGGTTCTTAAAAGACTACCATAATATTGGTTAGAATTGTGTGTTTCTGTGATGTGTCAGGCTGATGTGTACCATCAAGCTATGTTCCTTATCAACAGTCGATCAAAGTTTCTATTTTCTTATCTTTTAAACTGTATATGACGATAAGTTTATATATAGTTTATCACCACCCAGCCCTAGATTAATCAGTAAATACACACTGCGTTATCATACTTCATATACATTATACCAAAATAATAATGCAGGTTCACAATGCTGGTCCTGGTAGATCCCTGAATAAGCTGATTTTCCTCCCAGGCTGTAACAAAATAATACAATATATGCATGCATGCACAGACAGACACACACACACACACACGTGTGCATTTTGCCACTCAAATTTTTCCTGTATAAAATGCGCTAATGTGTTCATATGTAATTTGGTAAATATAAGAACTATACAAACATGCACAGCAAGGCGTTGAAAAATTGCATGTTGAAAACAAAAATTCTTTACCAGTTCAAGTACTTTAAAGTGAACAACAAATTCATAAAGATGCTTCAGCTTAAGGACAATACAGTTGAATCAGTCATAATTAAGATTAAAAACCAGCACACAAGGGGTCCTTCCAAAATTCCCAGTCTACATTACCCAGCCACATAACAAGGGAAGACTTCAGAGCTGTTTAAACCAAAGCTCCTAATTAAATTTTTACAGAATAATTTAACATATTAATGAAGCTACAGACCACTGGAACAGTGTGCTGTGTTACAGCAGTAATATACAGCAGACATTCGCTTAAAATCTGCATAGAAACTTAATATTCGATACTGATCCCGCTTCGTGTTGGCGGCGGTGGGGATATTGTGCAACAGATTATCTGGTGGAGAACTCACTATGAATTAAGAATATGTGCACAAAAACAGGTGCCTGACAGCTCATATCGCTGAGTCAATATTGTGATTATGCCTAATTGTTAAATTTCGATTCAGGTTTGTCACGATTTACTTCTGCATTGATTTCTAATTTATTGCAGTACCGTTCAACAATGGCAGTTAATGGTAGAAAAAATGTCAAATATATATTTATCTTCATATTTGCCATTTTAAAAACAAATGTGCATTTCATGTATGCATAAAAAATGCAGCTTATTCAACTGGGAGTTGAAGTGTGTAGCTACTTTATTCAAGATACTAATTCACCCTTGGTAGTTAAAGGCTATTAATGTCTGTCAATTAAATTTCGTCCGTTTTAAAATTTTAGTAGTTCCATGATTTCAGTATTGGAGTATTAACCAACAGGATACAATGGAAATATCACGATGCATTGAATCGTGACATCGGTATCATGATGAGTATTGTATCAGGGGCCAGTTGGCTATACCCAGTCCTATTATACACTGACATTTAATTAATAAAGCACTGCAAATTGTACAGAGAAAACTACTGACTGAAACTGCTGTCTTAGTTGTCAGTGGAGTGACTTAAATGAATGAAGTACAGGGCCGTTTCTCAAAAGCTTACCTGTGTTAAGTGGTGCTTCCTTATAAGTTGCACAGGATACCCAAGTCAATCCTGACGGCAAGCAATTAAAACCCAACTCTAGACTGTAACAAAAAAATAAGTAAATGGAAGCAAAAGTCATGAATGCAAGTAGCAGGCAAAACTGATGTAGGCCCATTGTGCACCTTGTAACAAGTCAATCTCTATTCAGCCTCAGAAGTCCCAATATTCAGCACCAGAAGTCATGGACAGAAAGTGTGATACAAGTGTGACATCAGCAAGAGAGCAGAACATTTTCAGAATGAATGCTTTGCCAGAAGCCAAAAGCAGGCAAAAACAATTAAAATCATCTGACAAAAAACATGCATTTTTCCAGAACGTTTTTAAAAATCCCATTGCGTATTTGATAAACCCAAAAAGGCAAAACAGAACATGCTCATTTTAAAAGTCAAACTCTAATTCTTTTTCTATGTTTAATCTTGTTTAATTCCATATGCATAAGATGTTGCTCTAAATTCAATGCGACATAGAACTTCAAACAAATTAGAGGGATTTCTTCAGCAGGTTACAGGCATGAATCATGTTTGAACTGTGGCTATTCATATTCATGCTAGGGAACAAATAAGCATAGCAGCTTCCAGTCACACCGTGATTTTTGTTTTTCCTTTCCGCAAAAATAAAAAATAAACAGCTCCAAGTCGTTTCTTTGGCATTCAGTATATAAAATACTCATATTAAACAGAAGCTTGCATGCCGATACTCCATAAAAAGCAATAATACACAAGGACTATCTACCTGTAATAGAAACCATACAACAGCATCTGTGAGAGCAGTGGAAAGCATGCGCAGAATACAGTTTCATAATTAGACACTATATAGAACTTTTGACCAATTCAACCAACCAAAGTTCTCACAATGCAGATGCCAGCAAATCAATCGAAGCATCTGGGGTATCCAACATGAACTACCACCTCTGAAGAACCATTTCGACTTCTCTGAACCCAAACTATAAACTGGTCATTCAATTTGTGAATTACGTGGCTTCCATGTGATGTAGTTCAAACGTACACCGTTCAGCTGGAAATGCATTTATTTGCAAAGGAAAGCAAAATTAAAAACCAAACCTACTGACCCACGACACTCAAACCACTTCAGAAAAAAAGGAATGCATTGCACAATTTGCACCCCAATATCTTAAAACCAAACCAAAACAAGCCTCACAAGAAACTGACCAAGAAGAAATGACACCATGTTACCCAAGACGAGAAGAACGTTTAAAATTGGACACGATTCTCCTAAACTCCATCGTTGCTTTTCCAAACATCCCGTGCAATCATATTCCCGAGAATCAGTGAGCCAAAAATCAAACCACTTTTCTCGGCAATGAACACAAAAACCAAGACGACCAAAACACCCATATCACAAGATACCAAAAACAGAAATCAGCCATCAGGGACAAAAAAAGCGAAGGCAGAACACGGCCCCTTTTCTCTCAAATGAGAATTATAAGAACAAACACAGCACACATGTCAAGGATTTTAAATACTTTTGAATTTCAGCGGTGCTCCCATGAAAATTAAGCAGAAAACATGCCTTCGTAATTTCAATTCAGTTACCACATTGCAAAATAACCGTTAATTAAAAAAGCAGCAGAGTTCAAAGCACAGAAAGGAAACGCAACAGTTGCGAATATTTTACCATTTATATTGCCAGCCAAGGGACAGGAATGCCCTGCCACTAACTTCGTGCAGACGTGAACAAAGATGGGCTTACCCTTGCAGACTACCCACTGATAACAATGCAAAATTGTGAAGACCCTATCCAGCTGACAGCCACCCCTTTCATGCATCCCGTATATTGCACAAAAGGGATACGATTCAAACAAACACGGTTTAAAGCAGCACCGCTTTTCCCTTTAAAGTTACTTTGTTGACTCGGTCAAAATGGCGCTGAACCAGACAATACAGGTCAATTCTGCATCGCCAAATACAAAAGCAAATTCCACTAATGGCACCGGATAACACCGGCATAACACTAGCCAGCACTGTTAATTACACCCACACACATACTATACGAGATCATATGCAAAACACACCGATTTCCACCCTAGTAACATTCAATAAAAACAGGCCCAATTCAAAACTATGGTGTCTCCTCTGAGTCTCTAACCCTAAAGGAGTGTGATCGTACTGTTTCGCCAGACGAATCTTGCTGTAAATTCTGTGCTTTGTTGTCCTTACCCAAAATATCTGCACACAAACAGATTTAATTTAATTTAACGAGCCGATGGCCGGCGCTCCTGCCCCCCTTCCTGGCTCCTCTCCTCCCGCAGCGCAGCAATACAAAATGTCCGCCCTGACGGTTGCCTGAACGGAGCCGTAACGCCAGGCGCTCCGTGACATCACTTACTCTCGCGAATTTGAGCCAATAGACTGAAAGGACGCGCAAATTTACACTTTAGTAACGTTTACTTCAAGTGCCAGGTCTGCTTTTTCCAGTCATTTTTATAATTCAACATCAAATACGTATTATAATGCTGGCTGAAGCGCTTGAATATAAAATTTTCCCAGTTTGTCAAATCACCCCGTATATAAATAAATAACGTACTGCAGAAGATATATCAAATACAGTGCCATATTTAATTCATAAATAACGCATATCTGAATTTTATATTTCCATTACACTGTACTAGTTATTTGATTGAAAGATATGATATATATTGTTTTTTCTTTTTATTACAACTAGAAATTGACTTAATTTACAATTTTAATTATTGTTTTTTGTCCTGCGAAGTCAATTGACTGACATTTAACACATAAAATAAAATACACCTAGAACATACTGTTAGATTTTAGATAAGTCTTGGGACACTGGGATGCATAGTTTGAAATCAGGACTGTAGGCAGAATAAGATCAGTTGAGCAATAAATACTGGGGGGGGGGTGGACAATAAGAAAAAAAATAAAATAAAACAGTACAAACAATGACATAGTCCAAGTAGTACAAGTACACAGTGGTGCAGAACACTGCAAATAGTTAAGAAATTGCAGTGCGAATGTGCATTTTATCAGTATTTATGGGGTAGGCAGGAGCTGAGAAGCCTGATAGAAAACGTTGCTGTAGACTCTGGTGCAGGTGGACCGAATGCTTGGGAACCTTTTTACAGATGGAAGGGGGTTGAAGAAACACTATGATGGGTATGAATTGTGAGCATGTGGGGGGGTGTGTGGGCTCTGTTGCTGCAGCGTTTGTTGTATACGGCCATGAGAGTGGGTATATATATATTCCTGTGATCTTCTCTGCTGTCCTCACTATTCGCTGTGGGATGATGTAGCTGCTTAAGATGCTCTCTGTCGTTCCTCTGTGTAATCTGTGAGTACTTGAGAGTGGATGTGTGATCTTCTCAGTTGGCGGAGGAAGTGAAGGCGTTGTGCCTTCCTCGTCTGATAGGTGATGTAGTTGGTCCTGATGGGGTCATGTGATATGTGTACTCTGAGGAACTCAGTGCCTTTCACCACTTCCATAGTTGAGTTGTTGATGGTCAGTGGAGACTGTTTTCCTGATATTGTGTTATGACCCCCTTGGTCTTCTCCAGATTCAGGGCCAAGTTGTTATCCCCACAGACACAGCTGCTCTCACTCTTGCCTGCAGGGTTGTGTGTGGACTGGGGGTGCCCAATCACCTGGCCCTTTTGCCTGAATGACTGAAAGGAGTCCTCAGTGCCCCTTTTCAATCACCAACTTAGCAAACTGCAAGCTGCTTGAATTTTGTTTTGTCATCCAGGGGACTTGTCTATGCATTCTGCATACAGTTATACTGGACCACATGCATCTGTCATCCTTTATGATTATAAACTGAAACATGGTGTGAGAAGCTGGTGAACTTGCTTCCTTTTTCCTTTTTTTTACATTGACAAAATGTAAAAGAAGATGTTGCAATCCAGCAGAGTTGCAGGGAGACGTTGCTGAAGATGTTGCACTGGTTGTCACATGCCAGCAGTCGACAGTTGTGGTAGGCATGGTTGCCAACATCCCACCCTCTTTGCCAGTGTGTTTCACGGGTGACTGGAGTATCAAGTGGGACATATTCTGAGCCAAATTTGATTCATTACAAGATTGTTTTGGGTATTGCAGATGAAAGCACATGGTGTGTGTGGTTAAGGGGCAGATGCGTCAACTGCCATTTTAGTTTTTGTTCATGGTGCAGACAGGAGAAAGGTGATGATCCACTTACGGCTCCAAGACAAAGGGGTTTATAAAAGAAACTAAAACAAACACATACTGGGGGAAAAAATCACAAAATAACAGGCCATGATGGATCAAAAAAGGTGCTGAAGGACTGGAAGGCGACGAGGGGACTGCAGGACTGGAGGGCAATGATGGGACTGCAGGACGAATGCCAAACGATGAGGACACTGCAGAAAGGGTACTAGAGGGTGACGAGGAGGCTACAGGGCAGTGATTGGAGGAACCAGAGGGACTTGAGTAGAGAAACTCAGGAGGGATAGCTGAGGGCTTCCCTGGATAGGACACTGGAGATGCAGTGGGTTCTCCTGGGCAGGACACTGGAGACGCGGCAACTACCCTTGGGCAGGGCTTGGAGATCATGGCAGGGACTTCCCCTGGGCAAGGCTCGGAGATCGAGGCGGCGACTTCATCTGGGCATGGCTCGGAGATTGCACCGGCGACTTTCCTTGGGCGAGGCTCTGGGAACTTGCGATGGTTGATGGCTCCTTCTGGGCCAGACTCAAAACACTCAGGAGGGGTAGCAGCGTGCTCCCCTGGAGACTCTGGAGTCAAAAGACCTTTGGCTCAGTCCATCAGTTGTTGGTGGATGCTCTCCAGTCCATCCTCCTCCTTGATAGATAACACCTGGCACCCCTGGAGGCAGACGGGGCTGAGCTGGAACACCTGAAGGCAAAGGCCCCACTCCTGGGCCAACAGCAGGTGCAGTCCTCCCCTTCATAAAGAACTTGGGGAATAGCATCCACAGAAGACCTGGAATACTTAAAAGCCAAGCGTGTCCCCCAGGGAACTGACATTACTGTCTCTGTGCTGGTCAGGAGCAGAAACTGATCCTGAGGATGGACCCTCCAATTTGAGGGCCACTGGGGCTGCAGCAGATGCCAGGGACACTCCCGATGAGAGGGATATTGCAGATCTTGGGGATTATCTTTTTGTGTTGGTCATTCTGTAATGGTGTGGCATGGTGCAGGTGGGAGAAAGGTGACAATACACTTACAGATCTAAAACAAAGGGGTTTATAGAAACTAAAACAGACACACACTGGGAAAAATCACAAAATATCAGGCCAAGAGGAATAAAAAAACAAACTGGGAGTAATAGGAATAAACTAAAGGAAGCAATAAGTAACACAACTAAGGAACTGGGCTAAACTGGGAGCAGGACTAGAAAACCAAGCAGAGACCATGAACACACAAGCACACAGAGTAACTTCTCAAATCTAACACACAACTGAGGGAAGCAGAGCAGAATTTACATGGACATAAATATAAACACTAGAAAACAGAAAAACAATAATGACTCTGAGAAGGTGAGAGCAATCTTAGATATGTCTTATCCTTCAGATGCAAAAGGAGTCTCATCGGCTTGGAAACCTATTCAGCAGTTCATGTTTAGAGTTCATACCACACCTGTTAAGTGTTTGTAAGCCTTTGGGGCGCTTACTAAACAAAGACACTCCGTGGCACTGGCTGCCAAGACATGATGTGGCAGATTCAGAACTGAAATCCTAAGCCACAACTACAGTATGCCATTGCTGTGCTACTATAATGTCACTAAGCCTATCACAGTGCAAGCGACTCTAGACAGAATGGGCTTGGGTGGTACCACCAACATCTTTGCTTGTCAGACAACATAAGAACATAAGAATTTTACAAATGAGAGGAGGCCATTCGTGTCACGCCCAGCCCCGATCGCCCTCATGTGGACCACACCTCCTTGTTAACCCCGTGTGGAATCCTCCCGTTTGCC
>JAODLD010000136.1:12310333-12322227 GCA_026781065.1 Mormyrops boulengeri | reverse complement strand
TGCCTGCCGAGCTGTTGCTTTTTTCACCGACACTTGAAGTTTCCTTGGAGGGAGCACTCATCTCTTCCATGATTCACGTGTATCAAGGATGAAGGTCATCCCTACTGAAATATCAATTCTTTCGACCTGAACGTTTCATTTTCATCATGATTTTAATGTTAAAATGGATGTTTGGAAAATGGATGGAGGGATGTTAATATGGATGTTTGGAAAATGGATGGATGGATGGCTGATAACATTTGCCACTAGTCCCCCCGAGGTTGGGCCGGGATCGGGCTAGGATCATATATTGAAATGAGAAGAAAAGAAAGAAAAGTAAAAACAGCCACTAATGTATGTTACAAATCAGGAGCATGCAGCGTGCTCTGCTTACTCAACCAACTAGGCTGTGCATTTGTTGGACAATGGTTGTCCATTCATGTAAGACTTCTACATGATTATATTAATTTCTGTGATGTGATAGGCTGATATGTACCATCAAGCAATATTCCTTATTGGCAATTTATTGAAGCTCTCCATTCTCTTATGGTTTAAATCTTACATGACGATAAGTGTATACTGACAGCCTCACAAAGGGATTTCCAAAAGGGAGACCTTTTGTAGTTGTAGAGGCAAGTTAAATGTGTTGAATATCCTGTCTTACCTGGAACACACTTTAAGCCTCTCTCTCAATTCCCTGAGAATTGGGAGGGGTCAAAAACGTGGACCATCTGAGGGTCCCTGGGGACTGGTCTGAGAAACACTGCTCTAGGGTTAATATCATCAGGCCTGCAGCCTTGTCCATGCACAGTCATCTGAACTCTCTTCTCACCTGAGAAGAGGTGGACATCCCTGAGATAGAAGTAGAAGCTGAGGGTGGAGGGTTAAGGTGAACTTTTTTCGTGGGGAAGTTGACCGAAGCAGGTGTCATGCCCTGAGGGCGCCCCCTGCTGGGCTCAGCGCACCCACGTTAAACCTCTTAAAGAACAGGTTTAACTGATTTGCTGTATCCGTTTCCTTATTTGCCCAGAGCAATCCACCTTACTATAACCACTGATATTTCTCACTTCTCACTTGTCCTTTGCACCTGATATCATTTTCTTGTTCTCCAGCATATCTTCCGTCCATTTTTCCTCCCTGATCTTCCACACCAGATCACTCTGTAGAGAGCTGACACTCTCCCTTTGCCACTTCAAGACAGCCCTCTGCATGCTGAGTGGCTAATCACTGTCACTGTGTTGTCCCCCCAGCTGAAACTGTATAAATACATTAATGTTTAAAAACCAAACAAACAAAAAACCACAATTATTTTAGCTTATGACAACTGAATTAAATTTAGAAATTTGTAAAATAATTTAATTCCTTATACATTCCATTATTTCACATTCCTCATTCCTTTTACAGGGTTCATACACTTTTTCGATCAAAAATTTCCATGACTTTTTCACGACTTCTCTGGGACTGTGTGTCATGCCCATTACCCAACCGCTTTCCACTCCCTGGACCTGCCTGCCCGGGATGCCTGCTTCCATCTGCTTGGTTCCTGTTCCCGTTCACTAGCCCCAGGAGACCCCTGCTTTTGCTGACCGTCTTGTTGATCCCAATCCTGAGCCTGACCAGAAGGCTACCAAGTCCTGAGCTCAATCTCTGTTCCGCCTTTCCCAGCTTGCCTGTTTGTCTCTCAATAAGGCCCTGCCTCAGGGAAAAGCACTTCTCTTGTCTCGCGAGTGTTTCTGTCTTCTTTGACCACAGTGCTCGCGCAAGCTCCCCAAGCTTTGGTTCGGTCTGTAACCAGCTTTAGCCTATTAAGGATCATATAAGCCTGATTAACGTAGGGTTGGAACAAACACATTCTGGCATGTGGGGTGCCAGGACAGGATTGAGAACCACTGCTGTATATGGTGATCCAGCCACCATGTCCTGCCCGGAGGGGCAGCTGAACGCGACAGAACTGGGGATTCGGGAGCAGTGGGGAACTTTACTGATGGCCACCTGGCGCAGTGCTACTCCATCCCTCTGGAGCAGCTCCCCACACCTCTCTCAATCCAAGCTGTGAATGGTGCAGCCCACTGCGGAGGCCTGGCGACACACCAAACTGGTCCAGTCCAAATACAGGTGGGGACCACCTATCAGGAGAGCATTAGGTTCCTGGTTTTACCTACGGTCCGCGACTTGATTATCCTGGGGGACCCATGGCTGTAGCTCCATAACCCATACATTAACTGGGTGATGGAAGAGGTGCGTACCTGGTCTGACTTGTGCTTTTCTCTGTGTCTATCCCTTGCCGAGTGTCCGCGGTGGAGAGCCCTGTGCCGGAGGGGCAAACGCAGATCCTGATGGAATACTGGGACTTTGCCAAGGTGTTCAGCAGGGACCAAACATTCATCCTGCCGCCCCACCGTGATGCGGACTGTGCTATCGAGCTGAATGAGGGTCTGGAGGATCCCCAGTATCATCAAGCTTCTTCTTCGTGAAGAAGGATGGGGGCCTCTGGCCCTGCATTGATTACCGTGAGTTCAATGCCATTGCAAGGAAGCACCAGGAGACACTGCCCATGATTCCCTTGGCGCTGGAGCAGCTGTGGGAGGCACACATCTTCACCTGCCTGGATCTCTGTAGCGCCCACAACCTGATCCACATCCGGGCAGGCGAGTGAAAACCTCCTTCATCATCGGCACAGGTCAGTACGAGTACCCCATGATGCCCAGCCTCTCTATCTTCCAGAACTTCATGAGCAACACCTTCACTGACATGTTGAACTGCTTCGTCGTCATCTACATCGACGACATCCTGATCTACTGCCGCCCCCCCGGAGAACACATCCAACACAGGTTTTCCAACAGCTCTGGGAGAATCACTTGTTCATGAAGGAAGAGAAATGTGATTTCCATTGGCCAGTGATCAAATTCTGGGATTCCGGACCCATCCCGGAGATGTGGGAATGGACGACGAGAAGGTAAGGGCAGTCCAGGGCTGGCCCCAGCTCTGCACCACCAAAGAACTTCAATAGTTTCTTGGGTTTACTAACTTTTATAGGCGCATCAGCCATGAGTCCAGTTCACTGCCCTCCTCCAAGGTGGTCGCCCCTCCTTCCAGTGGACCCCAGAGGCTGACTCTGCCTTTCACTCCCTAAAGGACCGCTTTGGCTCCAAGCTGGTGATACGTCAGCTGAACCCGTTGAGGCCCTTAGTGGTGGAGCTCGACATATTATAAGTGGGTGTAGCTGCTGTCTTCTCCCAGCGACAAAGATGGAGCCCTGCACCCCTGGGCATTCAATCCCCATTCCGCCTTTCCCAGCTTAACCTTCTCTTGTCTCGAAAGCGTATCTGTCTTGACTCTTCAAGCTAAATTCTAAGAAAGATTTTTTGTTCAACCCATTCAAGAAAAGGGTTCCAAGTTTCTATGTGATCATCATCGCATGACACCATTGCAAACATGTACCTTGTGTAGAGGAACCAGCTGTTATGATCTTGCATTAATCCTTTGGATGTGGATTTACCTTCCATTGTATAGACTTTTACAGATATGTATGTTGCTTTTCTCTTTTGTTCAGACACACACTATTAAAAAAAGTTATATAGTTCATTTTCCTAATCTGGTCTAATAATGGTGAGCTGGTGAGATCGAGTCCTTAATGTATCACTTACATTTGCAATAACAAGAAACAACAATTAGTCAGTTGTAAAAGTTAGTGCTCAAAGACAATTATATGTGCCGTTATAATCACCCTAACGCAGTGGTTCTCAATTCTGTTCCTGGCGCCCCACCTGCCAGAATGTGTTCGTTCCAACTCTATCTCAGTCAGGCTCAGATGATCCTTAATAGGTAAAGCCGGTTTCAACCCGAACGCGGCACGCACTATGCTGCACTCCGTGCCGCGCGCCGCTCGGGCAGCTTGCGCGAGCACTGTGGTCAAAGATGAACTTTGTTGAACTTTGACCGCTGCGCGCTTTGACGCATTATCGCGCGATCAATAGAAACAAGGCACCGAACCGGGCACAGAAATCGAAATGGTGGGAAAACTTATCTTGTCCGTGTCTGAGTTCCCAGAGCTATGTCACACAAGCGTACCATCTTTTTGCATGCGAAATATACATGGTCGCTACTGACCGCGAGCCGAAATGACAGGAGAGAGTTTTGAAAACCACGCCTACTCTTCGCGCAGAAGCGATACTTTAAGTTGAACTTTACATATTCTGTATCTAAATTTCTTTGTTAACTTGCATTCATAGCAGAGCACAGGTAGCACGTTAAGTGTTGACATGCGAAGTCCACTGTGGCGTCTCAGAACACCACACACAATTGCACACATGTGCATGCTCATGTCATGTCTTTCTTTTGTACCGTCTGACATTTTGACTTCATATGGTCTTTACACATTCTACTCTTCAAGTTAACAATATTATATTAAAAAGTATTTCCTCTTTTAGCACTGTCCATAAGACGACACTAAATGTATGAAGTTGACAGACACACACACCGCATTTTTATAGCATCCAATAATTTAGGTTCACACACTCTGTAGCATGTTGGGCACACTTCAAGATAACATTAAGTTCTTTTGTGACACATTTATAATGCATATGTCTCTTCAGGGCAATTATAATGGCATGCCTAAATAATTTTCCTTTTAGCACAAACTTTTACAATTTAATGATAAATTTGCACAGATTGTTACTTTTTATTTTGTATGTTCCCTGCCTTGCGCCTGTAGCCTCCAGGAGAGGCTCTGGGACCCCCCCCCCCCGCAAACTTGACTAGACAAGCGGTTTCAGAAAAGGGGAGGGTGTTCCAATGTAGACATTATGGTAATAACCTATATATAATCAAGATACTGCTGGAGAGAGACTGGTTTATACTTCAAACGTTGATTAAAAACTAATGCAGTTTTGAAAAATCCCATGAGTTTCCCAAAACTTTCTGATTTTGTTTTCCATAACTTTTCCAGAAAAACGTGATTTCTTAATTCTATGATTTTTGCACAATATTCATGAGCATATGAACCTTGCTTGAATGATAGTTGCAAATATCACATTGTCTCTGAAACACACCATCTGTAAACCCAAAGACTGAGCCAAAAAATGACTCGCAATCACTGAATTTTGCCACTTTTATATACTGACTTTCATATATGAAGCAATATTCTCAATAGATTATTCAGACATTAACACAAACCATGGTGAAGGCAGGGCAGTTTACCGTACCTCCCCTACCAGTGCCATGTGAATAGCAGAGAAGCATTTGAATAATGGTTATGACCTTGATCATCAATCAAATGCGGTACACAAATCTGCCATCTACACAAAGGTTAAGAGCTGACAACTAAGGTGGTGTAAATGTGTCAAATGTAATCAGTGAAGCAGGATGAAGCACTGCACTTGCATTAACAACTGGAGCTAAAAAATAAGGCGCAAGGCTTGGCCAAGCACCTGTACTTAATCTTAACCCTTTTCTCAGAAAGTGTTTGAAAATGAGCGATTTAACTCCAAAACAGTCTAAAGAATTCATTCTAATTAAGGCAAGTGAATATAATCATTTATTGCAATATAAAAATCCCAGCTTTCCAAAAGTAATACGGACAAACTTATTTCATGTAGATTGCATTAGGAAGGCGGCGGCGAACAGCGTCCCCGTGGCTGTAAGATGCAGCCATTTGAATGTTTCCCTAAGACTGGTGCTTGTGTGTGAATTCATTCAGTGGCCCTGCACTTGGGGTAGACCGAAGCTTTTTGTTCTGTCCTCTGTCCAGTGATGGCAATCACAGTGCTAATGAGCTGGCCCTTCTACTACATTTATTGTGCAACGGTTAAATCTGTCCAACCTAAAAGAGATACCACACTCAGCAAATGTATACAGCTCATCAAATAAAAACTTTGTGCGTGTTTTGCTTTTCCTACAGGGAAATACCTCTGGAAAAATATCCTTGTTACTCAGACATAGGATTATAAGTTCAAGAACACAAAAAACATCTTCCTGCTAAGATCATTGTTCCCACAATCCTTTTCAGTGCTGTGTCCATTGGATGCTCTTCAGGTCGATTCCTTCCTGCACCATTTCCCACAGGGGGCTGTATAGGGGGAAAAAAAAAGTTTTATGGACCTTATAGAATTCCAGAAAAGTTATTTGTCGAAAGATTTATGTGCAAACAACGGAATTACAGAAATCAAGCAAAATTTGAGGTCTACATAATTTATACTGTATTCCATAAGAAATTTACAAACGAGGGGAGGCCATTCAGCCCATCCAGAGGTCACTAACAGGCAGAGCACGGTCCAGGTCTGGAGCCAGAAGCTGTCTCATACGGACCCGGACCAATAGCCAAAACAGAAAGTTGATTAATGATTTAAAACCTGACGGGGCACTTCTAGTCTTTTAGGTAGTGGTTTAGCGCTAGAACCGCTGTTTCCCACGCCAATGAACGTCAAATGCCTTTAACCGCCAAGCAAGACGTAGTTTGGCGTCTGCAGCCCTTTGTTTGCGCTAATGTGCCATAAGTGTTAATAGCAGCAGCGAAGCTAACACCCGCAACCAAAAAGCGTAATGTTCATAACAGAGTGGCTGATATGTCCTGAAATCCTACAGCTGAAAAGGTTTCAAACACAGTATGTATTATATAACATGTTGGATAAATAGACGTAGTTTATTGGTGATTTCATGTCTGTGGAAGTTTCCGCTTTTTAACAACTGTATAAAGAAATGTTGTTTGTTATATAAATCAACTCAGGTGAAACAAAAAATTACGGCAAATCTATATTATTCTGTTATAAATTTTAAATTAGCTACGTCAAAAGTGTAATTTCACGGTTAAATACAAAAGCAGACTATTTACAAGGTAAGAACTGTTACATATGTGTGCAGAAATCTCAAATTGAAAATCTCACTCCAGCCAGCTGGCAACCTCGCGTTTTATATGAAGTGAAAAGTAAAATGCACTGCTTTCGCCTGAAACGGCTTGTCATTCTGTTTGCGTTTTTACTCCGACAAATATAAAATGAATGAGAGGAAATTCAAGCTTTCCTCCCTTTATTTTATTGAAGTTAAGCACTTTATTTAAACATGCACTATTTTCACATTTTATTTATTTTCTCTTATTTTGAAATGCAACCCTACTTTCATAAATGAGAGAACATTATACATATCTACAGTCATGCATATATGTTCAGTTCTATGTCACGTGGCAATAAATAGTCAAAAGGTTTTTGAATTGTACTGAATTTGATTTGACAGTCAGGTATTGATTACATGCAATGTTGATACAACTAATATGCTACTTAAATATATATCACACTAAATAGTTAGAAATTATGATCCTCCGGACCTTTGCTTCAAGAAATTTTCTCTAACTGGACCTCTTTAAATTTTGGTTGAATACCCCTGCTCTATTGTATAATGACCATAAGCGGTAGTCTAAATGCACACGTGTAGCAAAATCTACCCCTCATGACACAGTTTACACAAAGGCTCAGCTCTGACCTCATTTCCCTCAGACGCTTGACCTGCTGGATGCACTTCTCTGCTGTGTAGTCGACTTCCTCCTCCGTGGTAAATCTTCCAATACCGAACCTTAAGATACACAGAAGAAGCATATTTTGAAAAAGCATTTCTTACTGGAATTTGAAATGTCACTACAAAAAGACTACAAACTTCTTCCAACAACAATGTAATGGGGGGAAAAAAACAGGATAAAATACACGACACCCCCAACCTCTACAATCGGTACCCCCTCCCCACTTCTCCAAAACATCTTTATTAAAAGCCCATCTTTGTGTGACTTGTCAATGTAATTAGACTCACCAGCTCTGCATCTGTGGCTGTCTCTTCATCAACAACCACTAAGTGACACTGCGCGTATTTCAGAAGTATGACGTTGCCCTTGTCTTTGCTATCATTATGCAACATTGCGGCAATTTTCGTGTGATTTATCTCAAAATGAAATAAGACTCCAGATCATTACCTAATTCTCACATTTGATTGATCCCCCCCAAAAAACACTGGTCAAGTGTTCTTCTCATATACGGTTAAATTCTCCCACGATAAATTTCACCAACCGAGTCACAGAGTTCGAGAATAATTCTGTACCCCACAGTTTGAGAACCAGTGACCTATATACACAATGTTCATGGAAAGTTGAAGAAGAACCATTAAATACTATTAGAGCTACTGTGTTCACAAAATTGAATTCACAAGTAAACTGTATTTTCCCTTTCCATCCTATGTCACCTAGTGTTGCCGCTTCAGTTTTGGGGTGATTTGTCTCAAAATGAAATCAGGTGTAAATTTCCATCCATATAATGTAATAGGTTCAGGACTCACTGCAAAGTTCCCCTACTTACATATAAGGTACTCAAAGGTTAAGCACCTGCCTACCTGACAGAACTAATTTATGTTAAACCACATCCTTCAGGCAGGGTCCCTATATTGCACAATGGTGTGTCAGTTCATGTTCTGGATGCTGAATCCTGGTCTGTAAATCAAGTGTAAACCTATTACTTCAGCTTAGCTTACCCACAACGTAACACATAACACACTAACTATGGCTGCTGGTGCTGCTGTACATGCCATTTTGGTCTACTTGTCCATGAATGTGTCTATGCATGTTCTGTCCACCAATGTTCTCTGCCTTCCTTCCCATGATTTCATGCAATTTGTCTCAATATTTACACCGTACTAGATCATCATCCATAGAATGTGTCTACAAAGGCTGAGAAAGGTCAGAGAAATACTTTGCATTCTTATGCTGACAACATCAAATGTCTAAGGCAGCCCTGTCTTTATGCAGGTCTGCATCAATTTCGGTGCATGTCGTCTCAACATTCCATCACTCCCAACGAACATCATCACCCATACAAAGTGTCTACGAAGATCTAAAAAGATCCATCACATACATTTTCACGTTAGTGTGGAAAAAGTATGTGGTAGAGAACTGATCACAAAACCAGGGAATACAAATAAACGTTACAGTCCATGATCAGAGTGGAAAGCAAAACTAGTGGCAGTTGTGACTTTCAGAAGATGTTCCATAGCATGGCACAAACCTGATTGAAGAGTGTGCGAGATCCTCATCTGCGCCAATGGCTCTCAGCACGTAGGAGGGCTCCAGCGATGCAGAAGTACAGGCACTACATGGATGCAAAGGTATAGGAGCAACAACAACACCAAGGAAAGAAAAAAAAAAAAAAACACAGACGAAGCGTGTCGCCGATACACTGCCGTATGACCAACCTGCCAGAGGACAGGGCCACATCCTTCAAGGCCATCAGCAGACTCTCACCTTCCACGTAGGCAAAGGACAAGTTTATGCACCCTGCAAAGGGCATGAAAGGCCATCAGCACTGCCTGCCACACTAGCGAGAATAAATATTCTTCTCTCATTCGCTTCCATTATAGCTGTGCGATGTGAAAACCAGATTCCTCACTTCCGCTAGCAGAATGAATTCTCACCGAGTTGATCTTAATTGATCTTTAACCTGCAAATTTGCGCAGCTCAACCCATCAGGTCTGGCATGGGTGAGCATGATCGTTCAGCTTCACCAGCCATGGGCCGTAGAGCAACTAATTCTTTTTAACCGCCAAGAATATAAATTTAACAGGAGAAAAGCTCTATGAGTGGCAGAGAGCATTCAAGTGGGGCTCGAAGGCAGAAAGCATATTACAGTGCATTTTATAACATTACTAATTAGCATTCTTCATATTCATTAAGTAGTTTTCAAATATATATTTTAAAGGCAAACTTATTAACATTACTCCTTGTTAACATCACTGCGCCAACAATGTCTTAAAACAAAACGCCACGTCCACTTTTGTTTTGGGGTGTGAAGAAGACGTATTTTTTTCACGCTTGTGTGACCGCACCTTTAAGATGGTGGCTTTCACGACACCATGGCCCCCCCAACCCGGGGCTGAGACTGTCAGAGTAAAGGAGACGGTTCTTACCTGGATATCTCTGGTCAGGATCTCCATTCACGACTACATCAGGCAGCTCTGACATGATTTTCTGAACAAGACGCTTGGCGAGTATAGACACCCAACTGTGGTCATACTATGACAGAAGGGGAGAATAAATACACCACAGCATGTTCAGTAGCAGGAGGCGGAGCTTACGTTCTCATGCCGCTCTGTGGTACGCCTATTCTACTCTGCATGCTCCTTACAATCACCTAAATTGCTAACATGCATTACCTGCATTTCCTGTTGCGAAATTTCACATGCAGCTCCCAGTCCCACGGCCAGGGGGGTGGGGACAGTTCCGGAACGCAGCCCTCGCTCCTGTCCCCCACCAGACTGAATGGGCTCCAGCCGAACCCGAGGCCGTCGCCGCACGTACAGCGCCCCAACTCCTGTTCGAGATGCAGAGACACATCACCACCACTCCGATTAACCTAGGCATCAACTTTACAAATGCCTACGATGGAGGAAAGTCGTCAGTGGTTTGAGTTATTTTCATACACTGTTGGTCTGTACAAGGAAGGCGAGGTACAGGGCTAGCGTCCATTCAGTAGATGCCTTGTGTGAAATCCTACATATTGATCAGACCTGAAATGCAGCAACATCTCATCTTGTAAACATTTTAGAGTTTACTATTACCAATGTAAGTTACCCACAAACCAATATAGCCATACATCACTGGCTGAAATTCTACAAGCAAAGACACTAGCATGAGGAATTAATGAATAATCTTGTTATACTGTATGACAGGGTTATTCAAATCACGGTCCTCAAGGGCCAAGCCCTGCTGATTTTCCAGCCTTCCTTCACTGTGAGCCAGGTGTGAAGCCTCTGCCCAATCAGAATCAGTAATTATTAAACTAACTACCTGAGAGAACTGAAAACAAGGCCTGGATTTGGAATCAAGGTCCACATTTGAAGAACCCTGCTGTAGGAGTTCAAAGTGTATCATACATGCCTCGTCACTTAAATAAGATAAATCTTTGTCACTTGATGCATGCAATCAACTCAATGTGAGGCATAAAAGTAATAAAATATATATTTTTAAAAGTAGTTTTCAAATATATATTTTAAAGGCAGACTTATTAACATTACGCCTTATTAACATCACGGTTATTAACCTTATTAACTACTTTACTTGACATTGCCATGACTTCACTGTATTAAACTTGCCTCTAGCAGCTGTAGTATTTGCGCACTTACAGTAATGCGTAATTACTCAAGTCTGTTAGGGTTTGCGTTGCATAATTTTGATTTAACATTGAATACGCACTACTTGGCCAACTGTACGTGGACACCTCTCCATCACGTCTGTACAGGCTTGCTGAACGTTGCTTGCTGAATTTGAGCCCATTTAGCCATTTGGTCGGACACTAATGTCATGTGAGAAGACCTAGCTCACAGCCAGCATTCCACTTCCTCCCAGAGGGGCTCAGCAGAAATGAGGTCCGGACTCTAGGCAGGCCAGTCAAGTTCTTCCACACCAACCTGGTCAAACCATGTCTTTATGGACCTTGCTTTGTACACACTAGCACAGTTATGCTGGAACAGGAAAGGGCCTTCCACAAACTTTTGTCACAAAGTTGGAAGCATATAATTGTCTACAATGTCTTTGAAGATAAGAAATAAGAAAATAAATTTACAAATGAGAGGAGGCCATTCGGCCCATCAAGCTCGTTTGGGGAGAACTTAACTAATAGCTCAGAGTAGTTAAAATCTAGCTCTGAATTAAAGGAACCCAGGGATTTAGCTTGCACTACACTAGCAGGAAGACTATTCCATACTCTAACTACACGATGTGTAAAGAAGCGTTTTCTCAGATTCAGTTTAAAATGTTCTCCCGCTAATTTCCACCTATGGCCACGAGTTTTAGTATTTAAACTAATATTGAAGTAGCCATTTGGCTGAACAGCATCCCAACCTGTTAGAATCTTATATACCTGGATCATGTCCCCCCTTAGTCTCCTTTG
>JAODLD010000136.1:12289752-12310233 GCA_026781065.1 Mormyrops boulengeri | reverse complement strand
CCTATTGGCCTTTTTATTGCTTCCCCACACTGGCGAGAGTGGGACATGGAAGCATCAACATACACACCGAGGTCTTTTTCATAATCAGCTACCTTTATTTCAGTGGAACCCATAAAATATCTGCACCTTATATTTCTGCTACCTGCATGGACTACCTTACATTTATCTACGTTAAATTTCATCTGCCAGGTATGAGCCCAGTTACTAATTAAATGAAGATCTCGTTGTAGCTTTGTCAGCTGATGATAATCCTTAACTGGAACTAAGAGCCCTGGACCAAACCATGAAAAGTTACCCCAAACCATAATGTCCCATCGATCGAACTTCACAGCTGGCATTGTGCACTCCTGGCACCCGCCTAAGTCCACACGACACGTGGTGATCCACTCGCTGCGGGTGAAGAATCTGCTCACGTCAAACCGCCCAACACTTGCAAAAGGTGCTGGGTGGGTGAATACAGTGTCATGAAACAGTGCTTGCCATAAAAATAAGTGTGATTGTAAAATGTTTTTCAGCTTGAAACAAAATTAGTTGCATCGTTGGTTTACAAAAACAAGCTCTCTTGCTGTTGGGTCTAAAAGTGTGTTTACCTAAGTTTCATTAGCTAAAAATGCTTACCAAAGCCAGCCTGGTATCCCTGTCTCTGCATTATACACCTCCAAGCAGAATTTTTCTGTATTAAGTTTCAATATGACTTTAAGGTGACGTTAAATAAATAATTAGTTTCTCTTCCATATTGTTAAGCAGTTTGGTTTCCAAGTTGCTGAACAGATTGAAAATGATATCTGACTGGATGCTGCTTTGCTAGAGGTCAGTGAACTAGGTGAAAGTTCAATGGATCTGAACTTTAAGCAGCGCGGCAAAGCAGAAGAAAACGGGCGGTGCTTGGCGCCCAAGGTGGAGTCGCTCTCCCCACTGACATACCACGGTGCAAAAATTTTGCCGCTTGCCGTGAGGATGCATTTCCGCAACCCCACAGTCTAATGGCGACATGCTTTACACAAGCTGAGCTGATGCCTGCCGTTAAGCATAGCAACTCTGTTGTGGAAACGCAGTCCGCAAAGCTGCTGACGAACAGGTCTTGCTTCCCGAGGCAGTCTGAAACCACAGCTAGTTTCTCAAGCAAGGAAAAGTGATTTTTACAGGCCACACAGGTCAGCATTCGGGACTCTCTGGTCACCTGGCGTGGCCTCCCTCTTCAGGGCTAGCTGTGATCGCTCCTGGATGCTTCCAGTTTACAGTAACAGGAGTAGCATTTGACCAGTGGCCTGTACTACGAAGCAGGTTTACTGACTAATCGGGGTAACTTGTCAGATTTAAGGTACCACAGTTCACATGGACTTCATATTCGTTCACTTACATTTTGCCCAGACTACCTTAAATCTGACAAGTTACCCCGATAAGCCAGTAACCCTATTTCGTAGTACAGGCCACAGGGCAGGTCTAACAGTCTCTGACATTCACAAAGGTCTGACCACTTAGTTATACTTCTTACATGCATTAATTTGTATCACATTACTCAAGGAAGGAATTAAAAAAAAATAAAAACTAAACACTGTGGTTACCTTTAGGACCATATATCTTGTGACCGCTGATAGACATAAGGTCAATCTTCCAGTCTGTGACATTGATGGGTATCTTTCCAACCGCCTGCGCTGCATCCGTGTGGAAGAACACACTCCTCGATCGGCAGATTTCACCTGAAATTTGGAGACAAGCCAACAGTCAAGTAAGACGGAATTGTAAACGGTGCATTTCCACGTAGAACTAGTAGCCAGAAAACAAGGTTAAATAGCGCAGGAAACAAAAAATACATATCCATGCAAATCCAGCTAAAAGGAACCTACCGATTTCCTTTACTGGCTGTTTCACTCCAATCTCATTGTTCACAGTCATTACTGATACCAGACTTGTATCTGGCTGGATGGTTTCTTCAAGTTGCTGAGACATCAGCACACAGTCCACAGAATAACAAAAAAGAAAAACAAACTTGGTTTATTTTAAATTTAAAGGTTTTTCAGCCACTACATTCTACCAGACCATCAGTTTGTTTCTCTTAAAATATAAAATGTGATACAAGTGGGTTAATTAATAGTCATCTAAATGAGGGGTTCTCAAAATATGTTAAGCACAGCCACGTTCCACTGGTAGTACCCAAGCTCCCTCTAGTGGTAAGCGGAGGTATCTCCATCTATGAAGTTAATCATAAAATTTTAAGATCCACTGATTTCGATAATGCCCAGCAGAATCCAATGTTTATTCTTTAAAATGATAAATCTGTACTGAAATCACTATTAAAAAGAACAGACATTAATTGAAATGACCTAAAACTTGTATCTTAGCATATCTTTTGTGTAAATTTAAACACCTTTACAATTATGACAATGATCCAGCAAATTGGTGTAAAAATAAGACTTTACTTTGCATGTTGTACGCACATCCAAAATATAAAATATAAACTGTGTGACACACATAACAGGCAGGCTTTGTTTACTAAAACATCCATGAATTGGCCAAAATTCAAATTTAAAATCAATGGAGCTGAGCAAGATGGACACTGCTATACTTGCACTGTAGTTTTGCGGAGAGTTAACTTGCCTTTAGGTCAATCAAGCCATTGCTTTTCACTGGAAGGTAAGTGATGTTAAAACCTTCTGCTTCTAGAACCCGACATGAGTCCAAAACACACTTGTGCTCAATTTGGGTGGTAATTATGTGTTTCTTCTTGGCTCTATAAAACCGAGCAACTCCCTGAAAAAGAAAAGCAGCAAATATTTTCTACTCAAATATAAAGGTTCAACTATGACACATCGGCCCGGAGAAACGTCCAGAGGATACTGCTGTTTATTACCAGCACTAAAGACTTACCTTGAGTGACATGTTGTTGGATTCAGTGGCACCGCTGGTAAAAACAATCTCCCTGGGGTCTGCCCCAATCAAATCTGCTACTTGCTGTGTCAACGGTGAATACATGCAATGCAACAGAAACACAAATACATAATAAATAAAAAGAAAAACAACTGACTTTCAGTTTCCTGTTTCCGTGCCCCGTGTTTTCCTCTGATGCATGACTTGCAGATTTTGTGTTTAAACACTAGTCAGAAAGATAAATTATGGAGCCCATTAAGGGGCAGGGTTGGGAAATATTGTTCTGGAGCACTTCAGCGTTCTCTCGCAATTTCTTTGGGTTCATTCACTTTTAAAAATAATATTTACCAGCCCTTTATGGGCTCCTTGGATAATTTAAGGTTAGAAGGGAAAAAAAACCTTTCTGGCCTTTTCCATGGCTCTCTCACTCTCCCACCCATAGGCGTGAGTCCTGGAATGAGGGTTTCCATAATAGTTTACTTGATAAGGAAGCATGGCATCCAAAACTCGTGGGTCCTGTAATAAAATAATAATAAACATTATTATTGTTGTTGTTGATGATGATAATATCCGTATAATTTATGGATGACCTACCATTGGAGTTGTAGCTTGAAAATCCATGTAGAGAGGCCGGAGCTCATCTTTTTCTATGTCCCTGATTTTGATAATTTCTATTCAGCACGAAGAGAAACACAAACGTACGTGGTAACTCCTGTGAAATATCTGACGGGGTATAACGCCGTTCTTAAACGTCATTGTATATGTTTGTGCTTAAACACTTACATGTGCAGGATGCCGAATATTTAGTGCAATAAAAGGAATAGAATAAGACTAAAGAACAACTGCGTCATATAGCAAAGGCATTCACTAAATACTCACCCTTCTCTCGATGGGCGGCACTGACAGAACTTTCTGTATACTTCCGACGATAGCATGCCACCGCACTCCCCGATCCCCAAAAGCTCCTCATTACCGTCCTGCCCAACATTTTTACTGAACCACACAGCAGTGATGCTGACGAGGTAGCTCCTTAATAAACAGATATCAAACACGTTCAGTATGTGTGGATATCGCAGTCAGAAGAAACACTCGTGCAATGAAGCTGCCTTAAGTTACAATAGCAAGTACGTAAATGTTATAACGTGAAATAATCCAGCGATCGGAGACTTGTTACAACAGAGCATGGTAACAACTAGGAAAATGGGAGGGTGCAGAGTAACAATAACTGCGGACGCACCTCGTAAGGATTACACAAGTAGCATGGGATGGCGGGCAGGAAGCGTCCGTGCACCGTAAACTACAACCCGGAAAGTCTTTCTGCGGAGTGTTTATAAGCGGCAGTTTCTAGCGTGATCTTCCTGCGTTGCCTGTCTTTATGCAGTGATCAAACCGCCTATCGCGGAAGTTACGTTCCAGACCCTTCGGCGACAGGTGAAAATCCGCGATATGGAAAGACCGTATAAATAAACATTTTTTTTAATATAGTTTAAGCGTTAAAATAAATACCTCTCCCACACGCTTTAAACGCATATAAACGTATTAAAACACACTTTGCAAACACATATGATATGTGGATGTCGGGCTAAGGATATTAGTAACATAATAATAAAAATAATAATAATAATATGTACATATACACATCTCTCTCTCTTTATACGTAATGGAATATGTAAAAATAAAAAACATTTTAAGCTCAGTATGGGTACGATTGGGAGCCATCGTAGGGCTTACAACAAAACGAAAAGCTCACAAAAAGTTTGCTCACAACAATCGATAGCTAAACCGCGATATATAGCGGGGGATCACTGTACAGAGAAACATAAACGGCAATGATAATTCATGATTCGAATATTGCCGTGTATTACAACGTACCTTACACTTTTCTACGCATCCCAATATTCATTTAAATGTACTTTTAATCCAAAAAAGTGCCCCAAGAAATAGCATACTGAGGACAATTACAGTTACCAAATTGCAAGTAGGTGTGCCTTTGTGAGTGATTGGTGTGTGACTGTGCCCTGTGATGGGTAGGTGCCCCATCCTGGGGTGTTCCCTTCCTTCTGCCCACCGCCTCCCGGAAAGGCTCCGGAATCCATGTGGACGCAGGAAGAACAAGCAAAGGGCATTTACAGAATCGGTGTGAGCCTACATACACAGATAAACAATACTATTAAACACTAGACCTGTTACCTTAAATTTTCAGATTGAATTCTCCCTCCAACACATCGAGTTTCAGGTTAATGTTTATTTAAACATCGCCGTTTAACTTGTGCAAAGAATATTAAGTAATTCTCAGAAACTGCAGTCTGTAACAGATCAGGTGACTAGGAAGCCCTGTGCCACAAATATTAAGTGAGAGAGGACGTGTCCAAGTTAAAATGTAACAACATTATCAAGATATTGGGTTAAACGGGAGGGTTTCAGGAGGAAATGACAAGGTTTATCAAGGTAAGACGGCACAGAAAAGGTAAGTAACCCTTCTGTAAGGAGATTTGCTATGTATGTTCAGTATCTTATTTTAGCCAGTACTTGTAATCTGTCTTGTTTATGTGCAAAATGTATTTCTTTTGTAGATATAAATGTAAGTGACCCCCAGTAGTGATGCTTTTAGACACCAAGCTTAATATGTGGATTTTTTCATTTTGATGATAATTGGTTAAAGCCGAGCAGCTTACCTACCGTATTTTAATGCAGAAACTGTAGCACATAAGTAATTTTAAGGTAATCATAAGTTTAAGGTGGATTTGGCTTTTTGCTCCAACTAAGATACGATTATTTAACATTATCAGCATTAGTCTCAAAAAATGGTAAGCCTGTTTTTTATCTTGTGCACACAATGTAATTATCCCTTTTCGCCCGCGAAGTTAGCCTCATACACTGTCAGAAAAAACAATAGCAATTTGTACCTTTGCTTGTCACTAGGGTTGTACCCTCAAGGGTCTGCCAGTTGTACCCTTAGCTGTAGGTAAATGTACCTTTTAAGGTACAGAAATGGACTACAGGGAACATTTTTGTACCATTGGGGGTACGTTAGTGTTGTTTGTACCTTGGGGATGTTCCTCAGAGTCCATTTCTCTACCTTAAATTAGACCATAAGGTACATTTGCCTACATCTAGGGTACAACTGGTAGACCTTACACTGGGGCACAGTCCCAGTGACAAGCAAAGGATACAGTTTTCCACTTTTTTTTTTTTCTGACAGTTTATTCAATATGTTTTAACAATAGCAAGTCAGGGGATTTTTTTAAATGACACATTCTTGATGTCTAGTACACAAACAATGATGTACACCAATCATTGTGCTATTCAAGTCCTTAAACTGCTTGTGTTTAATCTTGTTAATAACTATGAAATTAGACTATTTCAGCTGTAACTAGATATTGGTTCAGCATTTAGAGTTAATTGCAACTCTTGCACACCCCTTGCATTTCCAGATTTCTTTACGGTAAAGTTTTAATTAGTTTTTGAGTGTCGCCATGTGCACCTCACATCCACTTACAGTCAGGCGCCCTGAGTGTCCCTTCATAATGTAATAACTGTTATAATATCTCTAAAACAACATGAAACAGAGACATTTAGTAATGTACGCTTTGAACAGTTGACTGTGGGAGACAATGCACACCACCTGGATTTTCAGATTATGTATTGCCATATATCATTATTACTAAGCGCAATCTGTACATTCAGTGTTCACTGGAATAAGGAAATGGACTAATAACTCAAAAACTAAATAAGACACGTCAATTATATTGTGCTTTAAGCAATTCATTATGGGATAGTGCACAACATTAAATGGTCATTTATTGCACAAAGAGCAGGGTTGGTGACCTTTGCTTTAAGGTTTTCTTAATTTCCTGTTTGCACAAGATTAAAAAAATACAAATTCTCAGGACTTTGTGGCCCCGCAGCATATCATAAGGTGTGTTCACATATTTTTTATGACGTATCACTTTTTTGTTTTAACAGGTCAAGGACAGTACCGTTCTGCAGGATCCTCTAATTCTACCTTACGTCAACGTACGCTGAGCAATGCACAAGTGGAAATCAGTAAACCCACGCTGTTTCAGTCAGCTTTTTTTGTGCTATGATCTCAGTAGACTACGCCGCTTCATTGGCCTCTCAGTGTACAAGGGTTCCTGTCATCCAAGTATAAACCAAAACAGGAAGTATAGAGCTGATTCTCAGACAAACCAGATATCCTTTCCTCAGATTAATCATTTTTTTAAATGTAATGAATATAGTTATAAAGTCAATGGGTATGAAGGAAGAAGCAACAGTCCGGTTCTGGGGTTTGACAGCAATTTGTTGCCCTCAAACTCGCCCCCTGAGGACCGGTGGAGTGCTGCCACCTGCCTGCAGAGCAGGGGAATGCTCTTTGGTGTGTTTGATGGGCATGGAGGGTATGCGTGTGCACAGGCTGTCAGCGAGAGACTTTTCTATTACATAGCCGTGTCTCTGCTTCCACTGAAGACGCTGGTGGACATCGAAGATGCGGTGGAAAAAGACCGGCCGGTCATTCCGATCCTGCAGTGGCACAAGCATCCCAGTTACCATTCCAGCATTGGTAGCAATGCTGGGAAGCGCTACTTCAACAGCCTACGATCATACTGGCAGGAGCTGATCGACCTTGGGGAGGATGAGGACAGAGATATCCAGGTTGCCCTGGTCAAGGCCTTCAGGAGACTGGACAATGACATCTCCCTGGAAGCACAGGCTGACTTCGGGGAAGACTTTTCATGTTATGCTCCCCTCAGGGTGGCGCTCTCGGGCTGCACAGCATGCATAGCACACTTGGACGGCACCCATCTGCATGTAGCGAACCTCGGTGACAGCCGGGCTACGATTGGCGTCCAGGAAAACAATGGTATGTGGTCAGCCTTGACCATCAGCAATGACCACAATGCCAAGAACCCCATGGAGGTGCGGAGGCTGCACTCTGAGCACCCACGGTCCGAGAAGGCGACTGTGGTCAGGCACGACCGATTGCTGGGACTCCTCACCCCATTCCGGGCTTTTGGGAACATCAAGTTTAAGTGGAGCAGCGAGCTCCTTATGCACGTATGTGAGAGGCATCAAGAGATGCTGCCAGAGAACAACATTGCCAGCATGCTCCCTCCTGAGGCTCACACGCCACCCTACCTCACCGCCGAGCCAGAGGTCACGTACCACAGGGTCCAACCCCAGGACAAATTTCTAATCCTTGCAACAGATGGATTATGGGAGCTGATGCACCGGCAGAATGTGGTACAGGTCCTTGGGGAGCACCTGACTGGAATCCACTGGCAGAAGCCCATCTCAGGACTGTCACTGACACTGGGCCAGATGCAGACCTTGCTTGCGGAGCGCAGAACGCGGGCCCTCTCTGCTCTCGAAGACGCTAACTCGGCCACCCATCTACTCCGTCACGCTCTGGGGGGCGACGGTTTCGGTACCGTGGATACTGAGTATCTGTTCAGGATGCTAAACCTACCGCAAGACCTTGTGAGAATGTATAGGGATGACATTACAGTCACAGTTATACATCTAAACCAACCAGTCCTTGAAGCCAACTGCAGTGGAAGCGAAACACTTGTGAATTTAATCTGAAATGAATTTGCCATTCCTGATTTACTGGAACTGGATTTACATATGCTACCTTCGACTCCTTCAAATTAAAAGTTACACTCCACCAAAACACAGAGTAAAGCAAACAATGACAAGAAATATATATTTTAAAAAGTACATTTTTTTTTATAAAGGACACAGTGTTAGCTATTGTATGTGCCTTCTTCAGGTTGAATGCAGAACAGGTACCTTCAAAAGCCGCAAAATGCATGTATAAACTCATTTCCCACATGGACACCTTCTCAATATATAAGCAGTGTTAAAATCTGAGTCAGTTCAACCCAACAGAAGACAAATGAGAGGGTACAATTCAAAGTAGCTATTAAACTAACCCTAACTCCTTTCTGATTATGGAATACTTAGCAAATAAAGGAGAGATAAAGAGTAGGCCTTTCAAACTGACTGAAGGACTGGAAGGAGAGGAATCAGAGCAGGACAGACGTGGAATGGCCCAGTTTGGAGTAGCGCTTTGTTTCCATAAAATTTACATCTCACATAGTTAGGTCGGGTTCTTACAGCGTTTCATATTGCACAGCTCTTGCTCCAGTGCTGATTTGCACTTAACGGAAGCTCAGCCTCACTGCACTTATACCAAAGCTCCTTGTCAGCTTCAGATCTAACCTTGCACGTGTCACTTTTTTTAGCAAAAAAAGAGAGAATGAAAAACTACATTGCCTGATTTTGCAATGATGTACCATCTTTAAAAGCCAAGGTTTTTTTTTTTTAACCATGGAACAATAAGTACACGCCAAGCCATTTACTAAAGCATATGGTGTGCCACCTTTGTACATTTTGCTTTAATACAGATTTTTCCCATCAGGAAAAAGCATTCACAATTTCACCCACAAACAGTACATTACACAATTTATGTTCCCGATTAAATAAAAGCAACTACGCTGAACACAAGGATAAACTTTATTTGAAATAAATTTTAATCAAGTTCTTTACAAAAATCAAACCTTGATTACAAAAGATTTAGAAATACCAAGTGGTTTTTGAATGAGCACAAATAAATCGTCACTAAAGATTCGAGCTCATAGAGCTTAAACATTGAATATTCAGATGGACAACAAATTACAATGTTCTCGCTCCTCATTTTTTTATTGAGCACAAGTTGTGAAGAGGGGGGGGAAAATGCCAAAGCTGAAAAGCACAAGACAACTGTATGTACAACAAATTTACAAGCAATGTCAAAACTGTCAATGGCAAGAACAGACAAGGAATACTTAAAACTACTGTGCCTTTATTATACAAGTCAAAACCTCACAATGTTTATCTTTGATGTAGTTGCAAATTAAGCCTGGCTTCCGCCAAAAATGAGAAAATCTCCACAAAACAGGACACAGGCTGAGTGGGAAAGGAAGGCCAAAATTCTCCTGTTAGTAAGAAACTATGGAGAAAAATTGCCGTTATTTGCTACTCAGAACTTGAAAACTGATCCAAGCTCAGTAAAAGCTCAACTGTCGAGAAAAGGATGGGGGTATATTTATATACAGTACAAACAATGCCTCACTGTGCCAAATCATCGCCGAGCCGGCATCAGGAGCTGAGTAGCCACCACAGAGTCTGGGAAGAGATTGTGGTAGGTTGGCAGAGGAACATAGGCTGCCGTGATCATATTTCCTGTGAAAGGAATGGAGGTAAATCAGATCAACCAATAGCATTACTGCAGTCAACATTAAACATTCATTGACAGCACAAACTGGAACATACCTGCAAACCATCTGCCGTGTAAAGCATTCACAGCCGCCATGGCAGCGGGGATGGTGGGGCATTTCACATACACATTACCCTGAAAAAGAGGACACACTGTATGTATGCATGCAACACACAAGCGGCGGCGGGGTGTATCACTAAAGGGTAACTGGACGCTTACTTGAGATGAATTCTTGTCGACGTATACATGTACAACCCCCCCATGTTTGTTGCATTCTTCAATGACATCATCTTGAATTTCTATGTCCCAGCCTGGTTCATCTTCACTGTAAAGCAAGGTGATCAAGCTCCAACCTCCACACACATTTCCAATATACACACTAACTACCCAATCAATGCAAGGCCAAGTTACCACACAGCACGACAAAGGAGGGCTGTTTCACTTGGCTCAAATTATCATGGTTAATTTCAATTAATAAATAATCTGGAGTTAAACTAATGCACCTTTCCAGAAACTGAAAAATTACCAAATGTTCTGACAGAACATGAACTGCTGACAAACAAAATAAGCAAATCTAATTCAGAATGACTCCCATAAGTCACCACAGTTCAATCATACTCAACCATTAAAGTTACTTAGTAAACCATGTACAACTGGATCCACTACTTGAGCCCACAACTGACTACAGCTGGGGTATGAAAATGAACTACAGGGCGGCCATATCACCTGTGATTAAAGGAGAGAGAATAGAAAAAGCCAGGATACGTACGACTGAGGGTTGAACATGTTGGAAAGCTGGAAGCACTGCGTGGCCAGTGGCTGTGTTGGTAGGTTCAGAGCGGCGTTCACATTCATGTTCAGGTTTAGGTTCAGTGCCGGGTTGATGGCAGCTGCAAGGGATAAGGAACATTCTCCTTTTCAGTATTTTGGGGATGTCCAAGGCAGACAGGCGCAGTAAAGTCCACCACCCAGCGCCAAGACTGCATTTTAAGTAACAAATTAACTGGTTTTCTGCATCTAACTTCAACATACTACCAAAGCTCAAGATGGCTGCAGTACCAAATTTTCACATAAGAAACAAAAGGGAGAACCATAAAAGGTGACCACAATTTCTATCCCTCAAAAAAAAAGCAGTTTCATGCCTTAGATATTTAAATCCATTCACCTTCAGTGGGTTGAGTCAACCTTGCTTGCAAATCTAAGGATTAGAAGAAAAAAAAAAAATTACAAAGCACACTTAGCCCAGTAGAAGACTTGGATGGGATGGAACTGAAGATGGCAAGACAGCATACAACGAATGAGACAGTCCATCAATTAAACATGCATTGCTGAAATGAAGGCTCTGCTCCAGTGCTTCAATAAGGAGGTGGGCAGGGCCACATGAAAGCAAATACTGGCCATGTGGGGCAGATTCAAAATGTCTCCATTGCTACTTCTACCAGGATGGTAATTCTAATCTCCAGAATGGGCCTTCTACTCAAAGAGCCCAAATTTACACAGTTATTGAGCAGCCGCGACCATAGTGAACAAGATTTAGTCCAGTAAAAATGCAACATGCATAAGCATTTACCAGATACAGATGCCATGGCACCAAATGGAATAGAGCCACTCATCTGCAGGGCCTGCTGGGCAGCTGGAGGAATCTGTAAGCCTGTACCTAAGACACCAGAACAGATCCCACAGAAATTACATTACATAATTATCAAATGCTATATTGACGCAAAAGGGAATGATCACACTTGAACCATTTACAATGACACAAAAGCGACATGCAACTGCTATAGACTATACTTGATGTTTACCTTCAGCCAGTCTGGCCATCAGCTGCAGGCGCCCAGTGGTTCCCAGGTCGATACCAGTCCTCTCAAGCTCATCGCTGTCCAGGAAGGAGCTGGCAGTTGACGCATCAGTACGTTCAGTCACATGGCCTACTTTCATTGGTCGGCCAGCCAACTCGAAGCCATTCAACTGTTCCAGAGCCTTTTTAGCACATTCAGCATCTGCAAACTGCACAGAACAGAAACAGCTCAGAACCTCTGATGCCACAAAGAGCCTCAAAGAAGCACTGCAATTCCACTCACAGTGATAAATCCGTATCCCTTGGATCTTCCAGTTTCACTGTCCATCATCAGCTGGATGCTCTCAATCTGGTGAAATGAAGACCAGCTTAGAAATGCACCAACATGAGCTTTAAAATGAGGTGTGCCACTATTCTTTTAGCAAAAAGTTGCGTACCCGACCAAAAGGCTCGAAGATCCCCCGCAGCATGTCTTCTGTGATATTGAAATGCAAGGAGCCCACATAAAGCCTCATGGGCCCGGCGTTACCCTTCTGCAGGTTGTTGGACATTGCAGCAGCCCGGTTCTTCTCAGCCTTTTGGGTTGGAAAGTCACAGAGAGAAAGCTCATCTTACAGTCAGCATCCTCCTGCACATTTTCCTGAAATGGATCAAATGACAGGTCTTACCTGTGATGCCTGCACAATGATGGGCACCCCCAGGAGCTTCTGGCCAGTCAGACCAATCGCCAGAGGTACAGAATTAGCTTCGACAAACTCAATATAAGCAATCCCCTTTGATCTTCTGGAGTTGCGGTCAGAAATCATCCTCACATCTCTCACCTATAACAGAATTAAGCAAGTCAAGAAGCAATACAGCCATACATTTAATTATCACAAGCTAACTGCATTGTTAAAATAGTATGACTCTTGTAGGACTACTCTCTCTATGTAAGGCTATCAAAGCAAAAAAATTAAAAATAAAGTCTTAAAACGCACCCTACAGAAATAAATCGGCCCAGAACTAACAAATCTGTGGCAGGAGAAACCAAACCTTGGAACAGGAATACGCTATCCCAAATAATTGGTATGCATTTCTGATTTATGGCATTAAACCCATATATATATTAGATATACAGCAGTGGTATGAGTTCCGCAATAACAGTTCCAAAGCAGTTGAGGCAGTCACAGTTCAGAGCAAAATTTACAAAAGTAACCAACCAAATTTATGCTTGAAAGTTTCAGTTTACTAGTCACGGGATTCTCTCTCTCTCTCCTAAATGTAGGGCCATTTTGTCTACCATTAATGGCTGGCTGTGTTGCACATCAGAATACTTATTCACTTGAATTAATACCACGATAGCAGCCGTAACATTTTCAGGGATAAAAGCATTCCTCATCACACTTTACCACATACCACAAACACATTGAAGAATTTAAAATGAAACCACTAATAGCTGCACTCACCTACAAGTGTCACACATGCAGTGATGCAAAGCAAATGAAGTAATGCAAAGCTTTATAACTTCTTATGATAGCATTAGATCGCTAAATGTTTGCTGATAAATTAATGTTTGTGACTGACTTTCCCAACAGCAGAGAAGAACTCCTCCAGGTCACGAGGTCTAATCCGTGCAGCCAGCTGCATGCAGAAAACTGTGCGTGCATCCCTCTCTTCTGGGGTGAGGTTGTCAATTGGCTCCCTTTAAGATAAGATGAGAAACACAAAGCAATGAGGCAAAACCAGCAGCAACTTAGCGTTAGCTGCTCTATTGCTAACTCAGAATTGTGGGACAATGACTATGGGTATTGCTGCAAAGCACTCACCGTATTGGACTCTTATCTTTCCTGAAGGGGCTTCTGCTCCTGGAACGTCTCCGGCTGTGAAAAACCAGCAACTATGTTATGCGGACCGCCACACGTCACACGGGCAAACAAGCAGCTACCCACACAATTGTCAGAAAGATGGTATAGCAACCTTAGTTTGATGGCAGGTGGTGGGCCAATCTTCCCCCTGGAACCACCGTTAAATTTCGGCCCCGAACTGCAATTAAAAACAAGGTTCATCTCAGTACCTACAGCTAGAATTCATCTACTAAAGGGCAGTGTGACCAAGCATCACAAGCTCTTGTCTGTCACGAGTACCAGCCGTAAGCTTTTCCAAATTGCCCATTTCAGTCGCTCAGACAAAACGTTAACCCAAAGCAACTTTCATGCAAAAGACATGTGCATTAAAATGCTTAAACGAACTGCAACAGGACTACCTTTGTTTTGATTCAGCAACCTTCATGTTAGAAGGTCAGATTCTTAATCAACCACCATTTCCCACCTCTGCAAACCTATTTATACTTTGAAGTATCATTCTGCTGACAACTTTAGGCAGCAATTAAGGGGAAAAAATAAATACATCATGTAGACCCTAAACCCATATTTCCAGCAAGTTCTCAGACAGTGCCAGCGGCCATCACAAGTCGGACAGCAACACAGGATGGGAAGTAATGCGACGAGAGTGCAACAATACATACAAGGGGCTCCTGCGGGCTCTGTATCGGCCGCCGCGCTCCCGGCTCCGCGAGCGACTGCGCCGCCTTTCACGGCTGCGGCTGCGCTTTCGCTCGCGGCTTCGGCTGCGCTTCTGCTCTCGACTTTTTTTATGATCGCGACTCTTGCTTCTCCGTTTGTCGCGGCTTCGGCTGCGACTCCTACTCCGCTTTTTCCTGTGGAAAACAGCATCACCGTGACAGAAGCCTGAGATAGACACTCGGCAGGCAGCTTAAACTGCAGCTCAGAATACAGACTTACTTCTTACTACGCTCTTCATGGCCGTTGGCACTACTGGACTTGATCTCATCCTAAGCAGGGTCGATAGAAGAACATCATGAGGACGAAGAGGTAACATTTCAAGTCGTCAGGGTAAAGGGGGAATGGGAAGAGAAAATACAAAAACAATCATTTAAAAATATTCAAACAAGGCTATCAACTTGGACAAACTTCTAAAGTTGGGTCCTTCTTTAACCACTTTGCTCATGTTTCCCCTTTTCTTCTTAATACATTTGTAACAAGTTAAATTCATCCAACAGTCAAGATCTAACAGTGGTTAAACAGAATCTGGTATGCTACCAAAGAAAGCCATGTTTAGTCAGTATTTGGTCAGCAACCCCTTCTGATCAGTACCAAGGCTATCTTTGCCTAAGACCAATGTGGCCATGCTAGCCGACAGCCACTAATCGAGTTCCTGTGGTGGATGCCATTCCAGTGATCTTCACCCATTTTCGTTCGTGGACTGTAAGAGCTCGATGCCACCTCTGTCACACATCTCGCCCTGAAGCAAACAGGGATTCACACTGCTTAGTAATGTCGACTCCCAAGAAATAAAAAAGAAAAAAATAAATCCACCAGCAAACCTCATGAAAGTCCCTAGCTGGTATCCAGCAGCATGGAGATGACCCATGTTTGCCACTTTAAAACGGGAAATCTAGACTCCTTTGTAAAGGATTTACATAAAATACAGCGTTTCCCAACCCGGTCCTTGGGGACCTGCACAGTCCATGTTTATGCTACCCCCAGTTCCTGGTAAAGCAGTGGTTCTCAATCCTGTTCCTGGCACCACCAGAATGTTTTCATTCCAACCCACACAGCTTTCAATCTGCCACATTCATTACCAGCCTATTAAGGCCCATATGAGCCTGATTAAGGCAGGACTCGAATGAAAACATTCTGGCAGGGGGCGGGGGGGCACCAGGAACAGGACTGAGAACCACTGCAACACATCAAAAATGAGAACTGTCTGGCAAAGAGCTGGGAAGGAGCAAAAAGGTGGACTGTTCACAGGTCCCCGAGGACTGGGTTGGGAAACACTGACATGATGGACGAGAAATGTGAATGATATTTCCAATACCCAAAAACTATATATATTATATATATATATATATATATCTTTTTTTTAAAAAGCACTAGCTTGTGGGTGAGAAAAAAAAACTGCTAAAATCACATGCAAAAAACTAAGATGCTGATTTACCTTATGTTCAAAACTATTTAGAACCATCACTGGAGGACGGATCAAGGACAGAGAGAGACAGTATTCACATTTTAAAATTCTTGGGGGCCCTGGTCACTTCTGACAGAGACGCAATGACCAAATGTACCACTTACTACACTCACTAGTTTCAAGTACAATGCACAACAATGTGAAACAAAGATGCACTCTGGCAACTCAAAACTGCAAAACTAATTGCATGCATACAAATAATGTAGTCGTATACTGTTGGGACCACCATACCCAATGGAATTATGCAACTGTAATTGTGCAAAAAAAAGTTTACCAACACACTGGAAGGCTATAGAGCAGGGTAAGATCTACTACGTAAAAATTTGAATACTGTCTCCGAAGCACGTCTTTTAATGTGCCTGTCATCTTCTGATTTCACCTTACTGCAACCAAACAGGTGCTTGGACGTTCAAAGACGAGTTTTTTTTTTTTTTTTGTTTACCTAGGGGACCACAGTACATCAATACATTGCGCAATTACTACCTTACTTTGAAAGTTCACACTGGAATTCATGGGAGTAGAGGTGAGATATCGTTAGGCAAGTCTACAAAAAGAGATAGACGGGCATTTATTCATAACTCTGAATTGAAACTACTGCATCACATAACAACAACAAGTTTTCCCACAAACAATGGGTCTGGGGAAAGCAGCTTGTAATAGACCAGCAGATTCAGCTCTGCCAAAATCAAATCCACTCACCTTTTTATAAGGCGCTTCAAGCATAGCTTCGATATCAAAATCATCTGCCATGTTGGAGTCACCCTAGGACAAAGAAAATTGAATAATCAGCTTCAAAAGAATCTAAAACTTATGGTCATTTAGTTAATTGTCTCTGGCACAAAAACATGCTCATTTGCAAAGTATTACAAGACATCAATGCAGGCAAGGCATCTTAACTTCCAAAAAGCCAGATAGTAAGAGGCTTAATCTGGGTGATATGCAATGTGACTCAGTAGTAATCAAAAACTTGCAAAACTTTATGCCAAGTTTTAGCCCTTCTTTTTGTGGGTGTTATATTGAAAAGAAACTTTTGAAGATTCAAGAAAGATGACTCATTGACATTTATACTGGCACACAGTGAAATTAGAAATTTCTCTTCATTATACGTATGCATTTAAGAATGTAGTAGTACTACCAGAACAGCTGAAGTTCACTTTGACTTCACACTGCAGACAGTAGAAGTGACTACAATTAACTGTATATAAAGCTGGATTCTTACCATGTGTAGTTTATTTTGAGGACTACTCTTGTTATGAATTGGATGCAGACAGTTTCCTACAAGTAAAACAAAAAAAAAAAATGTTCAATTCAAAACTGAGCCCTTTAGATTCCGCATATCTAATAATGAGGTGTGGTTCAAAGGAAGCCACCTAAAACACTCCAAACGATTCAGACCTGACAGTGTTTACCCTGATCTAGCTGGTTATTTTGCAAGTCAGTTGGTGTTTGACAGGCAAATGTGTTGTTCAGCTTCAACAGAACAGCAGACAAACCCAATGTGTCAGCAGTGTTGCGAGAAGCACATTGAACACACACAGCTCCAGCATACCAACTGTTGTGCCAAAATATCAAGAGGCATATCGCAAATGAATATAAACGCGTGTTCTTGCAGCACCCAGCTGAAACGACTGCAACGCTATAATCTATAAATACAAGGAGCATACTACTAGGTAGAGACCCATTTTCATGCCATTTCAATCGGAATCTAACCAATACTCATCTACTCATTAGATTTGTAGACCACCATATTACTTAACACACTTAAGTCTTGGAGCTACCGAATATCTCCATATCACGCATCTACACGACACCGCATTTCAACTACAGCTTGTAGTAACTTACCGCTATGCATAAGACTAAAACGACGGAATATTCGGTCAGCTTATTATAAATGTATTTTAGGCGGCTAAGATCCTGTTTGAAGAAACCAAGACGACAGCGTCCCGCCCAGACATCGGCTACTCTGCATTATGAGATATTAGGTACGGGTTAGGCAAGACAGCGTTTGGAAAACACAGCGACATCACAACAGCGTACATTAGTTTAAAGACAATGCAGTGTAGCAAACGGAATCGAAACTTGTTAAATATCCTCTTTTTCTTCTTATACCGCATTTAGTTGACACTTACCTTACGATTTGCTCGCGCAATCTGAACTGGCTTCGCATAAATCAAATAGCTAGTAGGATAAAAGAGCTGGCGACGGCAAAACTGCCCGTTTTCATTATACAGGGAACGGCTACAGCGAGGTAATGTGTACACGAGTGTTTCGTAACCAAAACAGACATATTTCCATTTCAAACAACCAAATTAAATACAACTAAAGTGTTACCAAGTATCACATGTATAGATTATTACCTTATATCGCCCTGGTGCAGTGGTTCTGCTTTGAAGAGGATCCTAAAACGATCGTTGTTTCCCCTTTACTCTGCTAGCTAGGCCTCGCTTGACCTCCGGTCGTTATTCTCTCGCTCGCTTTGTTTACAAAATGTATAGTTCACGAAACAGTTAAAGAACCAACACGATTCCTACCAACGACATAGGCTATATTGGCTCGTTTATTCGAATTGCGCACTAGATGATAATAATGTATATAATGACGCTCAATAAGAGCTCCCTTTAAACGAAACGACGACTGGACGCTCCTACGGGTCCCTCAAAATGGCGCCCGTAACTAACCTACCCGGGGTCTCCTTATCCGTACTGCAAGGACTTATCGGGCTGTCCGCCAACCGAAATATCACGAGACTACTAATGGTCGCGTGCAGCCAACGCTATTCGCGACCAAATGTGCGCTTTTAACGTACAGTATCTGCACTTACGACTAAGGAATCAAGATCCGAAACTTAGCTTGTTCCATAAAATACAGACACATTGAAATATACATTTAAAATGAACAAATTTATGACAAAATGAATGCCTCATGATGTGTTAACCAAATATACCAAAAATATATTTGGAAATAAGCTTTTAATTATGGATGCTTGATAATGGGATGTTAACAGACATATGGAGAATGGTCATAATAAATGGACTTACTCATACCTATAAAACCTCTGTTATAGGGTCAGTCTTGCTTGGACTATCCTCCTTTGCCAGATTTATCCAATTCAAGGATTAAACATTGCTGATTTCCCCACAGCATTTACCACTGCATAGCACTTATGCAAATGTATGCATTACAGCTGGGGAACACACTGGCTAGGATGCCAGTGCATCGCAGGGCACACACTCACTCACTCACACATTATGAATTATTTTAGAGATAAAATCTAACTGCATTCAAGTGAAAACTGAGGCACCTATAGAAAAACCACACAAGTGGAAATATGCAAACTGTGCACAGATAGAGCAGTGCTAGGAATCAAAACCACAACCCAGGAGGTGTGAGACAACAATGCAACCCACTGAGTCACTGTATTGCCCAGTAATAGTCTGTAAAATGTAATTGAAAAATATGTGTACTTCAGAAGATGAGGATCCCAAGATCTGTGGCACTTCACTTGGAATTCAGTGGATGAACTACAGCTACTCCTTAAACCAGGGGTGGGCAATGTTATCCAGAAAGGGCCGCTGTGTATGCAGGTTTTCGCTGCCACTCTCTAATTAGAGAACTGACTGGCTGAAGAGTCCTTACACCTGGGTTTGAAAAGTTGACCTAAAGGTTATCCCAAAAACCTGCGTACACCCTGGCCCTTTCTGCATAACATTGCCCACCCCTGCATTATCGAAGGATTTCTGCTTTCTTATGCTGGGCCTGGGCCTTTGCTTCACTGTTACATGGCTAAAAAACTGTAATCCCGACTCCCATATGAACCTGCTAATAATAATAATAATATATAATAGGGCTCTGTGCCTGTGATTGGAAGGTCGCCAGTTCAAATCTCCTGGTCGGCCAAATGACTTCACTGATGCACAATTGAGCAAGGTAATTAACGCCAATTACTTCAGGGACTGGCTAACCCTGCTTTCTCGATGATATGTTACTTTGAATAGAAGTTTCTGCTAAATAAAAGTAAATAAAGTATTGCTGGTGTTGTTGTTGACAATGTTAATTAGATTACAATTTCTTACAATCATTTTCACGCTTGTCTCAATACCATGTCCATTCAAAACTTTTCACACAGTAAGCTTTACAAAACATATCAGTTAACAAAATGCACTTCAACCACGGAAACACTAAATACTTCACCCAAAAGTGATGCATGCTGCCATACTTATAGCATATACTCTCTCTTATAAGACTACGCTACCACTTATTATACAACCCCAAATCAGAAAAAGCTGAGACGGCATGGAAAATGCTAATTAACAAACAAACAAATAAATAGACAGACAAACAAATAAATAAATAAAAAGAAAAAATCCGTAATTCTGAAATGAACTTTGACTTTTATTTCAGTGCAGACAGTATGAACTCGATATTTAATTTCATATTTCAAACTCTGATACACACACACTCACACCCACACACACACTCACTGACCTGCACCATTCACTTGTGTAGCATTGGTCTGCTAATTACCTCA
>JAODLD010000136.1:12271776-12289652 GCA_026781065.1 Mormyrops boulengeri | reverse complement strand
ATCCTTCCGTTTACCTGCTGTTTCCCGTTTCCTGCTCGTTACCCGGTGTATTTAGTCCGCGTTCTAGTCAGTCTTCCTGAGATCTGTCATTGTATTGTTGATGTCTTGTCCGTGTGGTGTTGCGCCTATCCCGTTTGCTACCCTGTCAAGCCCGAATAAACCCCGCTTCACCGCATCCTGGGCTCGCTCGCCTCCTTCCCCGCTCGCCGCAGCTCCCGACGCTGACATCAACAAACTAAAAAGGCAAAGCACATTCAACGCAAATCAAAACTTTACAGAGGAAAAAAACGAGGGAAAAAAAACCTGTAAATAACGTAGGCTGCATATTGAGCATAAGCAGTTGAGAGACAGTTAGTCATGTCTTCTAGCTGGGTGTGGCCACAGCACCTCGTCTACATCACAGAAAATGTCTTCCCTTGCTAGACAGTGAGGAAAAAAAAAAGCACCAGGAGTGTCTAATCCAGCCCTGGACAGCACCGACATCAATGTCCTCACACGCCTCCTCCGTTGTCTGAAGAAGGCTTTCACGGACATGGGGCTTTTTCTTTCTAAAGAATGCATGTGCCATAAAAGTAATATTTACAGTTGCCCCGATATGGGAAGGATGGAAGAAATTCATTGCAAAGGCAATGAAGGGGCTTTATTCAAACAGAACTCCACAGAAGGCAAAAGCAAACGGACCATGAGGGGTCAAAACTGGGGTAGGGAGAGTCAAGAGAAAGCACAGGGCAAACAGAGGAGCACAGGCAACAACATTACAATGACCGGACTGGGGAGCTCAGGACGGGGAGGCACTATATACACAACAGACGAGGGAGCAGATGAGAGGCACCTGGGATGATCCACACGAGGGCTGTAACGAGAGGAAGGGTTAAACGAGGAACAGGTATGGCTTGTTAGAACCACAGAGAGAACAGGGGGGAAAGGAATGCGTGGTGTGACAGGACCCCCCCCCCCCCAACACATGTACTCTGGGCATGTGAAAGCGTGGAGACAGGGGACCTACAGGGACCACGGAAGGCAAAGGACAGAGGCCAGCTGACACCGACAGACAAAAGCTAGACCAGACGGGGCAGGGACCCATGAACCGACACCAGGATACACGACCTAACAAGATCTAGGACAGACAAGATAGCAGCAGTATGCAGAAGATGAGACCAGGAACGAAAACCAAGACCCGACAGGACAAGACGACAACGGAGTAGGGACATGGATCATGGTCAGGGCAAGCGGGAACTAGGACTAGGACGGAAACACAGTGGTATAACAGGGGAACTCATAGGGCACATATCGACCATATGGACGGAAATTAAACTGGAGTATGGAGCTGGACAAGACAGGAGACGTGGGGAACGACTGACACACCAACCATAGGATGGACAAGTGGCAGGTTATCAGGGCCAGGGACAGACAAACTAAGGAACCATGGGCTTGGGAGCAGACATGACAGGCTAGGGTACTGGGGCAGTCACTGAGGCAGGGCAGAAGGACCAAATTGGGGTAGGGTTGGAGCCCAGAGGGATTATAGGGATTGCAGGATAGGAGCAGGGGGGCACCACCAGGACCACAGGGCAAGGGGGCACCGGCAGAAGTGTAGGGTCAGGACCAGAGACAGTAGGGAAACCTGTAAGGCAAGAACAGGAACGGAGACAGACACAGGAACTGGAGGGGCCAGAGTGATGGTCATGGATGCTGTACCCCCATCTCTCTCTATGGGAGACAGACATGGCAAACCCCCTTCTTGGACCTCCAATGAGAGCAGAGGTCCTTTCTGGATGGGATCCTGGGTGGTTGAATGCCAGGACAGGAACAATGGGCTTCAGCATAGAGCTCAGGGCCAAACCTACAGGGTCTCAGTCTAGATCATCCGAAGGCTCATTCTCCGGGTACCCCTCCTTGGAGCCGGCAGCAACCTGAAGATCATACCCAGGGCTGCAGACGATATGGCGATACGGCGATATGTCCAAAAAACAGAGGCAGGAGTAAAACGACTCAAGTTGGGCTCTATCCTCTGTCTAGCCTGTCTCATTGTCAACCCATGATTTATGACATGGTCAACTAATGTTGTCCGGATCTCATTCGAAAGTGCCGGTCTTCTTTGTCTTTGTTGTCCTCCTCCAGCTCTACCCCTACCTCTCACTCTCACTCTTCCTCAATTTCTTCCTCTTTCTGCTGCTTCCATTGTCGTTGTACAATTATTGTAAATCTGGGGTCTATATAGTCTTCAAATTCTGATTGTTGAGTTAACTAATTAGCTAATTCAACAATTAACTAATAGTTAGGTGCTTGGCCAAGTGGCATGTGTGAGTGGCTAGTTGGCTCATTGGTGTGGTTGTCTGAATGGCTGTGTTTAACAATGGCAAAAAAGTGACTGCGCCAGATTCCTGTGTCTTACTTGTGTGTTTAGGCGGATGCAGAAGGTGTTGTGTTCAATTGCAAATTGTGTGCAAAGGTAGATTATGTGTTTAGAGTTTCGTTAACATAAGGGTACATTTTGATCACTGAGTGTCAGTTTTTAAAGTTGGGCTTTAAAAGTGTGTTAGCAACTAAAAAACGTAATCCTGTCACTTAAAGCAAATATTTCACTCAGATGACGCAAGTAGAAATGATCACAATGACCACAAGACCCAGCAAGGATCAGTTCAGAACACTACCCTAAAAACTTGATACTACCAGGAACAATATGTTTCAGACTTATCAAGGTTTCCATTCATAGTACTCAACATACAATAATGAAAGTGTACAGCTACACCATGTGCAAGACCAAGTCTTAAATTTTTATTCTTTTCAAATACACTGATCCAAATGCAATAGTATATAAAACTCATGAACAAAAACATTCGAACATGTTGTAAAAACTAAAAGTTACAGTAAATAAAAGTTCATAAATGACAACAAAGACGAAGAAAATGTACACGAAGCTGCCAAATATGATGTGTCTGCCAAAAACTGTACATTACAGACATTATTCATCAGCTTCACATCTCTGGGCTGAGTCAGGCCACAAAGCCTCGTCCACATCACAAAACGTTTTCTCTCTCGCAGCAAGGGAAGTATGCTCGGCTGTGTCTTATCCAGGCTTGGATGGACTCTAAAGTGATACCCCCACAGGCTTCCTCCACGGCCTACAGAAGATTCCTTGCATCAAAACGGTTCCGGTCATAAACCTTCCACCGCAATTCTTCTATGGGGCTGGGAAATGGGGAATATGCTGGCATGAACAAACTGGAAAACCTGGGATGATCAGTGAACCAGTTATGTATGGCTGCAGCTCAATGAAAACTCACATTTTCCCAAATCACAATGTATTGTAACAATTCTGGCCTTCCAGCCTCATTTTGTTGTCATCGCTCAACATTCTCAGAAAGATGATCTAGGAAGTTCAACATTTGTGCTGTGTGGTAAGGGCCCCAAATGGCATGGTGGTGGAGAACTCCATATTTACTTATGGCCGCACACATGATCGCATGACCTCCCCGCTGCCCAGGGATTTCCACAATGGCATGCTGCCCAATAATGCTGCACCCCTTTCTCCTTCTTTTAGTGAGGTTGAATCCAGCCTTATCAACAAAGATCTATTCTCCCTCTGTTTATATCTCCCTTTAGTAAACTGTTGGCTATAACCATAATGACCATCATAATGACCATGTTGCTCTTCAGAAAATTGGCTTCTTCTGCCTCCACTAGGAGGTCGTCTCTCAATTATAGAAAACAAAATACTGCAAGTACCACAGTAACTATAAAACCATACATTTTACAATAGGAACATGCAGTAACTACGTGAAATGTTGCACTCAATGCATTTCAGACAGCATACTGTCCAACAGAGTCAACAGCTACAGTACATGCATGTGTTGTATGTAAACAGTGTACAGTACTCCACAGTTACAGTAGAAAGCAGTATGTAAATCACCTACCTATTTTCCTCTCTGAAGGTTCGTATTATAGAGGTACTGTAACTGTGAAGTGGCTCATGTTTGGTTGCACTCTTTGACCAGGTTCTGCCTCTGATTTCCAATTGCAGAAGGACATGGTCAACAAGAGTGGCACGAATCTCATTTGAGACCATCTGTCTCCTTGCTCTTGCTCTTCCTCACCCACTTCCACCTCTCCTCCTATATCCTCTTCATCTTCCTCTTTCTTCCTGTAGTGGTTGATTCATTGTTCCTAGACAAGTGGACTGACCCCTGGCCCTTTTACCTATCTATCCTAAGGCTATGACTGGTGTGTGAACAATTTTGACTCATAGTGTTTGTTCCTGGGGAACTGTGTGCTAAATGTGTTCCAGGTGTGCTGACTTGAGTTAATGGTATTGAAGCCTGTGCTTTCTAAAAGAGCAGATAGAGAAGTCAATGGTACATGAAGGGATTCATGTGTAAATTCGTGTGTTTTTTGCACAAAAAGTGAAAAGAATCTGAATAATCTGTGTCAAAATAGAGGAATAGTGCTTATAGTTTTGGGAAATGTGTTTGTATTTTGGTGGATGGCGGTGTGGTTCGGGATTGTTAGTTAATAAGTTTGATAATAGTGTCTAAGCGATCGAGAAAAACTGTAAGTATTGTGAGAAGGAATGGCAGTGTCACGCCCACGGCCCAACCTCCGCAAGCACCGCTCCCAATCAAGTTCACCAATGGTACTTAAGCCTCGCACTGGCAGCAACCCAGTGCGAGGTATTGTTGCTAATGCACTTACTGAGCGGTTTAACTTCGTTTTGTCTCCCCAGTTGCGGTCCGTCTTCTTGGCCCTCCCCGAACCTCCCGCGCCTCCTGCCAACCCTCCCGCCCGTCCGCCCCTCCCGTGAAGTTCCCCGTGTCCTTACCCTTCCTTGTCGTCTTTGTCTCCGGCTTGACTTCCTGGCTTATCGACTCCTGGCTTCCCCTTCCCCGACTATGGCTTTGCACTCTCCCTCGACTTCTGGTGCCTCGATCGGACGGATACTGGTGACGACGCGGATTTGGCTACTGACGATTCTTTGTGCTTATCCCAATAAACCTGGTTGCTCGGAATCTGGTGTTGGTGTCGTGGTTGGCAGGACAGGCAGCATTACAAAGTAGTGAATGCTTCACCGTTCCACCTTTTTTTTGAATGTGTTGTAGGCCTGAAATGCAGGGATGGATGTATATTAACAAATGAAAGAAGTTGACCAGACAAAACATGAAATATCTTAGATTCATACTGCCTGCAGTCTAATAAAAGTGAATTTCAGAATCACTACTTTTTCAACTTTTTTTTGGTTTTTAATTTGCATCTTCCATACTGCCCCAGCTTTTTATGATTTGGGGTTCAATAAATTAAAAAACATTTGCAAAATACATATGTTATTTGTTTCCTAATTCTGTATAGTTTAGTATTGCAAAACTTAAAAAAATAACATACACAAGTAATAGTAGAAAAATCTCTTCAAGAACAGCTACATCGACATTTTACTTATACAGACGCTCCTCTACTCACGAATGAGATAAGTTCCGAATGGCCGTTCGCAACTTGAAATGTTCGTAAGTCGTTATTCAACATCATTTTAAGGGGATACCCAAGTACTAAGAACTAGGATGCTGGGAGTACGCATGCTACGCTGCTGCGTGGCGGGAGTAGCGGCCAGAAGTCATACTAGGCGGGAAATAAATTGATGTTGCGGACAGGAAAGGGGAGCCCAGTGAACACAATTTGGACTTACAGTCCTCTTCGTTCGTACGTCTGAAAGTTCGTAAGTTGAACGTTCGTAAGTAGAGGAGCATGCACATTCCAATGCAAATATGACCATTTTTGTATAGATGCTAACAACTAAAACTAAAAAACTAAATAAACTTTTGCTAAAATCAGAATAATCTGTTTTATTTCAAGTGTACGTAGTTTCATTTCTGTCAAAATGCAGCATATTTCCATCTACAGTGACCTAAATTTTGTCCGGTTTTGAACTGAAACCGAACTGTTTTGAAAAGAGCATCTAAATGTTTAAAAAAATTGCTGTAGTTTTTTTTTTTTATAGAATTTTGCTCTGTTGAACATTGAGAGAGGTATTCATGAATTTTGGAAGAAGAGGTGATTGAATGTATTTTATATCAAAGCAATGCAAAATATACACAATTTAGTTCACATATGGTGCATGTTAAGTGTTGAAAAAGGGGACATGGCACTGAAACAAGTCTGACAATTTCCTCCAGCTACCTTAGTCTCCTTCTACCATCCCAATACTGTATAATTTCTCCACCTTGTAAAGGGCTCACTTTACATTCACGTAGTTTCTCTGTTTTGTGTCCTATACTAGATAAATTGATGAAAATCTTTGTAATATGTGGCATGTCCACTAGGGGGATCCATATTTTCACATCTTCTCAATACGCTACAGAATTACACAATGCATGCTAGTGTTCAGTTACATCTGTGAAATTAGAAGTGTTTTTAAAAGTGGTTTATTAACAAAATGTAATTGTATGCCATGAGAAAAATTCTTTCTACACATTCCACTATGTATCCACACCCTTGTGTCCACCCCCTGTTTTGCACTGTCCCGTTTTTTCACTTTAAGCACTGTGAAAACCCTCCCCTTGTTATTTGTTTTTTATATGTTGCTCCGTGGTCCTGGGAGAACATTATTTCATGGCACCGTAAACATGTATATGGATGGTATGACAATGAAGTCCATTATGACATTTATTTACTTGTCAGCAATATTAAACTGCACTCTTAGTTCGGTTGGGTGGCAGAACCTTATTTTTCAGTAAGGATTCATCAACTTTGGTCTTTTTTGGTTGGTTTTTGGATGGATAGTTACATAACACTTATATGGTTTACCTAGGTTTGCAGTTATAAATGACAGGCTCTTTATAAATATTTAATGTTTTTATGTCTTACATCTTTACATCTTCTATATCTTACGTTTTCTAACCCCTTGTGCTGGTCGGGGTCATGCCAATCTAGAAAAACCCATTAGGCTACCTGTCTTGGACCTGTGGAACAAAATCTGTGTGATAGAAGCAAAACATACGATCTCCACACACAGAGAAGTATTTTAGCAGTGTCAGACAAAATTGAAACTAAATCTTGTATTTCTCAACATAGCCAGCTGATAACAGTTTAACAAATACAAGGGAATTGGTTAAGTATTTAGCAGAAAATCACCGGACATACACTATATTGCCAAAAGTATTGGGATACCCCTCCAAGTCATTGAATTCAGGTGTTCAAATCACTTCCATAGCCACAGGTGTATAAAATCAAGTACCTAGGCATGCAGACTGCTTCTACAAACATTTGTGAAAGAATGGGTCACTCTCAGGAGCTCAGTGAATTCAAGCGTGGTACCGTGATAGGATGCCACCTGTGCAATAAGTTCATCTGTGCAATAGGTTCTCATCTGTGAAATTTACTAAATACTCCAAGGTCAACTGTTAGTGGTATTATAACAAAGTGGAATCAATTAGGAACAACAGCAACTCAGTCACAAAGTGGTAGGCCACGTGAAATCACAGACAACGCATGCTGAGGCGCACAGTGTGCAGAACTGTCTGCAGAGTCAATAGCTACAGACCTCCAAACTTCGTGTGGCCTTCAGATTAACTCAGGAACAGTGCGTAAAGAACTTCATGGAATGGTTTTCCATGGCTGAGCAGCTGCATCCAAGCCTTACATCACAAAGTGCAATGCAAAGTGTCGAATGCAGTGGTGTAAAGAATGCTGATACTCTAGAGCAGTGGAGACATGTTCTCTGGAGTGATGAATCACGCTTCTCTGGCAATCCAGTGGACGAGTCTGGGTTTGGCGGTTACTTGCCTGACTGCATTGCACAATGTGCAAAGTTTGCTGGCGTGGGGATTAGGGTGTTGTGGTTGTTTTTCAGGGGTTGGGCTTGGCCCCTTAGTTCCAGTGAAAGGAACTCTTCCATTTTGGACAATTTCATGTTCCCAACTTTGTGCAAATGCTCTCCTGGATGAATGGTCAAACATTCCCATAAACACACTCCTAAACCTTGTGGATTGCCTTCCCAGAAGAGCTTAAGCTCTATTAGCTGCAAAGGTGGGCCAACTCCATATTAAATCCTATATATTAAGAATGGGATGTCAATAAAGTGCATGTGTGTGTGGAGGCAGGTGTCCCAATACTTTTGCCAATATAGTGTATATTCTCAGCTCTTCTGCAGCAAATCCCAGAGATGTGGGGGTGCTTGTGGGTAGCTCTGTCGTGATTCTCCTGCCCTGTTTGTCCCATGCAAGTTCCATGGGACTGAGATCTGGAGACTGAGCAGGCCAGGTCATGTTGTATGATTTTGAGGTATGTTTTGGCTTATGATCTTACTAATGTAAAAAAAGTACTGCTCAAAAAGCCATAATCCTGAGGGAAAGGCTTGTATTTGCAGTTGCATGCCATGACAGCCATGCTGGTTCAAATGCCACAGATTTGGTAAAGATCACCAACTCTGTTCCCAGTAAAACAACCCCAGACCACAACACTGCCTCTCCCATGTTTGACAGTCAGATTCCCACATGAGGAACTCATGCACTCTCACTCTTTGCATCTTACCAGTACATTGCAGATGGACCCTAATAATTCAAATGTACGTTCATTAGTCCACAGTCCTCACTCATGTCAATGGACAAGGGTATACCATTTTGACTGCCATAGTATATTCTGGTATATAACAGATGAAGCAAGTTACATTCAGATGGGACAATTTGCAGTTTAGGAAGTTAGGGATACAAAGGTGAAATGTGGAACTTAAAATGCACCAGAAGGATAGCTCATGTATCTGGGGAATGCAGTTGTTAATATGGTAAATGGATACCAATGACCCATGGTAAGAATGATAAGATAATTAGTGGAGAGCAGACAGGTAATATGTTAGCATTTTGTCTTAGTGTAAAATTGGTTGTAATACTCTGGTGGACAGGCAAAAGGAAGATCCCTGGTTTAAAAGCTTGCAAAAGCTGCCACAGAGAGAGGAGCCCCAGGGTGAGGATTGTGCTTAGTTTTGGGCTTGATAAATTACTTCTGCAGAGAAGTTCATACCTTGGGGAATGCAGCAGATGTCCCATTTTTCCCCATTACTGAGGAGCAGAATGGAAAATTTAACCAGAACATTTATACAGTTTAGAAGCAGCAATCATGATGTGAAAATGGTTAGTAGACTGGTCCAGCTTAGAGAGAGCTGTTACAAAAGATGTTATAATTAAACGTACAGGTTTTATTACAGCTGTATGAGCATTCTCAATTCTATCTATTAATAATTTTAATTTTAATAATAAAACAACAACAATAATAATAAAAAGAAGAAGAGGAAGAAGGAGAAGGAGACCGTGACTAGGAACAACAGTTGGATGGACTGATAACGAGGCTTATTTTAACAAAGTACTCAAAGCCTTTCTCACCATACAGCGAGCACTGTTTGTTTACTGTATGATCACAGTGCACAATTAATCTCTGATGCTCCCTGAACTTTCTCTCAGTTGGACTATGTTCAACATTTTAAGGAAGAAAGTATGACAGCCGCATTTCGTCACATATTTCGCGCAGCGAAGCAGAGTTTCATTTAATTGAAAACAAATTTATTTCCATTGCCGGACAAGCAAAAGGCTCAAAGGCAATGGCGACTCTCCAAGATGTTCATCTGGAAAGCTGATGAAACATACTCCTGACACATTTATTTCTGTTCCTAACTGGCAAAATGTGTTGGTTTTTCCATTGTACAGCGGATATCAAGGCCTGTTTAATGGAAAATCATTTTGGAAAAAAACACTGTCCCTGAACATTGCAGGTTATGAATAAACACAAGAAACATCAACGCCCATCTTTATTTAAAGTCCTCGTTCCTGTGAGCATTGAAAACAGCTGGACTTTCTAGAACTGGTATTTAGTCAGTGGGCTTTCATACACTAGTACAAAATTGACTCTTTCTCACAGGGACAGCATCACACACATTCCTTCATAAAGGCAGTAAGGACAGTATAATGACTAAAAGCAAATGCTCATGAATAGACAGTTTGCTGTCGTTGCTGTTGACTAGATGCATTGAATAAAAACAGAAGTGTGTAAACAGGGATGCACATAGCTGGCGCACATATACGTATTCACCGTATACAGCGATACTGTATTGCAGCCAGTTTATCAAAACTGACGTTAACTAACATAGCACAGCAGAAAATAGGGTTGCAATGTAACGACCATGCATTTTAACCTTTATATGGCTAATACGTACTTCATTTGCAGTATGAAGGTTAACACAAACAGAGAAAATGCACATGAAATAATTACGCATTTGTGAAGAAATTGCCGTATCAGTTTATACGGCGAATGCCTACTTGCGTACCATTTGCGTGCATGTCTGTCTATAAATACATATGGTTTATTAAACACCAAAAGAGCTGTTGGCCCTTTTTAAGTCTTGTCAGTTTAGTTTTGCGAATACGTAACAGAGCCTCCTGTGCAGAGTATGATGTATCACAGCAAAGCAGGCTTTCACGATTTTGAAGAACATCTCACAGAGATCTGCATATTTCCACAACTGGTTCCACGTGTTTCTGTGTGATGCTACCAGTGTAGACTGTTTTCTGTCCCTTTCCTTAAACACAAAGCTCTGATGCAATGCACAAGGCTACAATATCCTCACTTTTACTTACTTACTTTTACAGAGATTTTTATCCAAATCAATGTACTATTATGAAAGCAAGGTCAGATAGTTCCTGAAACAATTGTGGTTAATGGCCTTGTGTAAGGGCACAAGGGTGAAAATCCAACCATAGGATTTGACCCAGAAGATTGCTGATCACCAGAGCAGAGTCCTAACTAGCTGATCCTCACAATTACAGCTCAAGTAACTATACGCACTGTAATGCTTCAGTATACACCTGTATGCAAAATTTTAACAACACTATGCTAACTGTGCTGCGCTTAGTTTTCTTGTTAATAATTTGCTAACTGTATCTGTCATAATGCTATTTCTTTTTCTTCCAGAGGGCAAAAGGAAATGCCTTTTTGTTACACCGTCGACTGGGGAAGCAGGAGCTGGAACATGGAGGATTGGGCAATGCGGGATTTATTAGGAATCACGTTGACACTGGACACAGGCAACGTTAATGACCGGACTGGGGAAGCAAACATAATGCGGACTGAAATACACCAGACTAATAACAGCAAGAAGAAACAGCTGGGAAACACGGGGAATCCACACGAGGTTAACGATAGGGGCGTGGCACACGGAAGGAGAGTATGATCGGGGCAGGGCACTCCGGGTGCGCCCCAGGGGAGCGAAGAGCGAGACTGGGGACACAAGGAAACCTGGGGAAACACAAGCCAAAAAACCATTAACGAAACATAGGGAACAGCATGGACATGCAGAACAGGCAGAAGGAGAACAACTCAGGCAACAAGCGACAAACCACGGGGAACGCGGACAGACACAGAGACACCAAAGACGGAAACACAGAACCGAACACCGAGGAAGGGAACAACGGAGGAACACCAGGGGGCACACCAACAAATGGAGGACAGGGACCAGGACTGAACAACAGCAAAACAGAGGGACGGGGAGCAAACACAGGGGGCACAAAGGGACCAGAAAGGAACAATGGCACAGAGGGATGGGGAGCAAACACGGGGGGCATAGAAGGAACCATAAGGGAACAACAGCGGAACAGGATGGGGAGTAAACACAGGGGGCAAGGAAGCAAAGGGTGAGGGGAAACGGGGAGCTGGAGGGACCCCCGGCGGGCGTGAGGCGGAAGCCGCAGGGGCAGCAGGTGACCACGAGGCCGGAGTAGGAGTTGAAGGGGTTGCCGAGGGAGGCAAGGAGGAATGCGACGGGATTGACGGAGAAGGCGAGGAGGAAGGTGAAGGGGACAGTGGCGGAGGGGAGGAGGGAACAGTAGGTATGGCAGGTGGAGGCGCAGCGGACGAAGCCGAAGGCGACTGCCGAAGCCTGGGGAACCGCAGGTGACCGCTGAACAGGAGCTGGAGGACCCACAGGCAACCATTGAGCCGAAGCCAAGGGGAGCGAAGGCGAGCCAGGGAGCTGGACGGGTGGTACTCAACCCCAGCACCGGTGTCCTCTCCCTCCCCGGGAGACCAAAAGACAGGAGCCCGGCCGGGATCCACCATGATGAGGCGGCAGTTGGGGTGACCCACCGGAGGGGTGTAGAGTTACAGTCAGGGTAATCCCCGAGGGGTCCCACTTGAGCTCCTCCTCCAGCTTCACTAAGGAGGGTGGAGCGGTGGTCATGCCATCAGGGACCTCCTCGGGGACAGGGACTGGGGCCATGAAAGCCGGGGACACGGGAGCAGGGTCAGCAACCAGGGAGACTGGAACCGGAGGGTCAGGACCCGGGGGGACTGGAACCATAGGGTCAGGACCCGGGGGGACTGGAACCGGAGGGTCAGGAGCCGGGGGGGCTGCAGCCGGAGGGTCACGGACCAAGCGGGCTGCAGCCGGAGGTTCAGGGACCAAGGGGGCTGCAGCTAAGGGGTCAGGAACCAGGGAAGGCAGAGTAGGAACCTCCGGGACCGGAGCCACGGAGGGTGAAGCAGGGGCCGCCGGGGCAGAAACCACTGGCGCCGGAGCATCCACCGCCGGCACTGGAACCTCAGAGGGTGGAGTGTCAGTCGCCGGGATTGGAACCTCGAAGGGCGGAATGTCAGCCACTGGGACTGGAACCTCGGAGGGCGGAGCATCGGCCGCCGGGACTGGAACCTCGGAGGGTGGAGCAGGGGTCGCCGGGTCAGGAACCACGAAGGCCGGAGCGTGCGCCTTGGGGGAAGTGGTGTGGCCGGCGGTTGCGCCTCGGGGGAAGCCTGCTCCGTCCTAAACTGGAGCAACTTCCGCAGGCTCTCCGCCATCTTCTCCACATCACCAGGTGGGGAAGTTGGGGGTGAAGGCAGTGAACTCCCCTTGAAGCCATCTACAGAGTGGAGCAGCCTCTGGAGAGTCGTGCACAGCCGGATCCCCCATCACTCACCAGTATAGACCCCGAAGGGCAAAGAATTGCCTGGTCAGGGTCTCGGGCGCAGGTGAAGCAGCGGGCCGACGAGCCTCAGGCACAGATGAAGCAGCGGGCAGACAAACCTCAGGCGCAGACAAAGCAGCGGGCAGACGAGCCTCAGGCGCAGATGAAGCAGCGGGCAGACAAGCCTCAGGCACAGAGGAAGCAGCAGGCAGATGAGCCTCAGGCACGGGAACCACGGGGGGTGGAGCCAACACCCCTTTCTTGGGGAACTTGGGGATCCAGGGAATTGCATTCTCCCTAGCCCTGGCACCTTTATAGATCAAGTGTGTGCCCACGAAGGAGGCTACCGGGAGGTTCACTTCTGAGACAGGCATGAGGAGGAGGGGTGTCTCAGGAGCCGGTGCAGCGAGATTAGGAGTTTCGGGAGCCGGCTTGCTGGTCGAGCACCATGGGGTAAACCCCTTTAAGGGCCTCAGGGAAGCAAGCGGGACCTGCGTCAGGCTGAGGGGGCTTCCCAGAGGGATCTGCCCCTCCGCGAGTCTTCCTCTTCTTTTTCCTCCTGGCCGCTTTTGTCAGAGCCAGGGCTGGGTTGGCTGGTGAGGCAGGAGGTAATCCACAGTCCAAGCCCACCTTTCCAAGCATTGCCCTGACCACCCTGCTCCGTAGCTGCAGCAACTTGTGCCGCACCCCCTCTGCAAGGTGTGGGTCTTTAGTCAGGGAGATCGCCTCCAAGATCCCCCTCGCGTCTGCAGCAAGGGCGAAAGCCGCAGGGTCCTCCAGGACCTCGGGCTGTGTCAGCTAGTACAAGGCCTCATCAACCAGCCCGAGGTATTCAGCCTCGGTCTGCTGAGGCTTCTTCTTCTCGAGTCCAGTCATTCTGTCACACCGTCGACCGGGGAAGCAGGAGCAGGGAGTCAAAGGATTGGGGAATGCGGGATTTATTAGGAATCAAGCTGACACTGGACACAGGCAATGTTAATGACTGGACTGGGGAAACAAACGTAATGCAGACTGAAATACAACAGACTAATAACAGCAACAAGAAACAGCTGGGAAACACGGGGAATCCACATGAGGTTAACGAAGCGGGCGTGGCACAGGGAAGGAGTGGACGATCGGGGCAGGGCACTATTGATGGACCACCTGTCCTCTGTTTCTCCCCTGTTTTCACGGGGAGAAGTTAACGTCTGAGAGACACCATGGAGATTAACAGAGGGTGAGGTAGGGTGAGGATCTGGGGTAATTCAGGGACATTTTCTCAGACAGGAGAGATGTTCTGGATAAGTGAAGGCAGAGTAATATATGTCCTATATTTCATCTACAGGGTGGAGTGTGGCTCAGTAGGGTACAGCTCTGTGCCCATGATTGCAAGGTCCTTAGTTCAAAGCCTATATTCAGGAGAATAGCTTCGCTGATGAGCAAGGCCCTTTACCCCAATTGTTCCAGGGACTGGCTGACTCTGCATACTGTAGACGTATTAAGTATGACTTTATGTATTACCTGGATGGAGCTCTGTTAAGATACTACATGAACACCTCCTACAGGTCTAGCATCTAAGTTCTTCAGGGAGTGATCAAGTCAGTATGTGCAATAGCCTAAGTGGCCGTTAAATTTGCTACACAACTGGAAACAAGTAATTTGCAATGGAAATTTAGGATCTTAGAGATTTTTAAAAAATCGCAAATGTGCTTGTCTCTGAGCATTGTCATGCCCCCCCCTCCCCCCATAAGAATGCCAGCTTGTCAGAACCTGGGTAGACCCACCTGCCCCACACCTTTAAAATCTCAGGCTGTCTCTCACATGGTATGAAGTATTGTTGTCTTTTCATGTGACTTGCTGAGCGTACTAACCCACCCTGCTTGTCTGGTTCCGATCCTGCCCCGATCCCGTTCGAGCTCTCCACTTTGGACTGACCTGAACCTCCTGTTCCGTGACCCCAACCAAGATTTTGCTTGCAGAGTATATTTCCACCTGCCTGGTCCCCAATAAACTCCATGTGCTCCACATTTGGGCTCCCGAGCTTTCTGTTCATAACAGAATGGACCCAGCAGAAACACAGTGCCAGCTATAGGATGTGCTGGCGCAAATGGCCCAGCTTACCTTCTTGGTAACCTGTATGTTTAATTAGTAATGTCCAGCCAGTCATTACTCTGGACAATATTGTCCAGGACAACTGCCAGTCCTGCCTCTGGAGGGAGTCCTCTTTCCCCAGCCAGCCCCTTCCTCCACCTAACCTCAAACCCTTGCAGATTGGCAAAGCTCTGCTTTCCCCAACCGAACGTCGTCGACGATTTCAGTTCCAGCTCTGCCTGTACTGCCTGGTCCGACCTTCCCGAGGTTCTTTGGCTACATCCCAGGTAGGAGTGCTTTCTTCGGTGGTGGTGACTCCGAAACAGGTGGTGGTACAAGTCACACTGTTCTACGGAGGGGGAGCAGGTGGAGGAAAAAGCACTACTGGACTCCAAGGGAGCATCACTGGAGCCTCTGGGTGAGTGACCCACCAAACCAGCCTCCAGGTGATGCAGATGGGGGCATCCCACGGGGAGTGGATCCAGCTCCTAGTCCTTCCATCCATCTGTGACAGCATCATCCTGGGGCACCCGTATCTGAAGCACCACAACCCCCACATTGACTGGGCAGCGGAGGAGATCCGGGCCTGGTCGTTGGGGTGCTTCACTAGCTGTCTTTCCCTGCCCTGTAGAGTTTCCTCCTGGACTTCAGGGACTACATAAGATTTTAGCACCAGTCTACTGTCACCATAGAGGCTCTGGAACTAAGGGGAGAACTCAAAAACTGTTCAGCAAATCTTTTTCCAACCTTGCAAAGGCATTGTATGGGTGCCAAACCGGAACTGTTTAAACTTTGAGACAGATCGCCCCAAAATTGAAGTGACGCGGCTTAATGGCAGCAAAGGGAAGGGTGAAAGCAGATGACATTTGACCTTGTGAATGTGATAAGTCAAAAAGCATTTGATGGATCTTATTACTGCTTCACAAAAACATTATATGGATGAAGATCTACACCTGGTTTCATTTTCAGACAGACTGACCCAAAACAAATCAGCAGTGCTGTGTGGTAGCAAAGGACAAAAATGGCAGCTGTAGGAGACACTAAGTCTTGTGAACACAGCAACTCTAAAAACATTGTACAGATTTTTGTCGAACTTTGCAAGCATATTGTAATGATGATAAACGGGAAGTGATCAGACTAGGCAGATATCCCTAAAATTTAAGCAATGGCACCAGAAAAAGGGTAGTTTCATAACTCAAAGGGTAGTTTCAAAGCTTAAAAAGTATTTCACAGATCTTTTCAACTTGTGCAAACATGTTGAAAGGTTTAAGATCTGGACCTGGACCAAATTTTGAGACAAATCACACTAAAACTGAAGCAGTGCCACATGTTATCATAGAGGAAGCCAGCTCAGACACTTGATCTTTTCAGCATGATAACTCAAAATTTATTAGGCTGATCTTTTCCAAACTTTGCAGGCACACTGTATGGGTGAAGAAATGGACCTGTTCAAGTTTTGAGATAAATTGCTCCAAAATTGAAGCAACGGAGTACAGTTTTTGCCCGTTGCTTGAACACGTTTTGCAAAACTTGGCTCATTGTGTCAAAACTCTACACACAAGCAAATAAGACACAACACTGGGAAATAAACCATTCACATCTATGTCAAAGTGAAACTCTGCTATCAAAATCTAACAACCCTTTGTCAAAATGTCACTCTAATGACAAAATGATACCCACTTGCATCATATGAATACACTTTCAGATCAGCAGCAAAACACTAGTCTACTTTATATAAACACTGCAGGCTTTCATTTGCACTGTTCTTATTGAGTTCCACAGAAGGCACGTTTTCACAACAACCAAAAAATGAAATACTCAATACTGTGCATCACAGTAGTGTACTTTACAGTACAGTAAATTCAGTTAATGCAAAAATAAAAGAAACAGTACACTACTGGAAACACAGAAAAACACAATTGTTCATAAGTGGGCTTATGGATCCTGCTGTCTGTTGGGGTCTGGCCACAGGATCTCATCAACATCGCAAACAATGTCTTCCCTTGCTAAGCATCGGGGAAAATATCCCCTTGTGTGCCGAATCCATCCATGGATTGACCTTACCTCAATGTCTCCGCAGGCCTGTTCCATTGCCTGCAGAAGAGGCATGCGGGCATGTGGTTGGCGGTCATATACGTGCCATCTCCAAGCGGAAAAAAACTCTTCTATAGGGCTGAGAAATGGCGAGTAAGGGGGCAAACACACAACTTCAAATTGGTCATGGTTGGTGAACCGGTTCCGGATAACAGCAGCCCGATGGAAACTAACATAATCCCAGACAACAACAAACCTGGGCTGCTCTGGTCTGTCCTGTACATTTGCATCATGAACTGCATCTAGAAATGTGATTATGTGCTGTGCATTATAGGGACCCAGTTTGGAATGATGGTGCAGTAGCCCTCGAAGGCTTATGGCAGCACACAATGTGATATTTCCTCCACGCTGCCCTGGGACATGCACAAACTAATGAAGTATATTACGTTGCTGTTGTCTATTTTTGCTAAGGTTGAATCCAGCCTCGTCAATGTAAATAACTTCATGAGGCTGACCAGGTCCATCCATGTCCAAGATTCTCTGCAACAAAAAATACATATTGTGGATGGCATAACTCAAAACACACAACTACACTAGTACACATACAGAACTGCCCCACCCCACCACACAGGTACCCGTGTAGCTTTCTGAATATATCTTTGTAGTACTGATCCAATGGTACATATTCAGCTGTTACTGGACTGCACCCATTCTGTATTGTAAATGTAAAGCCAAGAAAGCTCTCTGCATAGCAGCCGATCCCACGCACCCAATGCAAAGCTTCTTCAGCCTGCTGCCATCAGGGAGGAGACTGCGGTGTCTTCAGGCCAGGACCAGCAGACT
>JAODLD010000136.1:12234081-12245236 GCA_026781065.1 Mormyrops boulengeri | reverse complement strand
GGTGATATCTTGTACCCACTATTTTATTTTTAGAGATATGCACTTATTCTTTCTCTCACGCTCTCTCTCACACACACACACACACACACACACACACACACACACACACACACACACACACACACACTTTAAAGATCCCAGAAAAACATTATGAGGTTATAAGGAGAATGAAAACCTACTAATTATAAAATGACTTTTCATAACTGCAGTGCAACAGGCGATGTATCAAGCAGACTACTAAGACCAGGTCTTCGGTATTCATTATACCATCCGTATTCTGTGCAAAATATAGTCTAGAAGCTATTTTAAATCACGTTTTATGAGGAATGACAATAATTAATTAGCGTACCTTCTATACATTCATTGGCATCCTGTATGCCAGCGAAGATATTGGCCAGGCTGGACTTTCCCACTCCGTGATCGCCCAGCAAAACGACGCGGTAGAGGTAGTCCGCCCCGGAGCTGTCCGAACCCTCGGAGCCGGAGGTCCAATGGCTGCGGCAGTGGATGGCCCTGTCGCCGGAGTGGTAGGAGGCGGACTGGCCGAGCGCCGGGTGGCTGGGCTCGGACGGCGGATCTCTGCTCCTCGCCCCGCTCTGGTGGGACGCGGGGATTGGCGTGCTGGCCCTTCTCCGTAAGGTCTCCTTAGTGTCCCTCTCCGTGTTCAGTGTCATCTTGGTAAAAACAAAAAGGCACTAATAATAATAATAATAATAAATACACCGCAATTAGGCTAGTGCTTAGGACACAAAAAGTTTTAAAATTACTTCAAGAATGCAGATTTCAACAAGAAGATCTGAAGGTTTAATTTGCTTAGACACGGTTTATAATATGGAGATATTATCTGATACGTAAAAACAGGAGAAACTGTCTAATTCTTATACAGACAGACTACCAACTAATCTAACTTGTGTAACTAAAGCATCTGCTTTCCTGATAGTCACTTCAAACGGAATCGCCAGACTTCGCCGTAACTAAGTACCGGTTCTGGATAGCGGCGATACCGCTGGACACCGACGGGCTCCCGCCCCGCGGCGGGCTTTTCAAGGCTCCGGCCGCCGCCGGATCGGGTTGCCGTCGGGGCGCCGTAACGGGACACCCCGGCGGAGTCATGGCAACGGACGGCCGGGCAAGCGAGCCGCACACAGTCGTTAAAAATTCAGCAGCGGGCACCGGATAGCGGGGCTCCGCATCCCCGCGCCCCCCATCGTAATTAGGGCTTTAAACGGGACCTGGACACGCGGCGCTTAATTGATTTACTGCATCACAGCCTAAGCTAAAACTTCCAGGGAAAATTCTTATGTGCGACCGCCACCACGAAACTTTTGACATCGGGATTAAGTGTAGGCCTATATCAAACTGTAAATAACTTACGGATTTTACACCTAATTACATATCGGCAGAACTTTACATATTAAGAAAGTTGTTATTAAAACATGTATATGTTCCATGTATGATGCCGTAGTCACATCATTTCGAAACGAGTCCGCGCGAAACAGCGATGCGGCGCAGGTGCAGTGCGCTTCGATCCCCGCGTCTCACCGGTGCGGTAGCGGTCCGGCGCTCGCCGACTGCGGTGTCAAAGCTGCCGGTCGCCGCTCGCTGGACGCGTCCTACCGCTCCGATCCCTCATTCTCGGCCGTGTTGCAATACGGTTCTGTACTCAGGGAGTTAACTCTATATTAATTTATGAGCCCACCCCAACTCAATGACGTGCAACATAAGTCACTTCCTTAAAAATCTGTGCGAACTTTTCTGCGTTTTATGCAGCTTTTTGCCCCCCAAGCTTTTACACGCTGTAACTTTCTGAACTGTACTCTAAATGCTAAATAAATAATTACTCAACCTAAAACCAGAACATTCATGGTTCCGCACAGTTAATTGTCTTAAGATTCTTTTCGTATTCCCAACATTTAGTATAGTGCACAGCTCGATCGGTCGGGTTTGTTTGAAACTGAATATAATACAGCTGCTATAATACAAGTGCGGTTTTACCATATTCGTCGCGATCGAGACTGATACACTCAAGGAATTGCTGCAAAATTTTAATTTAATTAAAGCAATTTATGATTTTTTTCTATATATTTTATCTCCATATCCGTAGCCACGGGCGAGCTGGGGGGTAAATTCCAATACAGTTCCCAGTATACATTCCTTTACCAGGAAATAAGATTGTGAGGCTCCGCTAAACTACTTCCAACTGAAACAACAACACTAATCAGACCGGTAGCCCGTGAGATGATGCGATGAAGTATCTCGATATTTACAAAGCCGGCTTCTTTCCCACACTACAGCACATTTAAAGGTTTTCCTAAAATACTGTACATAAAGGGTAGCAATAGCTTGTCCACTACTCACATTTGAAAACAGAATGTTCAAAATAGTGATATTAGTATAACGGGTATAACGTGCACACTACAAAATAGTGGCTTTAATAATATTAATATTAAATTCTTTAATATTTAATATTCTCAAAGTTAGAAAATATAAATACATTTTATGGAAAAATCCACAAATGTCCTTCTTAAAAATTATGTTTTTATTAAGACCTTAAGGTGACCCATGAGGTGTAAGGAGTGTTTGAAACTGGATGGACATAAAGGCAAGTCCTTCTTGGTGTGGTCCATTTAAATAGGAAGCCATTCTTCTCTGGGAATGTCTAGGTTCACGTCCATATCTGGAGTACATCTGTAATGAATAGACAAGATGATGAACAAGTACAGAAAACTGCTGCCACATATCATGAAATTGTACAAATGACATGAAAAATGTTCAGCAGCTATTGGCTTATTCCTTCTAAATCATCCATTCATTATTGTAACTGCTCAATCCTCACTGGTAATCAGCCTACTGTGCACACTTTTGGGCTGTGGGAGGAAACTGGAGCCCACAGTGAAAACCCACGTGAACACAGGGAGAGCATGCAAACTCCACACAGAAAAGACCCAGGATCAAACCCAGGACCTTCTCACTGTGAGGCAGCAGTGCCAACCACTGCGCCACTGCACTGCCCTCTCTTTTAAATCATGACGTGGATAAATCTGTCACACAATGCCAAAGCAATCCATTTAAGATAAATAAATATTTAATACGTTGGTACCCCATGCCTGTTTCTACAAATATAGAAAATACTTCAGACAACTTATTCAAAAGTTATTGAAATAGAAACACCATTTACATATTATATTCCTTTTTCTATATATAACTTTGAACATTAAACTGACTCATTTATAAAGTACTTTCAGTCCCAAAGAAATTCAATACATTCAAACCTTGCTTGATATTTATACTGCCAACATGAACAGTGAAATAAAATTGAATTGATTAAGCGAGTCATCCTGTGCAGACCGTAGCCCTGTCTAACACCCTGTACACGCTGTAGACCTGCCTGACACCCTGTGCAGGCTGCAGCCCTGTCTAGCACCCTGTATGGGCTGCAGCTCTGTCTAACACAGTGTACAGGCTGTAGACCTGTCTAGCACCCTGTATGGGCTGCAGCTCTGTCTAACACCCTATACAGGCTGTAGACCTGCCTGACACCTAGTGCAGGCTGTAGCCCTGTCTGACTTCCTGTGCTGGCTGTAGCCCTGTCTATCGCCATGTGCAGGCTGTAGCCCTGTCTATCGCCATGTGCAGGCTGTAGCCCTGTCTGACTTCCTCTGCAGGCTGTAGCCCTGTCTGACTTCCTCTGCAGGCTGTAGCCCTGTCTATCACCATGTGCAGGCTATAGCCCTGTCTATCACCATGTGCAGGCTATAGCCCTGTCTGACTTCCTCTGCAGGCTGTATCCCTGTCTGACTTCCTGAGCAGGCTGTAGCCCTGTCTGACTTCCTGCGCAGGCTGTAGCCCTGTCTATCGCCATGTGCAGGCTGTATCCCTGTCTATCTCCATGTGCAGGCTGTAGCCCTGTCTATCGCCATGTGCAGGCTGTAGCCCTGTCTATCACCATATGCTGCCTGCTATTAGGCTCCAGGCCCCCTCCTGAGACCCTCACAGGGTAAGAGGGTGAGAGACAGATGGATGATTAAGAGAGTGATTCCTATCAATTTATAAACACATATCAGATGAAATGAAAAACAGTGAGGAAATAAAACTTGTTGGAAAGAAGTGCAATAAGACATAATGTGTCACTCGGGAGAAAGAAAAAACAGCCTGACATTTGTCTTCCTATGGGAGGCTGTGTTGTATCATGGGAAACAGGAAGACTTGCCAGAAGGCACACATTTTTTTTGACTTGTGACCTCTGACAATAACAGAGAGAGGGAAAGCAGTCGGTTTGTCTGAAGTCATCTCACTTACCAACTGAGCTAAGGTGGAATTTCAGAGACATTTCAGGGAGGATTTCCCAATTTCATCATTTCATTATCATTAATGGGAACCAACCTTCGGTTCAATATTCCTCTTTCTAATACTTAAGTGTTACTCGTTGTTTTGTTATTGTGAATTCTATATTATGTGTACCTTTACAGAGTGATTCCCAAACAACGAGTATGCCAAATAAGGGCAATCATATGGATAAACAACAAAATGTCATTGTTGTTTTGGAACAAGCTGTTGGAAATTCAAAGCCCTTATTAAGCTTTAATGACACATTAGGATTTCAGCACAAGGACCTCCACGGTCCTGCCTGGTCCTTCATGTATCATTAAGATGCCTCTTAGAGACTTTTCCAAAACTGTAATGCTATATACTCTGTATGTTGTGGCAGTACCATGTCCATCGGAGAGGAAAATGGTAATTCCAAACAAAAGTGTGTTAGGAAAGTTCCACAGCGCCACAAGGGAGGGCTGTGTATTGTTTAAATATACCTTTTACATAAATTATGAGTGTGACATTGGAAAGGACAGTAACAGTATGCAGCTGCCTGTCAAGGAACAGGTTCTCAGCATTTATTTTCATTCCAATGAGTCCCCAATGAGTTCATATTGTTTCCACATAAGTAGTAATGGCCAGACAAAAGGTATCATTTGGTAGCCAATGAAAACCTAAATGACCTTCTACACAAACAGGTAGAAGATGCAGTTATATTTACATTATTTTACAACATGTGTATTATGATATAGGATCCAGGCCCCTGTGACCCTGACAGGATTAGATGGATTATGATATACTGACAATGTGATTATGAAAACATGGTCCACTTGACCAGATGCTTAGGTGCATGGTTTCTGCACCACCGTATAAAGGGAGGAGACCATTAATTTGTCGGATTGAAGGTAGTCTGGGCTAAATGTAATTGAACGAACATAAAGTCCATTTAACTTGGGGTACTTTAAATCGGACAAGTTTTCCGGCTAAGCAAGAAATCCTGCTTTGTGATCCAGGCCTCCTGTCATGACAGATAGCTCATTATTCATGTCGCTGTCAAGTTACAGCCTCACATTAATAAGGGAATATGCTACCACCATTGATCAGAAAGACAAATCATGTATAATGAATTCATATTGAAGGATTCTATCAAATTAGATAGAGACATTTTGAATTAAGTCTTTGAAAATGAAAGGCCCCAAATTTTCATTATAGAAATAAGTGTGGGAAAAAGTGTTTGAATGCAAATGCCTCTTTCTGTTTGAACGCATGATCTAAGATGGAAAATGTACACTCTTTTACACATTGCACAGTGCCAGAAACCCAAAGAAAACAGTCCTCCCCTCTCCCAAACACACACACAGTACTAATAGAATTCCATAATGTCACTGTTTTGCTCCTTTCATGGAACAACATGAGAAATGTGATTGACGAAATCCAAAGCAGACAAAAGGGCTATTACATCACCTTCCCAGAATAAATGTAATGGTGTTTAACCACGTGGTTTTAAACTAAATAATGTATGTTGCTCAAAATATAGATTAACATTGTTTCTTACTTTCCACTGTTTTGAAATCAAATCCATCCTGGGGGAGAATGGTAAGTAAAGCTGCTTAAGGCAGATACAGTGTGTAAGGGGTTTGGAATTTCAGGGCCTGACTGTGAAGGACTGAGGTTATACACAGAGTGTCCACTGGGGCTGCCACATACTTGTGTGTCCTGGGGGGTCCTTGGTGGGAGATGTCCTCACTGACACTCGCTCCTGACGGCTGTAGCTGCTTGATATCCTCCTCCATTTCCCTGCTCGCCTCCTCAAGCTCCTTAATGACCTGCGATGACCAACATCAGTTTGAAGGAGGGGATCCTATCAGGCTGGCCATTAAGCTCAGAATTACACACTTACTGATATTAAACAGAGTAAACAAATAGTGTACCTTTTTGTAAAAGTCAGTTTCTCTCCTTATTTTGTCATTTTCTGCCATGGTCTGGGAAAGGCTAAGGGTAACACTGGACAGCTACAGTGGAAATATAATGACCATTAAAAATGATTAATTTATTAAAATAATACTTAATCCTTAATTGACTTATTTCTTTTACTTGCTTAAAACTTAATTATACTTTATACTGTGCACACTTTTGCAACTATGGTAGATTTTTTCACTTCAAATATTTGTCCTACTAATTATTTATTTTTTTCTCTTGAATTTTGTGCTTGGTCACATTAAAGATGGAAAAACATTTGACATGGTTTATCTTGATTTCTTGGCTTTACTTCACAAAAACCTACTATTTCAATAAAGGTGTGTAGATTTGTTATATCCACTGTATGATCTAAAAGTTAGACTGCACTGTAAGGGGGTATCTGTTACCTTCCTCATTTCCTTCACTTGCTCAATCTCCCTTCTGAGCTGAGCGATCCTCGATTCATTCACATGGTACTGCCTGTCCTTGTAGGTCCTCAGTGAGTTTACCTCAGCATGGGCTTTCACCACCTGCAGCTCCACCTCTGCAAGCTGCCGCTGAAGTTCTGTCCAATCAGAACATGGGGGAGGGAAACATTGGCAGCCATACAAAACGCACCAAGGACCTCATTACAGAGATCAAGGGACGCAGACAACACAGAGAAGAATGTCGAAGAAAATAAAAGACATATGACTGTTTCACAAGTGGTATAAAACTTTGAAACATTGTTGCGGGAGTTACTAACAAAAGTAATCCATTACAGACAGAGGTGGAAAGTTCAGGTCCAGAAAGTACAAATCCAAAGCAAGGTTTAATTTCAACCAACAAGGTGAGGATAAAGAGTCACCGTTACAGGGTAACAAAGTGGTTGGTTGAAACAAAACCTTGGTCTGCATTTGTACTTTCTGAACCTGAACCTACCACCTCTGTCTGTAATGGATTGCTTTTGTAATTTCCCCAAAACTGCATACTTATCAACCAAGGGCATCGATTTGGGTATGGATGGTATGGGCATGTCCCTACCAATACTGGGGGAGTACCGTGTATATTTAGGGGGATGAGGGGGTTGGAGCTGATTTGGTCCCTGCCAGTGTTGAAACCAAACCTATGCCCTTGTTCTCAGCCTGTTCATCTATTGATATTTTATAATATCCTGAATGTCCAGAATTAAACAAACATATTGTCTGTTTTTTCCAGATTACCGCAGATGGCTTCCTTTGCCTCTCGTTCCGCATCCTCTAATTCCTCTTCGGCCTTTCTGACCTCTCTTTGACCCCAGCCTTTTAAAGCTTTGATAGATCTCTGAAGTGCAAACAATAGAGAGAAGCTATCAACAAGAAACCAGTCATGTGACTTACCAAAAATATAGATAAATCTGAGATTCTGACATTTCAGGAAAGAGGACGTTTCTGTGCGTTTTGTACTTCAGAAATTGACACCTTGAGTTTCTCGTGCTGAAGGATACAGTCCTGAGCACAGCTGAAGGAGCACATCTCGGTGCGAGCGATCTCCCCGAACTGCTCACAATTCACGGCCAGGAGATGGGCACAGTGCCTCTCTAGCTCTTCCACCGCTGTCTGTCTTGACTGGATGAGCAACTGAAAGGAAGTAGACCCAAAGATACAGCTTCGTGCGAATACATCACTGTAGAGTCAACTGATCAGCACACAGTGTAAGCAACTTGATGGCTTTACCTCAGCTTTGCTGATTTACCTTAAGTATTTTGCCATTTTCGTTCCATGGAGAGATGACTCCCACTTTCACTATCTCATTCCTTCCTGAGTGTTGAACCAAAGACCTCGGTGATTTGTCAGGGGCAGTGGACACAAAAGTTGTTAACCAGGAGATTGTAACAGTTACATTGTGCGGTAATTATGGGGATACGGTAGCCCTGTTTAGTGGACACCTGTTTAATTTTCACAGAGCACATACGAATTGATGAGGGTATTTATATTATTATTTATTTTTGTATGTCCCTTAACAAGGAACCGTATCAATACTAATGTTTTACTGGATAAATTAATGGATGGAAATATATAAAAGAAAAAAAATTATAAGACATTTCATAACGTTTTTATGAATCCTGTAGTTGACCTCTCACCTGCTCTGGTGTTGTTTTGCTGCTGCACAGAGGGGGCGCCCCTGTGCCTATATGCATCACTCTTGGGTGGGACAGCAGGACCACGTGCCGGGGGCAGGGGGGCACGTGGTCTGCTGTACCGCTCCCACCTGCTGTAATCCTAGAGAGCAGAGGAGTTCTATTGGTCGTTGTATCACGCCGGTGTTACACACCAGCTCCAGTAATGCATGTGCATGCTTTCAAACTCACGCTTAATATCTATATAAGTGGTGAGAAAGTACAAACTCACCACTTTCGGAAAACATTCCTTAAAGGGGAATACTACATGGTTTGGTAATGTGGTCATCGTCGTTTTTGTGTCTTAAACTGCAATGGCAAAAAAGAGAGACACTGGGCTAGCATTATTCTACACTGGCACTTGCTTCCCCGTTAATCTTAATGATATTTAATAATATTTTGTAGATGAAGTCCGAATTAAACACATAACCCTAACCCTTCCCTTTTTCTGATATCAAGTTGAAATGTTAAAAATTTAAACGGCAGAACGTCGTATTACCTACGTTGCCTCAACGCATCTCATACAAACAAGTGCATATTTTTCATTCAATGATCTCTTTACATGTCTGTTTACAACCTACTGAGCTGGTCTGTTCAGCAGTAAGAATAACATGAAATATATAAATAAAACCAACAGTAACTATTCCACATACCCACTTCAGTTTGTAATTTACTTAAACGAGGTACTCACTGTGTTCCAGAAAAAAAAAACGTGTTTTGTTTGGAAACACGTTTGCTATGGAAACGTATTATGCAAAAGTTGTGTGTTACTGCCATCTATGATCTTAGCGTGATATAACAGTTTTAAGTTTGCAGTGGAAAAGAATGTCTTCTCCGTATACTTTGTGTATGTGCTTATTACGATATGTACAATTCATAACATAGCTAAAGGTATATTAATGTTTTAATGAAAAACTAATGTCGTTGAAGCTCTATACTATTCCATAACTTCACCATTCCATTTATTATGTCCTACGTCAACAACTTTCAAGTACATGGAGCAACCAGTTCTCAGCTCTGGAGAGTTGAGATTTCATTTATCACATTTTTTTTATTTAACGTTTCATATGATGTCCAAAATTCCTCTTAATCTTCACATTTGAGTAAATACTGAATTTCCCCAGCAGGCGTCACTGTATATAGTCGCGCAACTGAATAATCGCTGAGGATCGTCCATCAAATAATAGGAATCTCACAATTACTCATCATCACTCAATATTTAAATTTTGCTGTCACAATTCGTTACCATTTGAGTCATGGTATATTCTGGAAAAGATCTTGAAAATGTTGATAATCTGGTTCCGAAAATGGGAAGAGGTGTCTAATCAACTAAATTAATTCTCAGTCATTCAGCGGCAATGCTATCCGCTGCCCCCTACACAGAACCCCAGTGTAGTTACGGTGCCGGTGAAATTATTGGACCCACTTTTTCCAGTATCATCTGTTTCTGATAATGTTTTCCATCAACAGTTAAGTTAAAAATTGTCTATGCAAATTGTTTTTTCAAACCAAAATTTTTTTTAACAAAAACTTCTTGCAAGCCAAATTCCATATTTGGTGGTTTTATTTTAAATGTCACAAAGATTTTATTTATAGATAATGACAAGCAGAGTGACTTGTAAGCGTTTACAGGTGACACGTCACAATTCACAATACCACCTGGAGCCAATAGAGGGCGCCTGCATCCTCCCCTCACTTAAATTTCCTTTAGTTCCTGCTACAATGAAACTGGCTCTTGTGACAATCATCCCAGGAAAGGAGGACCACATGCAGCCTCTGTTGCAGATGACAAGCATCTTTGTATCATTTGCCTAAGCTTCATGAATGTCTAGCAGAAAGCATATCTCAACATCAACTGCTCAGAGGAGATTGCATGATTCAGGATTTTATAGTACAATTGCTATAAGGAACCTATTCTGAGGCATATAAATAAGAAGTTAGGATTGGTTTTGGCAAAAGAACACAGCCAATGTAAGTGTGGGGATCTGGAAGGATTGGAGGGGGTATGTGACTCTGGTAATTACACCCTACTTGCAACTACACAAGACAGGTCACATGACCCACCAGGAAGCTATAAAAGGTTGCCAAGATGGAATCTCGTTCTCTTGCTGCTGCATTTTATGACTGGACATGGGGTGGATTTCCCTCTTCCCTGTGGGGTGGTTGCTAGCAGCGTGTAATTCTTCATGGGGGACACAGAGGTGACTGTTTGGGATTTTACCAGTTGACGTGATCCCCTACGAGCTGCTGCGCTACAGGCTTGGAGGCTCTGGTAATTTGGGCCACATTTGGGGGAGTTAGACAGGTTTTAGGCTTGTTTCTTTGTTCATTGTGTTTCCTTGTACTTGTAGCATTGGAACGCTTCCCCTTGATATTACTGTGCTGTGGGGGCATTAAGCATGTCTGCAAAGGGACCAGACCAGCCACTGTTTTATTGTTTATTTGATAGGGTTTTTGGTTTGTCTTTTATTGATGGCCCTGGCTGCTGTTATGGGCCGAGTTGTATGATAGCAATCTGGTATTCTACTTCTGGTGGTGGATACTGGTTGCTCCTCTTCCCTATGTTTGTGCTGGGGATCTTTTTTGTACAAGGCCAGATCCGCACGGGCTTTTGCTCTTTGCTGCTGGGGCGCCACACTGAGGAGGCACTGTATTGGTGGGTGTCTGTAGGTTTCACATTGAGTGGTATATTATAGTGGTGTCTTTGTGTCGTGTGTAGTGCTTCTCCTGTTGCATGCTTGTGTGGTG
>JAODLD010000136.1:12209920-12220416 GCA_026781065.1 Mormyrops boulengeri | reverse complement strand
TTGCAACAAAAAATGTGTCTTGACTTTTAGAAAATACTGCATAGGAAAGTAATAAGGAAGAAGTTTTGGATCACAATGGGGATTCTTAATAAGGGACAGGCAAAGATCATTACCACAGATCAGCGTAGTCACCTGATGACCAACCCTGGTACTGCGCCTAATTAATTCCCTGTACTGAAGGGGTTTTTGTCTGTCTGGAACTGTGACCTTTGTCTTTGGCTCTAAGTTGTCGTTAACAAGATGTGTGTGGCTTTGGGGATATCTAACACGTGGGAAATTACTGAAGATTTCCTCAAATAGCGAATGATAAAGAGTTCATTCATGTTGATTTAATCTTTATACAGACGCTCCTCATTTAAGGACCTACCTGTTTAACGACCACCTGGACTTACGATCAGCTCTCCATCCAGTCGGCATTGTACGCTGTACGAGAACTTTGGTCGCGGAAATGGCAGCGTGGCATCTCAGGATCAAGCATCTCATCTCGCATCACCTTCCTCAGTCTCAGCCTTGTTCCTGCAGCCGCTCAGTATTCACTACACTAGTGTTCACAATCACCAAGACTACATATTTCATCTATAATTCATACTTTACTGTGCAATGTATATTAGATCTGATTTCCTCTATTCTGTTTATTACAGTTTACAGTTCACTACATTTAGAAATATGCAAATTGATATAAATGGTGCAAAGGTAACATTAAAACAACATCTAAAGATGGTTGACACAAACCCACTATCAGTACAGTATGTTTGATAAGGGCCGGCTCCTCGCTTATCGACCAATTTGCTAAATGACCTAGTTGTAGGAACGGAACTCATTAAGTGAGAAGTGTCTGTACTCATCCGGGTGAAAATACAAGTTTCACAGAATTTTATTAAAGTGTGAAGTACATGTTTGAACATAAAATGTAATATAATTTGTTAAACTTCTTTCTATAAGGGTTATGTAACATACATCGATTTGTCTTATTGTAAAATGTTTCACGCTGTTGTTAATATAAAGCAATGCCCTTGTGTTCCTCTTACAGTAGGAGTTTTGAGAAAGTGACCTGGTTTACACAGTATAATGAAGCAAAATCTCGGAGTAGTTACAGGTACTGGTTCCCAGCAACCTTATGAGGAATTAAAAAGAAGGACTTCATTTTTGGGAGGGGCATGGTATGAAAATGAAAATTAAAGATGGTCAATTTAGCATCAGTACAGGCACACAAAAACAGAACCACGCAAGACAGCTGGACCCTGACTGCAGAATTTCATCAGATGGTGAAACAAGGTCTATATATCGCTGCTGGGCCCTTACCCCCCAACCCAAAAAAATGCTCTGGGGCGCTGGATGGATGGCAGACCCAAAGCTTCACTCTCACCTCTATAAGTGTGTGTACATCTTTTAAAAAGGAGAGCATGATGGGATATGCGGCATAACACATTCCAGTGTACCTGTTCTCATATTTCTACAGATGGCAAATGAAGCTTCATTTGACTGCATATCATTTTATTAGGCTGTGCTGCTACCCAACTGGGCCACCAGCTCCATGATGATTGTCTGCAGAGTGTGGGACTTCTTCCTGCTGACTGCAAGCACTTCCTCTTGTGTAACTACCTGCTGGTCCTCGTAGTCCATGGCCACTTTATTGGTGATGAGGGAGAGGCCAAAGACCTTCATGCCACAGTGACTGGCGATCAGCACTTCTGGTACCGTGCTCATGCCTGCAGTAAGGAAAGGAACGATTACGGCATGTAACATACAATAATATGGCCCTGATATACCAAAGCAGCAGTGAGGGTGGGAATCTGAGCACATTTCTTTTAAGATTCTCTGTAGACCTAAATGCCTCAACACTAATCATTGAAACAGAGATAATGGATTCTTGGTCTGGTGACATGCCCGTATAGTTTTGGCAAAACTCACCTTGCCCAGAAGTAATGAATGTGATTGTAGGACAAAAAGTATAGTAACTTCTGTTTAAGAGATTCAAAAATATGGAGAATTTCGATTGAGAAGTAAAGAAAATAAACATACGATGCTCTGACCGTTTACACAAATTTGAAAAAGCTGGTACCCACCCTACGATTATCACTTAGAGCCCTTGTGTCTCACAATGTGTTCTTTAGACATGGTTTCCCATCTACGGTTAAATGTTTGCTGACTACCTTATGTATCTCTCAGATGCATACGCTAACATGCATACACCGTGTTTACAAAAGTGGAGCTATTTAACCAGAGACAGGAAAACATGTCCAAAGAGCACACACATACACACACACACACACACACACGCACACACACACACACATATATTCTGCTGGCAGATGGCTACACTGAGCGGCAGGTTGCTTCCAGGCTCAACATTTCTTACACAGCAGTACAAGAAGAACAAGGTGAAGCAGGAGACACTGGGAATGGCCAAAAACTAGCCAGGAAGAGGGTAGAAGCAATCTAATGGGACTGTCAAAAGGAATGGGCCACATTAAGTGCAGGTGTGAAGTGCACCATTAGGAAGGAGCAAGGAAGCAAGGAAGGAGCCCTTCATTAATGAGAAACAGAGAAGAACCAGGCTGCGGTTTGCTCAAAAATGTATCTTTTACACTGAAGCACACACATATATCGAGAAATCAGTGAAACTAAAAAATGTGGTCTCTTAATGTTCTCCAGAGCTATGTGCTCTGGATATAGCAGTATCTGCTGCTATATTACCAAATCTTCTTATCTTACGTTGATAGCCACTGGAAAAAAGCCGCTTACCGACAGCATCCACCCCCAACCGTTGCAGCAGGCGGGCCTCAGCAATGGTCTCAAAGTTGGGTCCCCCTACCATACAGTAGACTCCTTCCTGCACATGGTCCGATATGGCCAGCTTCTTGCCTAAGTCCCAGGCCAGACGACGCAGGCCCTTATCATAAGCAGCACCCATGACGGGGAAACGGGGGCCGAACCTGATGTGCGGGGGAGAGAGTGATAATGGCAGGTTAGTATAAGGTCCTTCCTAAGAATCAGCAGATGTTATATATTGGTGGCACCATGGTATCAAAGTAATCCAATATTCACAGCCAGCACAGTCACATAGTTGAAAAACATTACATTCATTCATCAGATGCTTTTGTCCAAAGTGATGCATAGTGTCTCTGGAGCAATTTGTGGTTAAGGATGTTGCTCAAGGGCCCAATGGTGACATCGCCCTGTCAACCACAAGATTAGAACACACAACCTTCAGATTCCTAATAGAGAGAGCCACACACCACCCTGTGATACACAGAGACAGTTGACCTTTCGTCATTGGGTCCGTTCAGGGGACTAAACCCGCCGAGGCCTGGAATGTTAATATGGTCGCGGATGATCATGATGTCCCCGGTCTTGTAGCTGTTGGTCAGGGATCCTGCAGCATTAGTGACAATCAGGGTCTCCACCCCCAGTAGCTTGAAGACCCGCACAGGGAAGGTGACCTGCATGATGTGGAAGAGCGTGACTGATGTGAGCTGGTAAGAGGAGGGCAGAGGACCCGGTGATTTATACAACAGGACAGGAGTGGGTTGTACTGACATCCTGTCAGTGAAAAGGGGCACGTCGATGCACATAATTTTTACATTTTTTAAAATTTGTTACATGGTATGGGAGCTGGAGGCTATGCCAGGCAGCTCAGGGTACATGACCAGGGTCAGTGGTCAGCAGAAGGAGGGATGGATCATTACTCCATTGTGGTCATAAGTTACGTATAAGTTCAGTCAACTTGACAAGTAACCCTGACCTAAGCTGAACTTAGCAGTTTACATGTCTGCATTCCAACTTGTCCTCTGCAGCAGCCAGGTGATCCAGTCAGCATAAATATGAAATCTCCTGAGCTCCACTCCTGCAGCCCTGGCATTCAGCAGTGGGATTGTGGAGGTTTGCTTAGGCTCCCTGATGTCCTTCATGGAACATATAACTGAGAACTTCTGCCAATGAGATCTCTGAGATCAGGTTTATACTCAAATTATTGCAAGCATCTACTGCTAGGACTGTAAAATCTATATGTGTGTATATACCTGTGATCTGTGTGCATATCGGTTTTTGTACTGGTACTTGATAAATACTCTGTTCCTGAATGGCCTTTATCCTTAGATAACACCCTTTTTTTGAATGCGCTTCAAACTTTTTCGTACTCTGTTGTTTTTTTGTAGGTAATTTCCTCCACTTCCACCACAATATATAAGGTACACAAACATCCCTGAATGTGACTTTTGAAACTCATTGAGGATTTTACAGATTAAAAGTGCAAGAGGTGACACAACCCGTTTAAGTGAGGCTGCCTGCATGTGACATGCCGGGGGGATTTAATTAATGGACTCGTGTCTCACCTTGTAGAGGGAATGTCCCTCAAACATGTGGAACCGGCCCTGCATGCAGACGCAGGACTTCCCTCTGAGGAGCCCGAACACCAGCCGCCCGGCATGGCCTGGGGCTGCCAAGCCACAGAGACAAACACATATACTGTATAATACAGTCACCATCCGGGCTTTACCAAAGACAGCCTCTATCAGTACTATATCAATATTGATGGGGTGGAATGGGATGGAGGGTCACTGGTTCAAATTCCATGACTGGTGGAGCGATGCCACCGCTGGGCTTCATGGATGCTGCCTGACGCTGCTCTCTGACCCAAACACCTGTTCTCACCTGTATGTCTGTGTGGCTCATGGAGAACGAGACTGGATATGCAATTTCCCAATGGGTATGAATAACGGATGACTATTGCTACTCATTCTGGTATACTTATAATGAAGTGACCTATGATGACCTACAGCACATAGAGTCAAGTTGGCTTTATTGTCATACCATCCATATACCAGTATATGAAGTAACATGTAGTATGCAGTAAAGATACTGGGCAGAGATGCTATGTTACAGTGCTGCCCAGCAGCCTGAGAACTCAATGCTGTGTCCCCTGAAGGCAGTAATGTCACAGGCTTCGTGTTTCATCTCTCTTCTTTCACCTCTCAACTGTTGCACCAGCTTCATTACAGAATAAAGACCTTACCTGTACATTCCGGGAAGCCGGGGATGTCCGAGTAGGGGAACGCATCCTGGCTCTCCAGCGTGTTTGCTAAGTGTCCCAATCCAGAGCCGCATATGATGGCCACTTTAGGACGGTGTTTTGTGTGGGACTGCAGCCAGTCAGCTGAATTCTTGTAGTTGTCAAAACTACGAGGTGGCAAATATACTCACAGAGTGTATTGCAAAATAACACAAAACAGCACATCGCGCAGAAAACGCTTCTCAAACAGGTAGTGAAACAGATGACACAAATTAGCCTAATAATAAAGGAAGTGAATTATTGAACTTCTGTCACGTTGCTCTCAGTATGGTATTAACAAATATAAAATAGACCATTAGGGGTCTCCGGAACATTCCCATTGTTATGTTTATTGAGCCATAATTAACATCCAGACAGTTTACATCAGTATTCTGTGATACTGTGTCAGGTTATGCTTGCAGCACCAGTGTCATGCAAACTGTTATGTTCTTTGTCTCGGTGTGGTGGTCCCAGTGACACAGTGGCCTGACAGCTCCAGGAATGTGTGTTTGATTCCACTGTGGGTCCCTGGCTACTCCAGTCTCCTCCCCCGTTCCAAATACATTTGAATTAGCCTCTTTAAATTGCCCATGGTGTGTGAGTATGTGCCCTGTGACGGACTGGCATCCCATCCTGAGTGAACCCTGTGCTTCAAGGGACAGACTGTATTAAAAAGGGGCTGTGGATGACGGATGGACGATCTGTCATGTGGATCTTAGAAGCAGAAAGACTATATAAAGTAAGAAAAACATTTCTCTGGTACTCATAGGAGATGCAGATCAGAAAAGATGTTTGGCAGTGAGTTAAGCAGTCCAGCTATATAGTCTAGAGCATGTAAATATAGTTAATAAATGTGTTTATTTGTACTTGCGTGTTGGAATACAGTACTGTGCCAAAGTTTTAGGCAGTCTAAGAAAATGACGTTCAAATGATCTTCATGTTGCTGTAAAACTACGATATTACAGTATGTCTGTCAAAGAATGTCACTGTAGCCATTTCAAAACCTCTCCTAAAATCACCCCGTGTTTGCAGAAACCGTGCAATACACCCATGTTTTTTTTTTTTGACTCAACCATTACCCCACCTCAAACACCTAATCCACACTTCATTGATGTTTAAAACTGAATGAATGAATGAATGAAGCTGGATGTGAAATGTAACAAACACAGTGAATGGCTGGGGTGCCGCTGAGGAGAGGTTTGGGAACTGAAGCAGTGCGCTTCTGGCTGTCCATCAAGTTACCAGTAAACTTTAGGAGAACAGAGGACATTCTTGTAAGTCTTTGTTGTGTTACCCATAATTTTCATATGTTCTAATATTAAATTGTGTAGACTTGGTACCCAGATAAATAGCTTTAAACATTTATTTTGACTGCCTAAGACTTTTGCATAGTACTGTGTATGCAAGACACCTGTAATAATAACTATGAGAGGATATATAACCTATTTTCTCCTGGGATAATGAAAGTACACCTTATCAGCCCTTTCGTGTCAATAGTACATTTTTCTGAAAGATTACTTATCTACTTTAAGTGTGCTGGCTGTTGGCAAGGACTAACTAGTGTACAGAAATATATTTGTTCTTGGAATACTGTTAATATTTCATATTTTGCTGATGGGAACAGCTGTACCTTTTATTTTAAACCTTAATATTACAACCATAAAATGTATAAAACAGAACAGACACAAAAAATGGACTTTAACCCTAACCCCAGGCAAATAATATGGGATTATTTCACCTTTATGTTAGTAACTGACTTGGAACTGACAAAGTTCACAATGAAAGTCAAAAGTTATGCCCCCACCAAACAAAAAATGGCTTACCAGATTTCATCTTGCATTCTGAAGGGTCACAATTTTTCTTTTCAATTACTAAGATGCTAATGCTTTGCTGCAAACTGTATAATGAAAATAGTAATTGTAGGAAGGCAATATGGACTTAACTGTAAGAGTCACTGCAGGTTGTAAACAGAAAATGTCGGTATAGGGAAGAGGTAGGTAATGAATATGTCCTTTGCACTTGAAATCTGATTGGCCACATTTGTTGGATACAAGCCAGAGTGACAAATAGGATTCATCCTAGTGGGAGTGTGGAGGGGGTGTGTATCAGGTCTGTGTCTGTGTGTGTGTGTGTGTGTGTAGATTATGTTTATATTACATTGTGGGGACCAAATGTAATAAAAACCTGTTATATTGATGTTGTGGGAACTAAAATAGCCAAAAGTCTCATATTTTGTTTGGTTACTTATGGTCAAGGTTAGGGCTGGGTAGGGGTTAAGGTCGTCATGTTGGGATTAGAGTTTCCCCCATAGAAATGAATGGAGAGTCCCCACAAAGATATAATTACAAACCTGCTTGTGTGTGTGTGTGTGTGTGTGTGTGTGTGTGTGTTTAAAAATGGTTAAATGTTCTGGGCCATCTGATAAAATGTCACTTTGGACCCCCTTGTCCAATTTTCTCTATTCAAGGTCCCCTGTCAGGTGCTGGCTCCCTGCATCTGCCCTGGTTTCCAAGCCGCCCCAACGCACCGGCACGGCAAAAAATGCCCATAAAAAATACAGTAAAAATACCTTAAATGGTGATGGAAAAATACTGTAAAAAACAATCACGTAAAATATCGTTTCAAATGTGTGATTCACAGTCCTGTTAAGGACTATGAATTAAAGAGCTTTAACCAAACTGTATTTGTGACATGGCATCATGGCTGGAATCAACGGCTGCTATGATACAGTTTAAATTCTACGCTTGTACAATTTACAGTTACAATTTGTAGTTTTTACGGTTTTTAACTGTTATTTTTACATACAAAACATAATATTTTCATCTGAAAATGTTTGGAAAAATACGGATTTAAACAGTTTGTTATACAGAATAATAATATATGTACCGTATTTCATTTAACAGCACTTCTGTAATTTTTACGGTGAAAATCTGGATACTGCAGCTGCCAGTTTTTACCGTAAATTCAACTGAATTTTTTTACAGCGTGTATAGGAATGTTCACTAAATGTTTTGTACCTGCCCCCCGCCCAGTGAAAGCTTACTCCCCTTCTTTACATGCACCTCTGATCTTTGTTTACATGTGGACATCCTCAGATATTTGAATGTGATTAACTTGACCTGAGACTATTTGAATGCGCTGGCTTTGTCATTGCCTGCTTTTGCATGCTCAGCCTCGAATCCCATTGCTGACCAGTAGCTCCTGGATGTATGTAGATGATCACCGACCTCTAATCCAATCTTCCCAGGAGGCTCTTCAGCAAACACACACGCTTCCATCAAGTAACCCTATGTCGAATAGCTTATTGTGCTATCAGTCACTCTTATCCCCATATCAGTAGATTGATGTATATAATATATTTGATATGCCCCATATGTGCACTACGATAAATGTTGTGCAGAGTAAATGAATTGTATTACTATAAAAGCACTTTTGGGCTGTTTAGTGCTTATTGACTTTGAACGTGCCAGTTGGGTGATGGGCCGGTGCTTGTGGCTTGACTTCTGGCCTAGAGGATGTTACCTCAATGTGACGAGCGTGACGAGAGAGCAGGGCCGCCTGTCAAGCAGACAAACGTGCTTTACCATCAGATTTGGATTCTGTGGGTCACTTCGGCATCAAAGTCATCTGACGCGCACCGTCGCATGAATCACCTACACGTTTGCGTGTCCCAGCCCCTCTACCAGCGAGAGATGAGCTGGCTTTGTTCAAACAGGGTAGGCCAGCTTTGAAGAAGCAGAGATGTGCCTTTCCCAAGCATGGAGGTCCCTGGGCTTCAGCCATCTTTTAAACTTCATTAAAGGGCAGTTTCAGTTTGCTTACATACAGTCAATTGATTACTAAAAAAGGAATTCTTATGTAATTACAGTTAGTCCAGTGATGTATTTAAGTACACCTGTCAATAAAGTCATTTATACGCTGATTTTAATAGTACTAAGACTACTGGACAGCATAATAAAATGTATGTTTGTATTTAACTATCTTTACGATTTACATATATAATTTCTGGATAGTTAACAGTCCTAACATAATTAGCTGTCACTATTTTTCGTGGCTTGGTTTTAACAGACGCAGAATACCTTTTGAAAAATTCTTTCAAGGAATTTACTTTTCAGAGTTTAGAAGTATTTTTTAAGACTGAAAAGAAAAGTACCATTCATCCTTTTACCCAGTTCGACTACTAAAAACAGTCGTCACTAATAACTGCAAACTGATAGTAGAAAATGCAGGACAGGCGACTTGTCTATGATTTTGAATAATAATGCGACTGAAAGATGCGATTCCCTATCTTTGGCTGCATCTTTGCGAACTCACGCATTGCGCGGAGGAGGGGTTTCGGCCGACCCTGTTTAGCAATCGTAATTCCGGCTCCTTCAAAGGGAGGGTTTGTCGGCAGAGGCGTGTGTTGCGATCCTCTGTCACTGACAGGTATGCTTTGGAAATACATACCCCCGCGAAGCAACCTACCGGATGCTTTGCTGAACTATTTTTCTGAATCTTTGGACTGAAGTATCTCGCGTTGATTTTAAAACTTTACTATTAATGGATCTCGTCTATGGGAATGAAAAAAGAGCAGAAATCCATAATTAATCTATTGTGGTTAAATATATGTATTTTAAAACGTTTTACATATTCCCATAAAATTACTAGTGCTTACATTTAATCGACTGCTAGTGGTCTTGTTTGTTTTCTAATCTTTTCAACAACTTTGCTTCTGATCCTGGAGGACACACAACAAATCAAATCAAAATGGATAAATTTCGTATGATGTTCCAGTTTCTGCAGTCTAACCAGGAATCTTTCATGAACGGCATCTGTGGGATAATGGCTCTTGCAAGCGCGCAGTTATATTCCGCATTTGAGTTTAATTGCCCGTGTTTGCCAGAGTATAACTATGCGTACGGCATTGGGATCTTGATTGTTCCGCCCATATGGTTCTTTCTACTTGGATTCGTGTTGAATAATAACGTGTCTATGCTGGCAGAGGAGTGGAGACGCCCGACGGGTCAGCGTCGAAAGGACCCGGCGGTGCTGCGGTACATGTTCTGCTCCATCACTCAGAGATCCCTGATCGCCCCCGTAGTCTGGATCTCTGTAACGCTGATGGATGGGAAGAGTTTCCTGTGCGCCTTCAGCGTTAATCTGGACCTGCGTCTGTTCGGTAACGGCAGCATTCCGGATCTGGCCAAAGCAGACCTGGTCAGACTGCTTGCAAAGATACCCTGCAAGGACGTCTTCGACGGAGAGCAGGTGGTATCTAGAGAAGCTGCGTCAAGGTACCTACGCTGTATATCACAGGTACAAGAACAACATAAAAAACATTTTTTTTTTTTTACACTTTTTTGTAAATTAATTGCATGACGGGTAAATAGAGTTAGGACCAGGGGTGCCAGGGAAACCACGAGCACCCTTGGTGGGAAACAGAGAAGAGAGTGAGAAGCTCATC
>JAODLD010000136.1:12194725-12206019 GCA_026781065.1 Mormyrops boulengeri | reverse complement strand
TTAAAAATTATTTATCTTAACCCCCCCCCCCCCCCCAAAAAAAAAAAAAAACTACCGGTCTCTCTTTCCTTATGTGGAAACACTCGCACTTCTGCACGATCAGGTGCCACTACAGAACCGACAAACACCAATTTCGGTAATTACAGATAGTCACCAGTAGGTGTCACTAGACATACAGCTGTAGACAGTTAGTTGTCGATCTCTACGAGTACACAGGTGAGCCTTTATTTCTGCGAGATTTAAAAATTAGAGGATGACATTTAAAATGTACTCAAATACTTTAGCCAGAAGAGCATAATAAGGTATCATTTATTATAATTCTTGCTAAAGGAACTGTGAAATCTGAAATCGTTTTCATATTTTGTCATCTTCACTGATTAGCAAAGGGCAGCCACCACAAAAGATCCATCATCTGTAATGTTTCTTCGTATAATTCTGTTCCCTTGGGACTCCAGCTGAAGCACGTCATTAAAGCGTCTGCGTCAGCACTGACAGACCTGCTACAGGACTTAGCATTTTGGCACCATTTCCTGGAAATCATGAGACAGTGATTGAGGAAAATGTCTCATGTACAGTCAGTGTGACTTTCTATGCAAAGAAGTCTATACATATAAGTATAGAGCACTGTCTTTAATGAAAATTATCTTTAAATTATCTTAATGTTGGTGCAAAATTATATTACGTCTGTGAAAGTGTGTTAGCTTAGCCATTTCAAACCCTCTTCCAAAGTCACCCCAGTATTACCAGCAACCATCCAATATACCTGTATATTTGCTAACTCAACCACTAGCATACCATGTTTAGCTAATCAATAGCTCATCCAGTTATTTAACTAATTAAGTTAATTAGTTAGCCAGTGGTGAAATGTAACGAATAGATGTAGTGCCGGAGGAGAGGTTTGGGAACGATCAACAGGATATTAGTAACTTTTTGGGGAAGAAACTATTGCTACTGCTCATTTGCATGTATTGACATGTTAATTCTGTTTTTTTTTTTTGAGTACAGTAAATATAATATATACTGCATATAATGATCACTAATGTGGCCAATCACGCACAGATAAAAATTAAATCACGAGAAGAGAGCAGGGAGAATCCTATGTACTTCAAGGTTCTACTGACTGGAATTAATATTTTGTTCATTTGGAACATGGTAAATTACAACTGCACTGAATAAAAATGATACTTAGATTTTCAGCTAAATCCTGTGGCCACAGGCTGTTTATTTCAGAGAAAGTGATGTTTGGAATGGTCTGTTCAAAATTAGGTAGGTCCATTTCATAATGGAATGGCGCTGTGGGTTTCCAGTAGTTTCCATTTCCCTGGCAGATCCTCTGTAACTTGTGGAAGTTTGTGTCTATGCTTTTATGAACAAGGAGAAGAAACCTACTTTAGCAGCGCTGGTCACGGATATAAACACTAATTCTAGTCCTTGTCAGAGAAACCACTGGCCTTCAAAGCAAATGGAAAAGTGTAGGGTGGTGTGGTGCGCACGACCGACAGCTTTGGGGGTTTGAAACTCACCTCTGCTGTGGGTGTGATGAGTCTTCTCTCTGTGTTTTGTGAGTTTCCTCCTGAGGTCCAGAAACATGTAGGTAGGCTAATTAGTGCCTCTACATTTCCTGCTGTCAGTGTGTGTGCCCTATGATGGACTGGCATCCCAGCTAGGGTGTGCTCCAGCCCTGTGCCCTATGACGGACTGGCATCCCAGCTAGGGTGTGCTTGGGACAGGCTCTATGCCCCCCATGACTCTGCCCAAGATAAGGGTTTGGAAGATGGATGAATGGATGGTAGCACAGTTGATATAAGTGACCTTGTTACTGCAAAGTTGTACTACTGTACAATGCACTTTATCTAGGCTGCCCCATTGAATGTACACTATTTCAGCAAGACATTCACTGTGAATAAGAGGGCTGTCAGTAAAACGTAGAAAGTATTTTCACAGAAAATCATTTTTATCTTTCAAGGAATGAAACAGATGTGAAAATCACAGTTTCCAAAGAGCAGCCCGCACTCAAATGTATTTTGGGGTCTGTTAAATCTGCTCTCTGATGTCCCACAGACACGGTGCTGCAAGATTAATTAAATCCCCTTTAAACCCAACATCCCTGGAGTTATGGGGGGGCACATTAAAGTCCTGTGTTTCTCCCCCAGCCCTAAACATGTGATTTGGCTGAATGGAGCGACTCTGCGATCAGGCGTTGGAGCTCACTAGAGACGGGGGCGGGTCCTTCCCTCCCCTCTCTTCACACCCCGCTTAAATCTCACACTCCTCAGCCATCATCCACGCAGGTGGTGCTAGGGAGATCTTATTAAATATTATTTTGGGAGCTTAGAACAAGCTTTTTGAGTTGGGCCGGGTGGGCGGGTGAAGGGGAGTTAAGCCGGCCGACCAATTCTGACCTGCTGTTTTCGAGCAGCAGAAGGGAACTCACTCTTGTAGAAGTATTGGATTAGAGGGAGCAGTTCCCCATGGCCGATGTGGCACAAAGGTCTGACATTTGACATGGGCGGAGCCGGGCCTGCTGGGGAAGAAGGCGGGCTCGGGTCAGCACAGGACCGTGTGTTCCTGAAGCAGGAACCTAGGGGGAGAATGAGAAAGAAACAGCGGCTGATCTTATTTAGCCCAGCGTTCATATTTCTGCCATGTTGCCAACGGAGAGCTGGGGAGACTACTACTGGCAAGAAGGACTACCAGTGTAGTGTGATCATGACAGTTATACATCTGACATCTGACATGTAAGGAAAATTCCATCCATCCATCTTCCAGCCACTACATTACAGGGTCACAGGAAAAGTCATTTGTTATAAGAAAGTATGTAACTAAAAGATTGTACCACACACATACATTAACTATTTACAGTCATTGCCACTTATTAAGTTTGGTTGAAATATTACTCAGTTTTGCTATACAGTCAGTCCTGCTACAATGCGACTAATGCATTGCTGAAAAACCTCCTATTCAATGGGAAAAATTGGGTTAGGGGAATGCAACTCAAAAACTTACCAATGTAAGGAAAACAAAATGAATTAAATAATAAAAACAGTGATGCCAGTGGCCAATAAAGTAATTATATGCATTTTAAATAAGAAATAATAATAATAATAATACATTAATAAATCACATAATAAACATCTCCTGTGGGTCTTATGACTCTCAGGACAATTGCTTATTAGCCGTTTAAACCGAACGTGCCAAACTCGCTAACTTGTTCATTGCTGGTGTTGCAGTGACGGCCAAAGCAACACTTCATGAACCATTTGCTGTATTTTCTGACCCCACTAGATGGTGCTCTTTGTTTACGTTAGGGCATGCTTTGAGGCCTTTTTTGAAAAGAGAAAACGTTGCTTCGGCTGTCATCAGTCGGAATGGGTGAGCTACAGCCGCCATGCAGCTGGGCATACAGATAGCACAAATACAAGGGATTACGGTATGTGGAGGGGCACAGAAGGCAACAGACAGACAGTTTACGAAAAGCAACTGTAAGTGAATTAAAAACAAGACACTTAGAATGTAACCTGTGTAATGTGTGGATGTACAAAAAGTTAGCTTCTTTTAGATTTGAAAACCGGTTTGACCAATTCTCTGAAAAGACCCGGTTGAAAAGAACAATTCGGTCACTTGGGTAGCTGTTTGTCTTTTTTTAATATTTCCAATGTTCAACAAGTACAGGTAATATATTTTGCAGACAGAACACCAAACAAGATAGCTGTTTTACCAGGCAGGTAGTGTTTCTGGCTATGACCATATCGCGTTGTACTTCACGTGGTGTTTTTCTCTCTGGATACAAATACTAATGCGATCCGCATTGTATTGGACTTGGGTGCTACTTGGGTACTAATATATCAATCGTGTTAGAACAGATAAATACATTTGGTTTGTTCTGGTCATTTCAGTAACATTTGTCTAGTGGCTGCTTGTATATAAAACTTTGATCAAAGCACATTAATTTTACATCAAAAGCAAAGGTTGAAATTGCAGCAGCGTCACTATCGCTGTCACTGTCACGGGCGGTGTTGACAATACTGAGTCAGTAGGGAGGAGGAGGCTGCAGCCTGTGTTTGGCTGTGAGTGCAGCCACCAGCAGGGGCCTAAAGAGGGAAATAAAGAAAAAGGAGGGAGGGAGAGAGGAGTAAGAGAAAAACAACGTGGAGGGCTCTCTCCAGCTGTCACGCTTTTCACCATCTATCTGCCCCAATTCTTCTCCAAATCCTGCCACCCCCCCCCCTTGTTTAGCTTGAGGGTAATGAAAGCCGAGGGGGTGGGGGGACTCTTATTTGAAATTTGAGGAGTGAAAGCCGGGTTGGACCCCGGCCACGTCGCTTGTGTCTCCTTCCCCGTTTTTCTGGCTGACTGGATCGCTGTCCCGAGCCCCTTCAGAAGATGCTCCGTGAAATCGGGAGAGGAAAGAGCAAAAAAAAAAAAAAACACGCCGATGCCATGGCAACAGCGACAGGAGAAGCTACCACAGTGCGAGAATTCATAGGCCGCACATCTGTTTCATAACTGCAGATGACTCACAGTGTTTATAAATAAGGGGTGAGTGGCTAGACCAGGAGCCAACGGAACTTCTAGAAAGATCTCTTGCAGTGTCGATGGCACCTAGAACCCCTTAATGGCGGTTTGGTTTCATTTGCTAGGTATCTGCGCGGCTGTAGAGGAACACTTGGATCATGGAGTGCTCATGCCACTGGGCCTGGATAACCCACCAAGCAACTACTGATGAGGAACAGAGCAGAACCAAAAGGGAGCTGGGGGGAGATAAGCCCCCCTACACACACACACACATTTGTACATTTCTCATAATCACCGTTACACACCTACAGAGACTTCAGGTACCTCACGAAAAAATAAATAAATGCAGGGAATAAATGAATGCAGACTCGGTGGGTGTTAGACATTATTTCATGGTAGACTACAGGCCACTGTGCTTCATTTTGCCAACCCCCATGCTGATCTAAGCAGCTCTTCGGGCTCCTGTGTGCAAACTGTTTTCTTTTTTTAAGTGGGTATTTTTGAAGGCGGTGATGCTTGGCATCAGAGCTACTGAGGTCTGCTCTCTCTTTGATTCCTCATGAATTATTCAGCCCCATGAGCAGTGATTGTGGATCATCAGGACAGAGTGCCGTGGGGTGTCAAATTTAGGCGTATCTGAGGGGGTGCAGTGCCTTTCGGGGGCACAGTCATTTTTGCTGTCTTCCCTCTTTAAGGAAAGAAGGTTTCTTTGAGGATTTTTTTTGATAAATATAATTTAAACTACCATTCATTGCTGTTTTCTTTTTTGCTAATGTAAGTTCCTACTGTATTTGACTGTACTTCTTCCAGACAGACCAACAGCATAAAGTATCAGAGTTGTAAAAAAAAAATGTTCTGGAAAGCCTGTGACACCCCTCATCAGTTTGGACAATTGTTTGATTTCAATCATTGCAAAATATCATCAACAACTGGCTGAGTCAGTCACCACAGGTAAAACTCTATTGTGCTTTACACGACACTGTAAAACGGCCCAGCTCTACAAATGAGAACTATCCAAGTTACTATGAATTAATGTATTAATGAATTAAATGAATAATTTAATGAATGAATTAAAATAGAATACTGTGCGCATAGTTTTATGCATAGGAAGGTGCAGATTTGGCCAACAGAAAGAGTGGATGCCGTCAAACTCCCAATTAAATTCTTTGGTACAATAACATGATACACAGCAAATCCCTACAATGCAACAGTATTTAGGCAGAGAGAAGGACCATGTGTCTGCTGTGATCCCGCTGTGTGACATGGGCCATGTGTCTGCTGTGACCTCACTGTGTGACATGGGCCAGAGAACCTCTCAGGTGTTGGAGTTCTCTGGTGTCCTCCCCCCCCCAACAAAGTCCAAAAATATGCAAAGCTTAGTCAGAGTTGCTGAACGGTGCGTGGGTGCCCCTGTCCTGGGTAATTCCTTGCCTTGCACCTGTAGCCTCAGCGGACAGGCTCAAAACCCCTTGCATAATACAAGCAGGTATGGAAAATGCATGGATGGGTAATCTGCTATATCTTAGATGTGCACCGACATGTGCTGTGTATCATGCTTTTGGAAGGGCTGCGTTATTGCAGCAGGAAGCACTTTGATGATTAAGCATATCACCACTACTGCCAACTTTGATATCTGCCTGAAATTTACTCAAGTAATTCTCTCCCTGTTTACTGCACTGCCTGATGATTGTAAGCCAAACAGAGAGAGCTCACGACGGTTAATCTGAAACTGATTATAGCTCTCCTGTTGATGTCGAAACAGCCTCCCTGTGAGGTCATAATGGCATGGAGGTAATACCCGTTATCGTAAAGGGAGGTGTTTCCCTGGCCGCTTCCCCACCGCAGGCTGAGCCTTCCTCCATGCCCACACCGCACAGATGCCACCTTTAGCCCCTCATTTCGGCCACCTGCTGTCAGTGTGATGGCTCTGATCGCTCCCCAAAACACAGGCGGATCAAACTTGACCTCCGCAGGCCGGACTCTCACACAGGGGCAGGCGCCACCTTAAGCATTACTGCAAACTAGTAAAGTAGCCCCACCTCCGCCAGCCTTCAGTGATGAACAAGCATGGCTTTGGCAGCCTTATATGGGGACCCAAGCTCAATACTGCCCCCTATGTGCTGAAAATTAGTTAACACACAATGAGTGTCATTTTTTGGAGTTGGTAATAATTAACTTGAGGAATGGAGGGGACTTAAGGGTGTCACCTATAGAGGAGGCGATGCGGACACTTTCATCCAGAGTGACGCAGAGTTGAGAATCAGGGTCAGCCACTAACTGTAGCGATTGGTGTTAAAGGTGTTAACGGTGAGATCACACTGCTGGCCATGGGATTTGAACCAGTGACCTCCTGACCACAGGCACTGCATTGTGTCCTGCTGAGCCACACATTGCCCTCAAGTTTCGCCTGGGTCTTGAGCTCGCTGCCAAAGCGAGACGCGTCCCTGTTTTTGTAATCTCACCCCCCCCCCCCGGCCACTCTTGGCCGTCCTCCTCAACAAGCACGCCTCTGCTTTTGTCTCTAGTGATACGCCCCCCCCCCATCCCATCCCCAGCCCCCCAAACCTGCTCACCCCGACTCTCCATCGCAGGTCATATCACAGGCCTGTGTATACAGATCAACTCTCCACATGAGCACCAGTTAATCTCGCCGGGCCGTTTACGCGGCACCAAATCGAATCACATACTGTTAACGTGGGTCTCTCTCCGAGGGAAATGGCTTTATTTCGTGCCTTTTCCTGCCGGCCCTCGCTTTGATGTCAGCTTGCTGTTGATTTTCTCCGCTCCTCCCATGGCTCTGCCGCTCTCCTGTGAAGATTCCCTGCCTGCCGCCATTTTGGAAATCAAAGACATAAAATGAGCCTGGGGCTCAGCAATGATTCTGACGCGTTTCATTTTTCTGCAAACACATGTACGGTGTGTGAATATGATTTTGGTTAGTTACATATTATGTTTGTGCCTTGTCTGTTTAACTATAAATGTAACACAAATATAAAAAATAAGAATTGTGAAAATGGCGCTCCACTACTCACAATCAACAATTAAATGATTGGATGAGTAGATATATTACTAAATTTTGTCCATTGTGCTAATAAAACTGTTCTCTGAAAACAAAACGCACGACTCAAAAACACAATGCTAAAAACAGATTTTCCACATATCTGTAGTTTCCTTAAGTAGATTTAGCTATGGACACTATTAGTATATCAGTGCTAGAACTATTTTTAAACTCTGTGGCTGAGAACATGTCCACAGTTTAGATGAGCTTATCAGCATTAATCATTGTAGATTAATTATCGAAACCTAAATTCAGTTAACAATGGACAATGACATTTCTGAAGCTCTTATTATAAACTAGCATTTTATGTTTTAAATGCTCCAATTGGAAAACACAGCAACATTATGCCTGAGCTTTTGTATTTAACAAAACATACGTACTGTACAGTAGGCAGACTTACCGCTGTATTATTCTATTGCATCAGGGACTCCATTCAATGTCTTTATGGTAATTCTTTAATTATATGTTTGTGCCTTGTCTGTTTAACTATAAATGTAACACAAATATAAAAAATAAGAATTGTGAAAATGGCGCTCCACTACTCACAATCAACAATTAAATGATTGGATGAGTAGATATATTACTAAATTTTGTCCATTGTGCTAATAAAACTGTTCTCTGAATACAAAACACACGACTCAAAAACACAATGCTCAAAACAGACAAATACACATGCTATTTCAGCGCCAAAGTGAATTCTCCTTAACATGTACTACAGATACTGCACCAAAAGCGATGACGCAATTACTTGTGTTGAAAACCATATCTTAAACTGAAAGGCAATTCCTGCAGTATAAATACGTGTGTTTTTATAGGGACGGAGGCTGATATATCAGAAGATGTAGGAGGTATAGATGGGGAAAAAGAGAGAGAGAGATTCACTTAGTACTTTATTTTCTATTTTTCTATTTTCCCATGTACTCTATAGTTGCAATACAAACACATTTGATCCCTGACTATATCATTCTTAAATATGTACACATTTAATAAGTGACTATTAGAATACTTGACATGCTAACCATTCAGCCATGCTAGGGAATGTTGACATGCTAGTATTAGTCAATGAGGTTGATCGTATGACACCGATGGGTGGTACAGGAAATCCTATTATGACGCAGGCATGCTATGTGACACATGGAATCTAATTAGAGATGCAGTAAACAGCATCACAATGTCTGCTATGACCTCTTAGACCCATGTGCTCATTATTATTATAATTATAATAATAATAATTAGAGTACATTGGTCTGAGAGATCATAGCAGACATTGTGATGCTGTTTACTGCATCTCTAATAATAATAATAATAATAATAATTATCATCATCATCATAATTATAATAACACTTTATTGATCCCCATGGGGAAATTCTCTTTTCACCTACCCCACCTTGCTATCCATGACACACATGCATGCGAGAGCAAGATTGGCAGTGAAGGGCAGCCACCTGCAATGGTGCCCATGGAGCTGGGGGTTAAGGGCCTCGCTCAAGGGCCCTTGGACATGTGACTTTTCTGCTGAGACTGGGGCTTGAATTAATGACCTTCTGATCACAGACACAGAAGCTTAGTCTGCCGAGCCAGACCCTCCCCCCCTAACATGCTGCCCCCACTGTAATAGTGTAAGAGAGCATTATTTCAGAAACTATGGGAGTTTTTTGGTCTGGGACATTTCAATTATCTGCTAGAGGTATAGCAATTGTTGTATACTCATTGGCATTTTCTGCCTCCATTCTTCATTTCTAAATCCAGTAGAGGGATTACATTCACTGGGAAATACATTATTGGCCTGCCTATTACTGGTGTGCTACCTTTGACCACTGGACTCTACAACGAGTCACCCTGTGTCAGGAGTGGGCGACCTGCTGTCAGGATGGAAATGAACTGTTTTCAGCACATTTCACTGAACATTCATTCACTCGTTGCACAATCCACTGGATAGAACAATTAGTGAAATACGGCTAGTACACTTAAGGCATATGTAATGCTGCTTATTTCTGATATATTACCACGGAATTCTGTGCAATACTTACTGACATTTTCTGCACTGCCACTGTTTATGACGGTTTCTGCTGACTAAATATATGTGTTGTAGTAAGTCATGGAAAGTAACAAAGTACAATTGCTTCATTAGTGGACTTGGGTAGATTTTCCACATATCTGTAGTTTCCTTAAGTAGATTGGACACTATTAGTATGGACACTATTAGTATATCAGTGCTAGAACTATTTTTAAACTCTGTGGCTGAGAACATGTCCACAGTTTAGATGAGCTTATCAGCATTAATCATTGTAGATTAATTATCGAAACCTAAATTCAGTTAACAATGGACAATGACATTTCTGAAGCTCTTATTATAAACTAGCATTTTATGTTTTAAATGCTCCAATTGGAAAACACAGCAACATTATGCCTGAGCTTTTGTATTTAACAAAACATACGTACAGTAGGCTGACTTACCGCTGTATTATTCTATTGCATCAGGGACTCCATTCAATGTCTTTATGGTAATTCTTTAATTATATTTGCAAGCAAGTACTTACGTATGTTTACGTGAATGAAAAGGCCAGTTAGGTACTTTAGCTTTTACTAGAGTACTTTTTGCCTGTATATTTGTAAGTGCTTTGTCCACCACTGATTGTGGTGATATTGTAAATTTTCCTAAAGCATCTATTTATCTATCTGTCTGTCTGTCTGTCTGATGTTATGCGTAGATCATTGTCACCTATGCTGTGGATGAAAACACAGCGATACAACAAAGACGGTTAAGACCTAGAAGTCGCGTGATGAGATGAAATGCTGTGATGTTATCGAGGCATTAGGGCACATGAAAATCAATAGAAACACAAAGGGCGACTCGTGCTTTTCCATTAGTTACATGTGCAGTTTTGCATGTTTATTATGATAATTTTGATTAAGCATTTTGGAGTAAGCAAAGTTATGTCTGATATGCGTGCCTACATTTATTTATTTTTTTGCTCTTTTTGCAGTTCCTTACTAACATAATAAATCGATTATACATCATCCCAAACATGCCCATTTTATGTAACTTTTGATTTGAATGGTTAATTGTATGCATGACAGCAGTCATGTATAATGAGCCAAAAGATTTGAGAAACAGTAAAGTTGCAGATAGATGTGGTCGGAATCCAAGTGTGTTTCTAAGACAGACTCGGTGTGTCCCCAAGACTCTGCATATGCACACGATAGAGTCCTGGAGTGTGTCATCCACGTGGGCATGCCTGGAAGTGTGCACACATAAGTGTTTACAAATGTGCATATCGTTTGTTTGTGTGTGTGTGTGTGTGTGTGTGTGTGTGTGTGTGTGTGTGTGTGAGCGGGTATGTCTTCCCTTACCTTACCTTACACAATGTCCCCACAACATGATGAATATCTGTTTTTTTACCAGTACCAGTTTCCTGGTCCCCATAAGGGATAACTCATTTTAATAAAAATCTGTGACTGCAATGAAAAAATTAAAAATTAATTAAAACTCTTGTGTTTTGCTTGGTTACTTATGGTTATGGTTAGGGCTGGGTAGGGGTTAAGGTTGTCATAGTTAGCGTTACCATTTTTCCCATAGAAATGAATGAGCGGTCCCTATAAATATATGTTTACCCGACATGTCTGTGTGTGTGTGTGTGTATATGCATGTCAGTGTGCCTGTGTTTGTGCTGCGAATGCTCCAGAAGGCCACAGAGGGACAGAGGGGAACACCTGCAT
>JAODLD010000136.1:12174804-12186639 GCA_026781065.1 Mormyrops boulengeri | reverse complement strand
GTAACCCAACATCCTATTGGCCTTTTTTATTGCTTCCCCACACTGGCGAGAGTGGGACATGGAAGCATCAACATACAAAGCGAGGTCTTTCTCATAATGAGCTACCTTTATTTCAGTGGAACCTATAAAATATCTGTCTTGTGGTCAGGTGACAGCAAATCAAAACCTTTTGGTCAGAATACCAACACACAGCTCCTTATGCCCACAATCACACATGGTGTCAGCAGTATGAAGCTGTAAAGGACCCCCACCTTAACAGGGAGGAGAAGCAATAGGGGATGAAGCAAAACAGGGCAGATAAAAGATCAAGAAAGTAAAAGCAAAGAGAGAAAGCCTCTTTCCGGCTGCTGAAGACAAACAGACTGAGGTTAAAAATTTACACCTCAATTGACTATGATTTATGTATTAAATTCACAGGAGACTGGTCCATGGGCGATCCACAAGCAGCTCAAGAGAGCTTGACTAAAGCTCCCAGGAATACTAGGGTGAAAAATGAATCATTATTAAACTTGATAAAATAGGACAACAAGAGAAACACCAGAATACATTCTGAGGCACTGGATATTACTATTTAAACATATCTCCTGCATATAACTGGGTGTAATTTTACAGACAATTGACTCTGATGCTTGTTTCCTTACTTCAGGGTTCACAATTTTAATGCTACCTGGTAAACAGTACGGCAATGGAAAAAATACAAACATATTCTATTAATATTAATCGGAGCTCAATTCACTTAAATTCAAGTATCTACTGGAAAGCATAAGCAAAAGAGCAGTGAAGTAACCAGATGATAGGCCATGAAAACATCTGCTCTTTTTCTAGTTCAAGCTTAACTTTCTACGCGTTTTGGGACCCTTAAGAAATCACACAGTTTTGATCTTCAGTCATATCATAGGCTTTTAGTAACACGAAAAAAGAAAACCCTCAAGATCAATCTGGCTCCCTGTGAATGGTACAGCAAGGTAACTGGGACGCTGCCTAGTGCTCAGTGCCTTTGATCCTCCTATGCCTTAGTCATGACCAATCACATCAGAGCATGCTTGATTGTGGGATGCAGCTTTGACTGGTTGGGTCATGATGAGGCCACGCTAGGCTGTGGTTTTTATGGACATAATGCTTATGAAGCAGAGGTATGTCCGGATATAAATTATTCACATGGACATCAGGCCCAGTCTCACCACGACTCTCTCACACACGGGTCTAAAGGTACTCTTGCCAGGCTCTGAAGCTTGCAGCCCACGGCTTGTGCTTACAGGGTGTGAGCATGGTTTTGTGAGCACGAGCTTGATTCTTGAAGATATTCTGGAATCTTCATTAACTTCGGGCCTGGATCGGATCTTCGATGCAGAGTCCTCTTCAAACCAGGACCCTAAAATCGATGTCAGGCTGTATATGATTTCCATCCTTCTTGGATCTATACTGTCCAGTTTTTGGATCTGAGCATCCCTGAGTTATTTAGGCAGTGGCTTTGTAGATTGTAGGACTTACCAGCTTCTTATCCATTGGCTGGCAGAGTGACGTCATCATTGGGCCCCTGAGCAAGGCCCTTAACCCCCAGTTGCTCCATGGACTGGCTGACCCGGATCTCCGATCCCCACATGTATGTTGCTTTGGACAAATGTAACTGCTAAATAAATGAATGTAAATGCATTCAGGATGACAATGAAGTCAAGGGCGTCCTGTTGAAATGCCTTATTCAGCTTTCTGGTGAAACAACAGCGTTGACTGACGCTATTGGGGAGAAACATGGTTTAGCATGTTCGGAAAAAAGGATATGCAGTAAACCACTCTGACTGATTCAATTCCTTTGTTTCTGCTTCAAGTTACTTCATCCCAACATCATGTATTTTATCATTTCAATAGTCATGATAAACACCTGGATTTATGATGAGCATAAAAAGTCTTATCAGTCCACCCCAAGGAAACAAAACAAGGCTTTTAATAAATAATGGAAAGCCCCCTGATTTGCGCACAGAGCCCTCACCTTTGACTGCAGTGTGACCAGCCTGTGTCTGAGGAGAATAAGAAGCACCGACATAGACCCCCACCCCAGCACGCGTAAGCATTCTGCCACGTGAAAGGCACAGGGTTCCCTGGAGACCGACTGTATGAACTTTACATCAGAGCGCTCCCCAGTGTGCCCTTCAGCAGTTCGTGGGGGCGGGGCGGGGGGGGTCGGCTCTATCATTACCGAAAGCACCATGCAGTTTCCAGGGTTCCATAGTTACCTTACAGCTTTTATTTGCATGGCGATGCCCTTTTGCCAGTGTGACTAAACATTATTTACTCTTATTATTACTATCATCATCATCCTCATCATCATTCAGATGCTTAGATGCTAACCATATCTAGGCATGGTTTTGTGACCTTTTTCCAGGAGTTTCATATTCTAAATGAAGGAATTTATACCAAGTAGCATGATCTCATGTTCGTTCATCATTAACGAATCATAACATCTTAAGCAGGTACTGTATTTGTTACTATATCTGTTAATTCTGTAAACCTTTCTCAACTATTGAAGGAACTATTGAAAGAACAAATAATGAATAAAAAATGAAAAACTGATCTCATATTTGTTCATCATTAATAAATCATAGTGCAACTTTTATCTCAAGTAGCTTCTCAAATTATTTGTGATTTGTTCTTCAGTCATAACTGAGTCATTACTAAGTATTTGTACCCTCTAACGTTAAGTGTTCTCGCCAAAAATGTAAAAAATACATAAAACTGCATGCATTCACCCTTGAATAGTCTTTGTTTCTGGAGAGCACAAAAGAAAACGTGATTTGGCCCATAGCATTCATTTCTAAAAATATGCTTCCTTAAAAATAAATAAGGCAAAATGTTAGCATCCGAAAACCAAGCATATGTACACCATGTAGCAGATGCCAGAAAAGAGGTTGGTTTAATGATGTGTCCACCACATTCTTATAAAAATGTTACATATGAGCTGCTAGTTGAATTTTTTTCACAGTAATTTGTGGGAACACAGCACTCAATGCAGCTGAAACTTTATTCGCGGCTAATAAACACTGAACATTTGAATGGTCCATACAGGAGATGGAGGGTCAGAACCCAGCATGTCCCACACCTTCACATTATCGGTGTGTTTTGAGGAAGACCACACACAGGCAGTGGGGTGGCATAAAGGCCAAGGAGATTTGGCTGGGTTTCAAACGAGGCCAGGAATAGTCTCAGCTGCATGTCTGCATCTTTTATTTTTACAGAAAGAAAAACAGATTAGGTGAAAGACAAATTCAGATAACTTTCAGCAACTCGCCTCATCTGGATGTCATATCAATCTTTTGGAAACATTTTTAATGTGTGGTGAGAACTTCAAATGTATTGTAGCTCTGTTTGCAAGAAGGGTACAGATATTTGCTAACATTTATCTTTTCCCAATAGAACCAGCTATGCATTGTAGCCAAATGTTATGGGAAATGGAGCTAGTCAGGCCTGATGGTATACTCTTGCTATCAGTCAGCAAAGCCATGTACAGCTGAGTTTATACTGAGTTTAATTTTTGAGGGTACAAGTTGCATGCATTTTTGATGTGCTGGATATTTCTTCATTTGCGTCTCTCCTTAGCATAATCAGACAAATTCCATTTGTAGTTTTTGAGTTGCTGGAATGCTCTGTAGTTCAGGGAATACGGTGCTATTAGAATTGTAATTAATAATTGATGCTCGTTTTAGGCTACGGGAGGAGTTGGCGAATAATTTAACTGGAAGCCGGAGCTCCCTGGAGAACAAACAGATGTTTACAATGGGGTGACATCAAAGAGGCATCACAATAGCGGCAGAGAAAGGCTGGCCCGCTGTCAGCGATGTCCTTTCAGGTTTGCTGCGTGACGGTACTGAATTTATTAATGAGACAGGATAGGCTAATTAAACATGGTGCAGAACACAGGAACCTCTCAATAGAAAAGGTATTTGGCTTCCTGCCTGTGTTTTGTTGGAGCCAGCTGGACAATAGAATTAGGTCTGTTTTTTTTAATCAATAACATTAAGCAGTGGCATCCTGTACCCAAGGAAACCATTGAGGAATGGGATTAAGGTACTAGCTTCCTGCATGCCAGAGGAGATTTAATGAAATAATTGTCAGCTTATTTTAAGCTAGAAACGCAAATGACAATAGAAAGAGAGGGAGGAATTTAAATGGAAAGTAGTTATCATAATCATTTTCTACTATTGAACTATTTCCTCTGCTGTAGCATTTCATACTTGAGGTGGATAAAGCTGCATTGTGACGATATTAAGCACAGTGCGCACAGTGACCACGCATCTCCGCAGTTGGAGGTTCGAATCCCACCTCTGTGTGTGTGCATTTTTCATGATCTCCCCCAGTGCAGAGATATACAGGTAGGGCATCTCCAAAGTGCCCATGCTGAGTGTGTGGGTGCATGTATCCTGCCCCCCCATGTGACCCTGAAAAGGATAACTTTTTCATATGTTTTCCTCTATTAGTTTTTCCAATGCAATTCCTATTCTATAGCTAAAAAGAATTTAATAGCATCAAATAGTATTAATTTCTGCCCATTTTCACAATTGACATTTCACAGAAAGATATACATGCATTTTATTTTTTTGGCCATCATGCATTTTCCTTACTTTCAATGACAGATATTTCTTTAATGTTAATGTTTAATGTTTTCTCATGTTGGTAAGCTGGAAATTCTGAGTCATGCTAAAATATTCTGGAGACGATCAGATCCTTCATTAAATGAGCGCGGACAATTGTCACGCACATTCCGGAAAATATTCCGAAGAAATGGATTAAGAAAAAAATGTGCGTCTTAAAATGGCCTATTGTCAAAGTCTGGGCCTTAGTCCAATGAAAATGCGGCAAGACGTGAAAGCGGCTGTTGGAAGACAGCTCACAATCTGGACACTGGCAAGAAGACACAACATCTTTAAAATGTGAGAGACAAATTTATAAGCAGGAAATTACTTCACTTACTTTTGCACACAATATTTTCATTTAATGGTGCATGAAAATATTTGAGCGAAGGATATATATGTTTTTTACTAGTTCTGGTTGTGACCTCTGAATCTACACCTATCCATTTATAGCACATTCCACTTACATGCCAGTCTTTCCCCACCAGTTAGGTGGTTCATGTCTTAAAATGTAATTTATATTATTTAGATTCTTATATGACCTTGTGTACAAGATGGCTCCCACAGCCTCCCTTTCCATCCTCCACTGCCACCTATCGCCTCTGTTTCGACTTGGGGGTGATGTGTCACAGGTGTATCAGGTTTAGATTTTCATCAATATAATTTTTTTGTGGCGTGGTAATAAGGTCTATCAAAGCTCAAATAGAGTAAATAAAGTACTAAGATCAAACAGAGTTAGCCTCTTCACCAGGTTAAGTGTCTTCTGCAGTCACCCTTCCCTTTGCTGCCACTAAGTGGAATTGCTTCAGTTTTAGTGTGATTAGTCTCAAATCCAGGTAAATTCCAGTTTGTCAGCAATAAAATATGTCTGCAAAGTTTGAAAAAGATCACTCAAATAGTTTCTGAGTTATTACGTTAATGAGATCAAATATCTGAATCTGTCCTTTTCTTGGCTATCACTGTTTGGCACTGTTTCAGTTTTGGGTCCATCTGTCTTAGAATTTGAACAGGAAGGATCTTCCACTTTTGAGTTATTGCATTAACGAGGATTCCTCCATCCAGGGAGTACAATTATAAGCATGATAATGATAACTTATTTGTAAAAGTAGAATATATACCTACACACACACATTCAGTGGCCACACCTGTCTGTCAGTGCAGACAGCCTGCTCTTCCAACCAGCCAATCACGTGTCTGCATCTGAATTCATACAGCATGCAGACGGGGTCAGGAGGTTCACTTACTGTGTGGCTAAGCATTAGAACAGCTAAGATGCGAGACGCGAGTGATTTTTAGAGTGGTGTGACTGTTGGTGCCAGACGTGACGGTTGCAGCATGTCTGAGGCAGTAACCCTCCAGAGATTACGACATGCTACAGTGTCCAGAGACTGCAGAGAATAGTGAGATAAAACACAGCCAATCAGCGGCAGTTTGGTTACCAAAAACACCTTGAAGCCCCATGAAGAGTTAGTAGTGATATGGATAAAGGTATATGGATAGCATGCATTTATATACAAGTGGGAATGACAGCTGGGCTCAGAGCACTAATTCAGCTTTTTTCATAGCACTCCTGCAGCGATTTTCAGAATGAAGGTCCCGCTCGTGATCCTAACAGTGATACTATTACTCAACTGGCTGCGGGATCTGAACTAGCAACCCTCCGAACACTCACTCCTAAACTGCAGATTACTTGATTATTTGATAAAGTACTTGATTACTTGTACATTGACAATAAAGGCATCGTTCTTATAAAATGGCCACTGAGTATGTGTCTACTTTTAACTTTAACTCTTTAGTTTTAAGATATTTTATGCCAGTTAACTGCTTTGTGAGTAAATATTTTACTGCTCTAAATGCATCCCTTGAAATCCTCACAAGAACGTCATTGAAAATAAAATAAACATGGATTAATATGATAATATTAAATAAACAAGGCAGAATATCACTGAATTTCATTGACTTAAATTCAATTGCTTTTTCTTCAGACAGATTCTCTATCCTGTGGTCCATTGTGATTCATCTTTGCATTGAAATGAAATGCATAATTCTCCATTGAATTTCAGTAGATATATATTTATATCTGTTTTGTTGATCATGCTGCTACCCAGTTCTTAATTTATGGGTGTATGGAATATATGTAAATATATGTAATACCTTTTACAGTGACTCTCTGGCATTTCTTCAAGGTCATTCAAATATGAATCTGTGAAGGAGCAGAAGATGCCTTTCATTTTAAAATAAAGATGGATCATATGTATTAAAATGGAATCCCAGGTATTGCATATTATATAGTTTTGGGACTTACAAATATGTATTTTATGATGCATTTATACAAAAAGATGGTATGTTTTCTTTTTATGTTGTTTCAAATCATCTTTAATTATGGAAGGATCGATATTTAATTGAATCAGGTATTACTTACATTCACACATATTTTGGATGTATCCAAGCCCTCAGTAAACGTGGCAGAAGACCGCACATGGTAATGAGTTTGTGTTTTCATCATTTTACTGCCCCTTCCAGTTTATCTATATGCTTTATATCTGAGTTGACAGTTACAGTCTATTGTCTTCATTGATGTGAAAGTTCTCTGTGGTTCATAATGCTGAAATCATACACAAACTCCATAAGACTTTTTAAGAACGATTATACCTCCACAGTGTAATAATGTCATGCTGGGAAGGAGGGATGATCCACAGTGCGTTGTTCTGACATTCAAGAGACTTCATTATACACTGAAAACAAACCACGCTAGAAATAAAAAAAACACGAGGGGTCAAACACAGATGGGTAAGTATTTTGGAATTTGCAAGGGCTGGAATCAAACGCTCAAAGAGGCACAGACCCCATAATACACTAATGGGGTTCCAAAACTTATATAGTACCTATGTGCAACATGCAAGGAACAATCACACAGTACTAAAAATGATCGACAGCAGGGGCGTCAGAAGCATTTTGAATGTGGGGGGGACACACTGGCGGTGAACTAATATTTTATGTCAAATGTGGGGGGGTCCAAACAAATAATTATGAAATGTGAGGGGGACAGGTACCTAAATATACAGACAATAAGGGTAGACAAGGAACATGTGCAGGCCATTGCCAATGAACCTAACACTAGAAACTCTGAGTAATAGGGAACAAGTGAGGGTAATCAGGAACATGAGGGGGCAAGCAAAGGTACAAGCTGGAAGCCTTTTTTTCTGAGACTGTAGAGTGCAATATTATTCACACTACTGGCTTTTCTTGCACATATGGCTCTACTAAATTTCTCCTACTGTCTGTCTCACTGATGGGGCCTCAAAGAAAAAAATCCATCTTTCACCAGCATGATTCAGGGAGAAATGAGCTTCAGCGTTTTCTGACAAGCTTTGAGTTCATGCATTACTCTTGATTTTAGGCTTAAACAGCGACTGCCATGCAGAAGAGAAACTCCTTTCGGGAAGAAACTCCTGCTGTAATCTTTAAATATGAGCATTCTCAGCTGGGAAATGAGCCAGAATTTGCCAGGTCAGTCTAGAGGCTTTAGCATTATTTTAAATAAACATGCTCATGCCTTAGTCATTTCTCCTTTCATATTGGTATGGGTTAAGGAGACCACATTTAGGTGTGAGTGGTGGGTTACGTTAACTAGCATGTGAGCCTCCTGGATGCTCATCAGATTACCGTAACCCTTATAAAACATTTTGGCCTCCACTCCCGAGATATGAAAATAAAAGCATGTATGAGAGGGGAGCATTGATAGGCCCGCAGCCACATGGGAATGGCATCCGTACACAGTTCCCAGGCTTCGTTAACGCAACTGCAGATGAAGTTTATGCGCGCGTCTGCTGCCTTGCCTGCCTGTCAGTCTCGGTTATACGTCAGGATCATCGTTGGCTGCACTGTGTCCAAGCACTGCCCATGAAGCCGACAGCTCTCCTGTGACTAAGCAGGAAAAAAGCGAGACGGAGAGTCCGCCTTGCATTTAAACGGCAGGAAATTGATTCCCATTTCCCGCTGCCTGTCATCCAGTGGTATAATCGCGGCTGATGGAGCGTGAGCAGGGTGCGATTTCTGCTGTTGGGATGTCGGAGCCGCTCGTTTGGCCTGATTGCTGATGCCTCAGGAGACTGCAAGCGCACAGCCTGCTCTCAGCTTGAGTGAGACAGGGACTTCTGGGGCAAGTTGAATTCAAAACACATTCAAATTAAAGAGCAAATTATCCATATGTATGTGCATATTTTACCCACTTACCTACAGTTTGTTTTTGACTTTTGGAAGCTATAAATCTTATTTAGTACAAGATTTTCTCTTTCCTGGCTCAAACAACCTGACACATGTCACATAATGTTTATATAACTATAATACACAATTCTGGTATTAAAAGCTAATTTTGGGCAAAAAACAAGTCAGTGGGCACCCGGTAATTTCATGGTCTGACAATCCATTATCAGTCTGTGAGATAATTACTTCCAAGCAAGCCCACAGTTGTGAATGGGGTATGAATATGGGCCATATTAATTGCTCAGTGCTTAACAGAAGCACACAGTGCAGAAATATTAAAGCTCCAGCGAGAAAAGAGTGTGAAACACTGTACTTTTCACGTTTCTTTTCCCATAATGTCCATCCAATCAGTAATGGATGGCTACAGAAACACATACACACGCCTTAGCTGTTGTATGGAGTATGGTTTCATGTCACCATCTGTTCATCTTTTACAATCATCCGGCATGGATTTGGCTAAATAGAGGAAGATTAAGAAGACCGTACTGGAAGAGCATGGGTATCCCAATTGTTAGATTTTCACTGAAGCAGTTTTGGATAGGTGCTACACCTTGCTGCTAAGAGAAAATGTGTCCATCCCCTTGGACTTAGAGAGGTTCAAGTCCAAGATTCCTTGTATTACAGTAACACATGCAACTAAGACTATGCATGTACAATTGATCATACAGATATATATAAGATAGGAAGCTGGCACATTATTACAATTTATTTTGCATGCAAAGATACAGAATATAGTCACAGGAAGCATGTTTCATTGAAGTTTAAACCATTGTAGCAGGAACACGGTAATAATTCAGTTGTGATATTAGCAGACAGAAATATCTGGGCTTTCTTACAGCAAGCGCAGAGCACAGATGTGCTGGCGGTAACCTGCAGTGCAATTAGATGTCCTGCAAGTTCTTCCGAGAGAAGGCAAAAAAATCATAGGAAGTAGAACTGTCCTCAGGGAATGGGCTGGTAAACAAGGTTTCTGGATGCCTTTGGAACTGACTGCCCTCAAGTGTGGAACTGGTTCTGAATTTACCGAAACATCCTTACAACCAAATAAACATGTTACACATAAAAATGTTGATTTTTGACAGCTGTGGAACCAGTTAGGACATTGGGTGAGTTGGAGAAAAGCATGGAAAGGAGGGACACATTCAGAACAGGATGCAGATCCATCAGAGTACATACAGCTTAAAGACACCAGTTCATATGAGTAGTTTTTCTGCCTTTGGGCTAAAGCTGAAAACTGTACCTAGGAGACATTAAGCAAAAGCCATGATTCTGGCATCATTGTACTCAGCAGAAGATCCAGTCACTGAAACTGCAGGTAAATAAATTTCCAAGGAGACTGACAGAAATTTCCGGTAAGTAAATAACATATAGCTGGAGATGGTGATTGACACATTCCTTGTGAGGAGATGATGGGTAACTGTTTTATTCTTTCAACATACGGAGAACTTGACACCAGTACTTTCACCTGTAGCAGCAAATTTACATGTATATGGCAGACATTTTTGTTCAAAGTGATGTACAAGTGAGGCAGGTCATACAAAACAGGGTTACAGCTGTCAGCGATCCAACTTAGATAGAAGTGCTGCTAGGCCGAACTCACAAAGATTGACTAGAAACAAGGAAGCAAGATACATTTGGGACAAAACAGCTACATGAAATCTGCTGAAGACATTACATCAGCAATGAAATATGATTGTCATTAAGTGGGCAGACTCAGGTGCATCATAGAATCAACACAAAAATGTCTCCTAAGAGGAGAACCTAGTAAGAAACTAAGGGTGTACTCACACTTGGCCCAGTTGCCTAGTACCGTGCCCAGACATGATTGTCCCCCCTCCCCACTCCCCCGCTGGTCTACGCTCACATTGCACTTAACATGCTGGGTCCGAGCACACTTTCGTCATCACTGTGTGAATTTTTGTGTTGATGAAAACATAGGAAGGAAAGTGCTATCACAGAGCACAATGGAGCTCGTGATTAATGTCCTTATTTTGTGGCTTCTTTGGAGTCATTTTGTGCACAGTGACACACGGCCCTCTTATGGATTTATTGAGATGCAACATGGCGATGTTCATTTAATCATGCTGCAAATATGAGATGATAGTCCCGTATTTACCAAACATCTCTGAGTTTTTCTGTGCTGCATTCAGCTGTTCTTGGATACTCTCATCAGCCCAAATTTCCAGCAAACATTGCACCTCTGTCGTAGGCGTAAGTGATCACTTTGCCGGCATTTTTGTTAAATGTTTGGCGCTACCCAATCTGTACAGCCTACCCAATCCGTTCCCTCTGGGTTTAGTACATGTATGATGTGCATGTGCACATGCGTGTGCCAGTTGCATCATGGTTGTCATGTCAGTGTTTCGTGCTCGAGCATGGTTAAATCACGTTAGATGCATACTACACCTGAATGCACCTCTTCAAGTGGGCCGGGGCGCAATTTTGCGTACTGTCACGCTATCATACTAGTCAAACAAACTGGACTTTGGGAGTCAAACTTACTTGGGCACGGTATGGATCACCGAATGTGAGTACACCCTAGTGTGTAATAGACAAGTGTCAAATGCACAAACAAAATGTATACATTAGTACCAGGCATAATACTACACAATGTAACAAGTCAGCAATCGAATAGAATAGAATAGAATAGGAATCACCAGGCTTCATTTACCTGCTAACCATAGAAGACAGGATGGACCATAGGTCCTGATGAGTGATTTGATGTATGTAAGTGACATTGCATTAACAGCTGTGACAGCAAGGTCCAAAGACTTGAACTTTGTATGACTGATAGCCAATGGAGGGAGACAAATAGCTCCTGTATTTTTTGTGTGCACTTTTTCTGACTTGTGTTGGTGCTGTCCTTATTACCGGGGGGGGCGGGGCGGGGGGGGGGGGGGGGGGGGGGGGGGGGGGGGGGGGGGGGGGGGGGGGGGGGGGGGGGGGG
>JAODLD010000136.1:12144816-12154931 GCA_026781065.1 Mormyrops boulengeri | reverse complement strand
CCCGGGGGGGGGGGGGGGGGGGGGGGGGGGGGCGCCCCGGAAGCAGAAGTCAGTCAGAGCCAGGGGGTGACTATAATGAGGGTTTCTTCATGGTCACATGGTCCTAGTGCAGGTGGGGTTGCTTGCCTCTTCTCCCATTACATCACTGACACTGTCCTGAGAAATGAACTCCTCTCAAGTCAAAGCAGGACAGGCAGAGAGAGAACATGAACAGCATGTGCTGAGCCGGCTCCTGCGGACAGCCTTGCCCGGCCCTGACCTGCCCTTCACGTCAGGAGGCATGGAGGGCAGCTTCCTGTCAGCTCCCCCCAGCTGCCACTAGGGACATTTATTCCCACCACATGCTACCCGCCACTCTCCATAATGTTAAGTACTGCAGTCTTAAAGTGGAGGGGCTGCTCAGTAGGGCAGTTAAACGTACACATGTTAATGGTGAACTGCACCAGTTTCCATTTCCTGCAGTAAGCAGTTTCCAGTGATAACACGGTCACGCTGCTGACGCAGGTCTGTGCCATTCATGTTCGTATTAAAATCGTGACTATGCACAGGGACCGTTGTCGCACACACTGAGAAAAGCCTGCTACCCACCTATAAAAGCCAAAGAGATGGTGGTAGATCACATTAACATTATCTCACCAGCTCATGTTCTTTGCTGACCTAAGACTTTAATAAAGTGAGATACATAATTTAAAGTGTTATCACATACTCATTCTTAAGGCTTTATTTATGCAACAGTATTCTGCTGTTCGACAGTCTAGGAACATTACCACAGTCCTCTTTGCCTACCTGATAACCCAGCACAACCCCCGAGTGTAATTATAGCTAAGGTACATCATCTCCAGAGTGTTCCTACAGCAAAGGAGAGAGGCATTCACACCAGACATGCATACAGTATTGTGCAAATGTTTGAAGCCATTTATTTGGGCAGTAAGTGCATATTTGTTTAGAAGAAACACTATTTAACATTAAAATACATCATAATACAATGCAGCAATACAATAAAAAGGAACAAGAATTCTGTTCTTCAAAAGTAGTATTTGAGGAGTACCACTGGAATCTTGCTGGATAGCTAGATGCACAGCACTTTGGATCCTAAACCTCTCCTCAGGGGCACCCCAACCATTCCTTGTGTTTGTTAAATTTCACCACCAGCTCATGCAATTTAGTTAAATAATTTGTTGAAGAATTGATTAGCCAACCGTGGTGTGCTGGTTGAGTCAACAAATACATGGGCATTCTCTATGATTACTGCAAACATTGTGGTGATTTTAGAAGAGGTTTTGCCATGGCTAATCTGACACACTTTGACAGTTATAATGACATAGTTTTACACAAACATAAAGATACCTTTAGCATACTTTCCTGTAGCAACCTAAAACTGTCTCACAGTACTGTATGTGCGGTAAGACGTTGGAAATAGTAGGGCAGTAGATTCTGCATTTATTATGTTCACACAACATTGTAACAGAAGAGCTGAGCTCTGTATGATACTTTCATTACTTTTGCAACAGTAAAATTAAAAGAAGAAGGAATTATTGGCTCTTCGGTGTTAATTACACTGTTGTTTTCTTTAAAAAATATAAAACATCTCCATCTCCTACACTTTTTGTATTAGTAAAAACACTGAATAACATGGATTTAATGATATAATTCGATAGTGTCCATTAAGTAACTGAATAGCAACAAGCAAACTACTAATGAAAAAAAACATTCAATAAAATGCATTAACAGGTACTAATAATTCAAAAAGAAATATAAATCTGCTAATTCCATCTGGAAATGTCATTCTTGCACATTGATTAAAGTAACTGCTTCTCTGACTTTGTGTGCTGTTACCCATCAGCCCCCGCAGTTAGCGGTGCAGCCCCGAAGAGCGGATCGGGGCGCCAGCCGCACATGCCTCGCAGCTGGCAGCGTGGAGCCGCGTGGCTGCCTGGTTAAGCCGCAGCCTGCGCTGGTAATCTGCTGAGAGATGCCTGATAAGAGCAGGGTACTCCTTCAGTAGCTGTCACCCAGTCGAGGCCCCCCTGACCTTATCTGCTCCAGATCTGCAGCCTCCGTGTGGAACTCGGCGACTGGTTACTGCAGAACTTCTCCATTCGGGGGATTTGCATTGTTAATGAAGCCACTTTTGCTTCACTTTGAGAAATATTCATGGGTAGGAGCAGCCCTTGGACTCTGGGAGGAGTGCACGAATGCAAGGCGCTCGCCATCACAGCCGCTGCTCTCTCACTGCGCCGCTGGCACGCCTTACATCTCACAGGCCAAATTATCAAGGGCTTCCCTGCTATTTCCTCAACTCACGGCTCTATCAGGAAGTTGAGTTTGTCAGGCACTTCTGTAGATTATTCTCCCAGTGCGATGCATTTAAAGCAAAACTACAAGCTCAGCACCTTCCCGATTGCAGTGCAATGAAATGAACGGCACTCTTTGCCACCCGTGCAGCAGGGTGCTGTAACAGAGTCCTCCCTCAGCGTGCCCACCGCAGTGCCCAGAGCAGAGGGGCACCAGTGGGGTTACCTAAATCTCTCTTCCAAAGGCTCCTCACTCACTACCCAACTTCAGTCATCATACATGCTCAGCCTTATTCTGCGAGTCATGACAGATTAACCTCAATACATTCAAAGTACCCAAATCTTTCCAAATCTACTAGTACTACACTTGTGTAAAACACAGATTATAGCAGCTGTGTGGAAGCACAGAACAATGCATTCGCTGATCAGTTTCATCCACTTGTTGTGCTGTAAGTAATACATTACATGTCTTCAATGGGGACATTACACAATTGTGCACACACAAGTGTAATATCAATAACATTATCTTTATTATTAATAATATTAGTTTTGCCTCTAAAATGCATAATATCAGACAGGCACAACATATAGATGTGTGAATAAGGCTTCTATAAGTGCAAGTGGTGTACAGAAGACATTGAACACTGTATTTTTTTATTATTTTGTGGAAATTATCAAGTACAGTCATAATTTTTGAATGGTTGAATGTAAAGCTGTTGGATTAAAATGATCTGCATTTTTCTCCACAAAGTTTCACCCAGTTTTTCACTTTCGCTATTTTCTTCTGTTTCTTGCAGTAAATGCAAATAAAATGTAAATATTTTCCCATTATCAAGAGGGAATTAGAGGACCAGGCATCCAAGTGAAAGCTAAGGTCATATGAAGGAAATAAAATTTATCTATAAAACTACCAGCTCAAAGGCTATAAAATAGATGATGCGAATTAATGTGTCTGTAATACGAGTTCATTAGTCTTTAAGTGGGTATCTGTGGTGCTGCTCAGTGCTGTATAGAGCAGTAATAGTATTTAAAAAGGATCTGCTATGAGTCCCCCTTTCTGCTAGAGGGCAGTGGTTCTCAGTTTTGGTTATCTTCATAAGAGGCCATGTTCTGGGCTTTGGTGATACTAATACTGTTTTCAATCCTGAATTGTAGCAACAAGAAGCATCATTTGCAGTTTATGCATTCTGGTTACCTTTGGTTTCATACTGTCATGAATTTGGGCTGTTTCTCAAACGGTCTGATCTGTATGTGTATTTCACAACTTTAAAGTCGAGGAAGACAGGTGTCTAATCAACAACACCATTTGAGAACATCCTAACAGGAGAGAGCATCTATCTCCTGGGCCACATAAAGGAGGGGTCTGGAGCACATCCCAGGCTGCAAAGGGCATGAGGCCAGGGCACACCCTACAGGAGATGCCAGGCCATACACACAATCATACACTAAGGCCAATTTAGAGATGCCAGCTAGCTTAACTGCATGTGTTTGGACTGTTGGAGGAAACATACCCAACATGCAGACATCCCACCCACAGAGCAAACGGGGGGGTCAGGCACCAAAACCTGAAGGTATAAGGTGCCAGAACTACCCACTGAATCAGTATGCTGCTGTATATAATAATAACTATAATAATAATATTAGCAGTGGTAATTGTATTAGTAGCATTCATATCAGCATTATTATCATATCTAATAATATGTAAGTATATCATAGAGCACCTAATACTTTTAAATTTCTCTACTTCATATTTGTGAAATAATGCACTGTGTAACCAGATTTGGACCGATGTGTCTTTCTGAATCAAAGCCGCGAAAACCATGCCAGGACTCAGTTAGCTCTCCAATGCCGCGTTAACAGCAAATTAATCACAATTGAACTGCTGACACATTTTTGCAGACCAAGCAAAATGGAGATGAGGATGGGTTTGCGCCTGCTTATGTTCTCTGGGTAATTTCATGCATAATTTCATGCACAATTTCTCTTATGCCGGACAGAATTGCTAAGGGTGCTGGGATTGCCATTGCAGCCCGTTCTCATGGTAGGAAATATGCATGTTTAGAGGTCAGTTGAAAGTAGAGTTTTGACACCTAGCCTCTCCACAGTTACCTGTAGGAACCTTTTTGTTCTCCAGATCCATTCATTCATTACCACTTACAATTCAGTAAGACATGCAAGTGCTTACGCGCTCCAGGGAAAAGTGCCACAAAGGCAGGAAGAAAGAGATGAAACTGAATGAATGGGCATAATTCCTTTGATTTAAATGTGCTGACATTTGCTGGGATTCTATTATGCAGCTGCTTAACAGCATTTTAGCCGGAAAATCTATAGCACAATTTAGCAGGACAGAAAATAAATATCATACATTTAACACATTTGGCCCGTTCGAATATTCTGAGGTATGGTATGGTATGGCAATGTTCCTCAAACTTGCTTTTTGGATAGTGAAAGTTAGCCTACTAAACTGGCAAACTGAATAATGTGTAGGCTTTTACAAGTGACCTGATGACAATAATCCAGCTATTTTGAATATTAAAGTTTTCAGTGAATGCAACATGTATTTACTTACAGACTTAGCAAGGAAAAGTGGCTTATACATCAATTCAATCTGCTTCCAAGGGGTATTAGTGGTATAAAACCAGACTAATGTCTAGAGTTCCATCACAGTATTTTTAATGATGACTTAGCTAGAATTCCTACTTAATAGCTATTGATACCATTTGGATGATAAAGTTTGTTACAACTGTCTATTAATTGATCTGTTGATAAGCCAGCAGGAGCCCAACAGCTTAAGGTTTAATTATAATAGCTCTAAATTGAGTGCAAACAAAATCTAGCCATCCATTTTCTGTAACACTTATCCAGCATGCTGTCACAGTGAGCCTGGCGCCAGTCACAGGGAGTATAGGGCACTGGCTGGGGATACGAATCCTTCTCAGAGAGCACACATGTTTCTGAAATGAGGGGGCAACCAGAACACCCAGAGGAAACCAGCACAGACACGGGGAGAGCAGGCGAGCTCCGAGCACATAGCCAGGGACAGGCACACACCCCTAACCTCTGTGCCAACCAATCAGCATCCATGGCTCTCAATTTTACAATATAGTTCAAATTCAACAGTGTTTGAACTATTTTACAAAGGAACTGAAAAAAATGTAGGCTAGTCTGCTTTATAGACTGTACTTCTCATGACTTGTATTGCTATCAAAACTTAAAAGGAAGGGATTAAAAACCTGACATGAAGCAGAAGTCAAACGCAAGCCCAGCTTATCTATACATCAACAAGACAGCATGTCAGATCAGTCAAAGGGTAGAGTTCAGCATCTATGTCCTGATACTAGAGAAACAAACACCATCATCGTGAGACTATTGATGCCTGGCTGGCAAAATGTATATATTTTCTCTACATCCTGTTTAGAGATACTTCTAAGCACTTTGTTTCTGGGTAATTTGCCCTACACCTGCCTAAGTGCCTAAAAATTTAGAGCAGGCTAACACTTTCATATCACCTTAAGAAACACATTGTGCCAAGCTGGGCTTCAGATGTAAGGTCAAGTATGGGATTCTCTGAAAGGACCAGTTAAATTCAGAGCAAAATCTGATTGGCTGTGATAGTGGTGGGGGGGGGGGGTGGAAGCAGAAGTCAGTCAGAGGCAGGGACACTGCAGGCAGCCACCGACTCCTAAAACAGCTCAGCAATGATGTTCTTATACAGGCGGCTTGGGATAGGTGTGTACTGTAAACCAGTACCAAGGTGAATAATAAAAATTATGGCTGGGATTAAGCACAATTTCATAAGAAAATTAGCTGGCAAAGTTGGGTTACATATACAACCCGTTAGCTACAGGGAATGACACAAGCGATCTTGTTAGCCAATTTCATTTATCTGAAGAGAATTGTGTATAGTGAGCATTTCAGTAGCACAATGAACATTGACTGTTTCATTTTATAGTCTGTTGTTGTTCCAATATACTCATTTAAAAAATTAAAAGCACTATATTGCAATATTAAACTATGATAATTAACATGCAGTCCTATTCTACTGCAGTTATTGAAAGCAGCAAATCTGCACTGAAAATTGGGCTGTTAAATCTAAACTGCAGTTGCAGCTAACTCAGCTCTTATGATTTAACTAATTACGAATAATAAACGTGCTATTTTGGGCCATGGCCTGCTGAGATCTCAGGACTGATGATCTTTAATTGAGTCATTTCCTGCTTGCAGCTCCTTCAACCCAAACCCTTGTCTTATTGGTCATCTTATTGAGTGATTTATTGACTGATGGCATGTTTCTGGACAGGCCTAAATGGAAATGGGCACAGGAAGGAGACCGGCTGTTTAATGAGTCCGCGTTAGTGCCGTACCATCTCAGCTGTTTGTGTCGGTGTTATCCATGGAAACGAGAAGAAGCGACCCCATCCCGGTCCAGCAATGGACAGCGAACAGGGCCAAGATGAACCCTGCATAACAGCTGTAGCCACACTGCAGGGATCCCAGAGGCAATCTGTTACAAATACAATCCCCAAATCCCAGCACACCAACCCATAAAGCCACTCCGAGCCCAAGTGTCCGCCGCTCATTTATTATCCCTGGATTCCTCGGTGAAATCTGGCTACTTCCTATCTGCTCTTATTTCTCTTCCAGCTGAGCTTCATTAATAGTGTTACGGTGTTTTGTTGATTTTTTGTCCACAATACTTTAAGGTGTATTGTTTGGTTCTGCGGTTATGTTAGGAAGCACTATATAAATAGAGATATATCTGTCCATATGCCTACATACTTTGCCCACCGGTCCGAATCCTGTTCCATACTGGGCAGCCCTTCTTCAGCATTTGGCCTAAGTTCAGAATAAGAGAATGGCTGTGAGGGTCCCTTGTGCTTTATACCTAAAAGCAGCCTGGCTTTGGATTATGGCTCCATCCTTAAAATTGTCACCTGAGCCTTTTTTTTGTCCAATATGTGCATTACTCAGTCCCTGCACAGGGGTGGTGGCCGGACACGTTGTTCAGCCAGTGAATGCAGGCCATGATAAGGGCTTTGTGTCGATCTTAATGGCACCTCAGCGGTTATGGCTAAAACAGCAGCATAGTTATATAAAAATGCACAATAAAATTACACTTCTGTCAATAACCTTTCACAGCCAGATTTCCAAATGATTGCTCTAGCTTATTCTGCTTTATGTGGTGGTAACGCTCTTCTTGCACCTGAACCCTCCAGTCGGAAAGATACATAGTAATTCCAGTGTTTTCCTTGCATCGTTATTCATTTTGATATAGCACATCTGTTACTGTGAATTTGCTCCTCATATATTGTGCTCTGGGCCCTATCTGTGTTTACTCATTAACAGGCAGGAACACTTAAATGAAATGTGGATTTGCATTAGACTTGCTGGGAAAAGAGCATAGCAATATTAAGATGCCTACTGATAATGATGTCCATTGGATATTCCTAGCTTTTTCCTTAGTCCTTATATAGTATTCCGAAGCATCCAGCAAGGGAATGGGTGTTTTTCCACCGATTGGTTCTTGATTTGTGATTAATTTTATTCAGTTCTTAGAAACAATTGAAAGACCCACTCAGTGTCAGTCATTACTCTAACCAGAAAGTAGGATTTAGCTCCTATTTACAATATATCATTCTTAATTTGTAATTAATTTGATGCGCAAAGCAAAAATTAAGTCGAGAAAACATCTAAACGGGCGGCATGCTGTGAAAGTGTAACCCCGCTGCTTGGAGTGCAGAAGCAGCTCTGAAACCCAGGGAGTCTCCACTGAACCTTGGCTGACTAGAAGAATCTGGGCCAGTCCCCATTTAGCAGGCAGAAGTACAGCATCGCTTAATGAGGAAGAACACATGCAGCTTTTCTGGCTTTCTAATGGAATATTATAGCAGACATAATACTGTATTATCATATAGGGATGTTTGCGCTAACTACATGTACTGGAATTATTTCTGGACTTTAACAGGTTGCTCTGCAGCTCAACATCAGATCTGGTGGGTTAGGATGAGGTGTGGCAGGTAATGCACATATACATGCTCACTCTCCTTTGTCTTTCTGTCTATCTATCTATCTATCTGACTGTCTGTCTTTGTCTTGACATCCACTTCCCCAACAGGCTCATTTTTAAAAGTTTAAAGTTACTATTTACCATAGATTACGTTCGATGCAATTTTCTTATCATCCATTTTCCTGCCACAGGTTAAGGAGTCACTGTACTTTATCCTTCTGAACCACCATCCCATAGCTCTTGTTAAAAAGTAGTTCTCTGCATCATTCTTTATTTACAGAAATACTAGTATAGCACAAAGAGTAATAGTTACTAGTGATGCAGTTTTGCACTGTGCTCTACTGTCTACAAGTAGCGATTGCTATACATAGCACTAACCAAATTAGTAAAGTCCACTCATTCTTTTTCCACGACCACTATTGCAGAACATACTAGAGGCATAAATTACTAAAAGGAAAAGATTAATATTATCTTTATTTAAATAACACGGTTGTTTACATTGTACTAATATTAATGTTTATCAGAGTAGTTGAACACGGTAAACATGCTATTAGCAGTAAAATCCAAACTGATCCACAGTAGAGAGGCAAACTCTCCTCACCAACCCATGAAGCTGTACACACAGTTAAAGCAGACAGGGGCGTCAGCCAAAGAAATCCCTCTGAAACTTCCCTTTAATCCATCAACTAGGTCAGAGCCGGTGTGGGGACAGACAATGAATCGCGGTCTTGTAGCCGTCCAGAAAAGCAGCCGCGACCTTGCTGAAGCTGCCCCCCTAAAGAGACCCTCACTTGTGAAGTCTGGAGGACAAATGGCCAAAAACTGCTGATGCCAGGTGTTTGTAAAGTCAGGAAGTAAATGCTGCGGTAATGCACCCGGACAAGTCAGGAGCACAGGCTTAATGGTCGCTAAATCGCTTCATTTTTTGGTGCTTAGTAAACAGTAAATGCCTTCTTTTTACCTATAATCAGCAGAAATGGGTGTTGTTTTGATCCCTAAACCAAAGATTATTTTAAATTATTTTTAATTACATTTACTTTTGAAAACAAAGAGCAATACCATTTAAAAGATTTAATGTGAAATTTCATATCATGTACAAAAGAACATCTTCATGCAGCACAAAATATGCATCAAACCACCTGTTTTCAGTACCAAGCACGATTGGCTCTGGGTGCAGTGAGGGCAGACTGTAGTGAGGGCAGACTGTACTGAGGGCAGACTGTACTGAGGCAGACTGTACTGAGGGCAGACTGTACTGAGGGCAGACTGTACTGAGGCAGACTGTACTGAGGGCAGACTGTAGTGAGGGCAGACTGTACTGAGGGCAGACTGTAGTGAAGGCAGACTGTACTGAGGGCAGACTGTACTGAGGCAGACTGTAGTGAGGGCAGACTGTACTGAAGGCAGACTGTACTGAGGGCAGACTGTACTGAGGCAGACTGTATTGAGGGCAGACTGTACTGAGGGCAGACTGTAGTGAGGGCAGACTGTACTGAGGGCAGACTGTACTGAAATGTCCCTTCTGGAAACAGCTATGAATATATGGATATATCTGTGTTAGGAGCACACTTTTAAAGGTTGTACATAAAGCTGAAACCTTCATCCAGTGTAAGAGAAAATATATCAATACGTAACTTTTTCTTACAATTCAGTGTTGAATTCATGTGTTTACAAATACCAGTTTTTACTCACTGAGGAATCAGCAGCCTACTACTACTACTAGCATCTACTTGAGATATTGTATACACTCACCTAAAGGATTATTAGGAACACCATACTAATACGGTGTTTGACCCCCTTTCGCCTTCAGAACT
>JAODLD010000136.1:12120580-12135903 GCA_026781065.1 Mormyrops boulengeri | reverse complement strand
TCCCCAAACGAGCTTGATGGGCCGAATGGCCTCCTCTCGTTTGTAAATTTCTTATGTTCTTATGTTCTTATGAAACGGAAATAATGCAATATAATACATCTCAGGGGTGCCTAGGTGGCGCAGTGGTTGGAACCAGGGTTTGAATCTCTGCCACAGTTCCATGTATGTGGAGTTTGCATGTTCCCCTCATGTTGTTGTGGGGTTTCCACCGGGGGCTATAATTTCCCTCCCACAGTCTAAAAACATGCTCAGGAGTTATTAAATATCCAATAACTGTGCATGTATGAATGAATGGTGTGTGAGTGTGCCCTGTGTTAGGTTGGCGTCCAATCTTGGGTTATTCCCTGCCTTGCAGCCACAGCCCTAGGATAGGCTCCAGACCTCCCATGACCCTGAATAGGTACAAAAAAATGAAAAGATGGAATAGTATCAGGCTCCGAAATAGAATGAAAGTTGATGGCCTTTAAAGGGAATTTAGATTCCTTTGTCCAATTGATACCTTTCTTAATGAAAGATATTCTTATACATGTTGCTTAATGTTTTTTTCTTGAAATGAATTATTACATTTGATTTCATTTTCCACCCATTGCAATTTCCTTGTCAAATTTCTTCATAATTTCCCCACCCGGAGATCACGAAATACATTTTTTTCCTGAAAGCCGCCTCAGATATAGTGATGACGCCTTCTGGCCTAGTGCTGGTGGATCTGTGTGTTCTGAGGAAGCCACCTCACCTCAGCCTACCCCGTCCCTGTTGCTAGGAGAGTCGGGAAAGGGCAGCTGACTCTGCTCTGAGTCACGCCTTAAACCCCCACATTTCTGATCTGTGACTGAACGAAGGCAACAAGATGTGTGATTAATACAGGAAATTATTTTTCCCATCAGCTCCTTAGCGATTTACAATAAAATGTATTTCACATTTAATTTGAGCCTGTCATTGTCTTGGTATGACCTGCCATTGAACTGTACTGTTATTCTTTTAGGTGTTTTTCTTTTGTGCTACCTATTGATAGACAAAGTAATGGAACAGAGCTGGGTTTGGTGGCCATGGTTGCTTACCAGACAACAAATGGTTCAGGTAATAAAAACCAGGTTGAGTGAGTTGGTTTAAATAGGCTCAGCTGGGTGGAGTTGCTTAATGTGCTGCCAGCATGGAAACAGTGGCTGAACCCAAACCCTAACTCACATTTGCCAGACTAGAGGGCTTGAGTCTCACCCCCCGGCAGAGTTCGGAGTGCAGGTGAACTGGGGCTTCTCATCTGGCACGTAATGGGGGACCTCTTGACCTATGCACACTGGCACAGGCTGAATGATCTTCACTACATCCTGAAAAATCATTGCAAATAAGTTACTGCATTGCAATAAATTACTGCCGACATTTAAATTATATATTGATCACGCGTATCTGCATTCCTCTTGTGACACAGAGACAGTGTATGGTAAAACTTTACACCGTAATATGCAGGTGCGCAATTGGTGAGTGTAATTAAACCATCATGAGTGGTGCCATAGCAACACAACACTGGACCAGATCTGAGTCACCAAGAAATGACCTGTGGGAGATGCTACCTTATTCAGTCAATGGGGGACTATTGCTCAGTCTATAGTATGCTTTTGGGGGTCTTGCTAAGTGGGGTCATGAAACTGGTCTCTTATTTTATTAACTCTGATAATACAAGAACGTCTCCTAATATGTATTAATAAATTCACAAGGGCTCTTTCAGCAATAGAGTTCATTGTATGTAATATAGCTAGGAAATGTGCTCTTCACTGGAGGGGATTCATTAATGAGAGGCCTTAAATTTGAATATTTCAGAGAGAATAATAAGCGGGTATTTAAATTTTACGTAAAGTTATGGCGTATTTTTCTCCAGCAAACACGTTTCATTTACGCAACTAATCATAATCACTGAAAAACACAAGTGTTACACTTAAACGCACATTCTGTACTAATATGTTACTATAGCTAGACTTTCCATTCGCTTAACTGCAAATCAAAACACCCGAAGTTCTACAAATAAAAATAAATTACTGCATGGCTTTAATTTATTATCCATAAATTAACTTATACAGCTTTCAAGCACTCCATGTGTACAAGGCAGTGCTGATTGCCAGTGCGCTGATATTGAACCCCAACAGTGGGCAGATCTCCGTCCTACAACCTTGAGGAGCAACTGATCGAAAGGTTTGCAGCGCTCTTCTCGTTTTCCCGTCTGTTCTCTCGCACGTCTATCCCATTTCAGCACTCAGAAACAGGCACGGCGGACTTTAGATGTGCGTATCCGACAGCTCCGGTGCTCCGGAGTGAATAACGCCGGATCTCGGCTTTCTCTCTTCAGCTTCGCCTAATCTGATTGCCAGAAAGGCGTGTTCGTCTAGATACACAGACTGCCTGCGACGCGACAGAGAACAACATCTCAATCCACAGGTAAGCGCATCACCCATCCATGCATCCATTCGTCCTCTTTATGCTTCACGAGTTCCTCATTATAACCCCCCCGCTCTCGGTTACCCCTCTGAATGAACGTACATCTGTATGAGCCCATCAGTCAGGAATCCGACAGATATGTCAAAATTCGTGAAATGAATGATAATAAATATGGTGCAGTTGCTCATAACGGAATATGACCCAGCACTTTCCACCCGTCAATTAAATTTTGAATAAATAAGTTCCACAGCGCTTTACGATTGCGGATGATCATCAAAGCATCAGTAATAAACTTTGGTTACTGATCATTCTTCAGCAGTTTTGCCTAGTTTCTTGATGAGTAGGTTGTCTGAAATTAATTGAATGCTACAAGGGTTGCGCGGGACTCGATTTAGCAGTTGAACATTTTGACAGAATGTGCAGTTACACCAGTATCCCAGCCGTCCATTTGCTTGGGGTTAGGAACATGGTGATGGGGTTACACAAACGGAACTGAGTCATAACATCCTGCTGGCTCGCATTTTTTTACTTCCATTTTTATGGGGGGAGGGGTGGCACATATGTAAAGATGACATGTTTACTTCCACCACAAAAATCATAAGAACAAAGAGCACTAAGCAATCCTTTTTTATTCACAATGATTGCTGAGCTAAACAGATACACAAATTTCTAAACCTTTGTGAGCAGGAAACTGATGGATTGTTTATTGTTTGATTGAATGTGCAGTTATTTTAATTAGCTATTACCGTATTACCCTGGTTTGTACAGGTACTGGGTTCTTCAAATCGCATAGTCAACATGAACGTCTATATTGCTTTTCGGGACTTATTTTGTTTCTCCTTTACTCATTATTTTCCTCTGTGATGTCATGATCCATATCTCATAGTTGCTGTTGCTTGCTGATTCTGCAGGCTGCTTTTGAAGACCCGATGTGTACATGTCTCTCTGCCCTTCTGGCTTTGATAACCGGTCAGTGTTGAATGTACGGCTTTTCTTTTACAATAATAAGCCCAAGTGCCAGCTGACTAAATGAAAAGAGCAGCTGAATCCTGTGCCAAGCACTTCCAAGAAGCAATTGCTAAATTTTTGCATCTGACTAAGCTTTTCTTAGGCTGCATCAAACCGATGAATCTTGACACGTTATTCATGAATATTTGCCAGTGCTTAGACCAGAGTGAAAAAAACTGTCCTTAATTAAGACACATTTGCTGAAAGTTAAATATTACTAACATTACTAATATCGTTGTGAGTAATACACTGATTTTACCAGCACGAACACATGCCAGCTATGTGTAAAACACAGAGTAGTAACTGCCCTTTGGTTCAGGTGTGTAATGTACCAAAAGACAGGAAACTTTCCGACTCAAATGACTCCCGCCTTCCTGAGCAACAGTAAAACATGATAGACACGTTGGAAGTGGTGGAGGCATAGCATCTTCAGTGGGGTGGCCAGGGTGGGAGCAGAGGTCATTTTGGGGGGGTACGTAAATCAATATATGAATATAGGGCATCAAGAACAAAAGGGACTATTTAAGGTACCTAAACGCCATAACGCTACACTGTTTATAGTATGTATATAGACAGTGGTGGAATTATCAAATACACATTTAATATACCAATTTCTTGAGTTAAGGTAGCAAGGTTACACTAAGTACAAGATCCCTTCTGCGTTATTCCTGTTCTGAGAGTGCATGTTTAATTCAGCAGCACTATGAGCTCATTCTTAATAATAATAATAATAATAATAATAATGATAATAATAATAATACATTTTATTTATAACGCACTTTACATTTTCATACATTCTTTATAGTATATCATCAGGGACACAGAGAAACGGTTACGGAATAAAAGGAGTTGTTTTAATCAAAGTCTGATTGAACCACAAAAATCAAATACGATAGGTTTGGCCAATAGGGTGGCCAGGGTTCAGTCTAGAGGGGCCGCGGCCACCCCTTGCCACCCCCCAGATCTGTGTATGTGCGTTGACTGTGATTCTTAGCTACATCTGGTCTCAGGGTAGCTGCGATTGGTTTTCCGCCATTTCTCGGACGTCGCTGACTACAGCCTGGCTCTGATTGGCTGTTACAGATCCACAGTGCAAGCTTGCCACATGGGGAGCGAATTGCCTTGCTGTCCTCTCCTCTCCGCCACACCTGGTGCTGTGAACCAGTCGTTTGGTGTGCGCTCCTACCTGCACCTCTTCTACGAAGACTGTGCCTTCTCCAGGGCCCAAGAGGATGACGATGACGATGGCGATCAGGAGTCAGCGGAAGAAGCCCTGACTCGGGGACTCTGGCTCTGGCTCCTTTGGAGGGTATGGACAGCATAGCCAGTATGGCCAGTATGGCCAGTATATACCATTACTCCACCCTAATACTGCTTATCAGTCCCTGACCTCAGACAATGCAGTATCAATAAGGCAATTATCAGTTTATACATACACTCTGTGACAAAAAAAGTTAAGTACCCAGATGGAGTGGTGGAAATGAAATGAATCTGCACATGGTTAAAGGTCATGTGATTGTATCGCAATTATAATACCAGATCAAACAGACAACAGAGTTGGCAGTATGGACACACTGCTGGTCCTATGGGCCCCTGAGTCATTACCAGAAACGACCTGAAGTCATAGCCTATGGCTCCCCACACCATGATGCCAGGAGTAATGCTGGTGTGTCTCTCCACAACATTGACAGGATTGGTCCTCTCCCCTCAGTGCCACCATATACGCACACGACGGTCATCTGTGGTAATGCAGAACCGAGATTCATCGCTGAACATGGTACGATGCCACTCAACATCAGTCCACGCCTCCCGGTTACAGCACCACTCCAAATGCAGCCGTCTCTGCGCTGGTGTTAATGGCAGCCTATGTATGGGGCGGTGAACCTGTAGTCTGGCTGATGCGAGTCATCTAGACACAGTGCGAGATGACACAGGGTGTGGTAGAGAGTCTAATACATGTGTCTGGATGGCAGGCGCAGATGTCATGGGGCTCTGTAATGCTTGGCACACAATACGACGATCCAATATAATACCAGGGTGTGGTCTGTCTTGGGCGACCGGAACCTTCACAACGTGTGTGGGTGCCCTCACGTCCCCATTGGTTCCAACATCAGGCAACTGTGACATCTGAATGCCCCACATGCCGGGCAATTGCACGATACGACTGCTCAGCCTCATGCAAACCCACATTGTGACCCCTATCTAACTCTGTTAAGTGCTGGTAATGTCTAATGCGACTAAGAGGTGTCCTCTGTGTCTGGTGACTATAGACCTGCCAGCTCCTTGCAAATCAAATCATTTACATACCCATCACTGGTCTGCACATGTACCAAATGACATCTAAATCAGACCATTACCTTTTTTTGTCATTGAGTGTACTTAGGTATGTTTTTCAGCTATTTATGCTATTGCTCTTGCCATATTTGAATAGCTCTTGCTCCAGTACTACTAACACTTGTACCTGAGCATTCATTTACATTTTTAGTTATTTAGCGGACACTTTTATCTAAAGTGACACATAATTGAGTAGGGCCGGGCGATAAAATGATAGCGATAATTATTGCAATATAATTTTCCTTGATACAAATATAACAATTGCTCAGTAAAACTGCGTTATGACTCAAGACCCAACATTTCATCGGCAATAGGTTTTGTATCACAGTGCAGTAATGTCACTCTCTGTGACTGATTGTCTGGACTGGCAATGGACCATAAGTACAAACACGACCATAAAGACACCTATATTGGACACAGCATAAAGCAATATAGAATATAATGTTTCATGAATCATATCACAATAATTATCCGTATGAACTCATATGAAAAACATTATCATGATAAAATGTTCTGCCATGACACTGAGCCCTACAACTGAGAAAGCAGGGTCTGCCAATCCCAGGGGCAACTGGGGTAAAGGGTCTTGTTCAAAGGCCCACCAGTGAAATCACTCTACCCACCACAGGAATCGAACTGGCAACCTTCCAATCACAGGCACAGCATCCCGACCCTTGAATTCACCCACACATCAAAGGGCAGCCTAGCTACACCTCTGCACAGTCGCCTCCTTGCCGGCCCATATGTGTGTGATATACCATCTGCCTAAATAAATGGGAATGTAAGGATGCTTCTGTCTGCCTCGGTGAGAGTGACACTCTGCCCCCTGTTCCAGGCCAGCCTGGCGGTGGGGGTCCTGCTGGCAGTGATGGGCTCCATGGCGCTGGGTGCCGGCCTGCTCCTACCTCCACGCATCGAGGGTTTCGGGGACGGTGAGCTGCTGCTGGTGGACGAGCGCGCCGTTGGACACAACGGGGCCCTGCTGGCCTGCCAGCTGGCGGGTGGGGTTCTGCTGGGGCTCGGCGCTGGGGTGCTCCTGGGCTGCGTCCTGACGCGGCGTGCCGGCCAGCCCGGGGACGACGGCAGGGGGCTCTGGGCCGGGAAGCCGCAGGGAGCCTGGCCCCCTCCTAATGTATCCCCCATCCACTCAATGCTGCCCTCCAGCCCGTCCCAGATGTTTAGCACGCAGCCCAAAGCAGGCCTCTGAGCAGCCCGAGCATCTTCATACAGTATGTCACCTGCATATGCCCCGTCTGTCCATTCTTTAGTCCAGATGTCAAGGAGCATCTTATCTATAAATAAGTTGATCTGAAAGGATGTGGCTTTTCATTCAGGGATTCTTAAGTGAAATATGTACAGTTGTGTCCTAGTGAAAATGCACCTTTTTTGCACATGCCTTGTTTTTAATAAAAATGCAAGTCTGAATACTGTGCAGTTCCATCTGAATCTATAATATTCCGTAGCTGAAGAACACTGTAAGGAACCATGATGCATACATTTTCTTTGTGATTGGGAAATAACAATTTTTAAAACATTGTTTTGAAGTATCCATCCATCTAACTGCTTATTCTCTTCTGGGTCACGGAGCATCATGGGCGGCAGAGTGCAGTGCAAGGCAGCACAAGGAGCACGGGGCAACAAGGCAGCAAAGGGCAGCACAGGGCAGTAAAGGGCAGGGCAGCAGAGGCAGCACAGGGGACCACTGGTAGCATAGAGCAGCACAGGGCAGTGCAGGGCAGCAAAGAAGCACAGAGCAGGAAAGGCAGCACAGGGCAACACAGGGCAGCAGAGAGCAGCACAGATAAGCATGGAGCACAAGGCTGGAGTACAGCCTGAATAAGATGCCAGTCCATCGCAGGGCATGTCTATACAAAATGGGTAATTCAGAGACATCAAAAATCCTTCGGGCTGTGTGAGGACACCAGCATACCCAGGGGGCCCTACATGACACAGGGAGAGCATGCAAACTGCCCACATGGAACAGAGGTCAAAGTCAAGCCCCCAACCCTGGAGGTGTGAGGCAAGAGAGCTGCCCGCTGAGCCACCGTGCCACTTGTTAAGGGAATGAGAAAAACCGCTGTGCAGCCCTTCTGATGAGGAGTTTATTTTTAGGCAAGGTCATTTTTAAAGACTACTCTCCAGGGCGTATGCTGAAAAGCAGAGACCTGTTTTCTCACCAGGAAGGCTGGTGGAAGTAGCAGCTTGGCATTGCGTCACACAAATGGGCATGATTTCCAATGCAAGCTTTAACAGATTTTTAAAAGTAGTTTTTCATAGTTCATAACCATTTAGAGCAACCTAGATCATTACAGGGTTGGCAAAATAATGGAAACAGTGAACAGTGTATTAATATCAAGGATCAGATCAGAAGCATGGCCACCCATTGCCTTCATAACAGCTTCAGTCCTTGGAATGCTGTTACACGACTCCTGAATAGTGTGCAGCGGGATGCCGGCAGTTTCTTCAAGAAGCAAAGCCTCCAGCTTTCTGAGGGATAGAGAAGAGCGAAATCTGCTACATTTCCAGAATGATGTTCGGATCTGGTGACTGCGGAGGCTGTGGCAGATGTTCGCCTTCACCCTGGTGTTTACACCATCACTGGTGATTTTGTGTACAGGGGCTTTAGCATCTTAGAATATGGGAACATTATGAGGGAACAGTGACTGCACCACTGAATGCACCTGGTCTTAAAAGCGGCCTCATGTTCATGTTGGTATATGACCAATCAGGGCAATCACCAGGCCTAATGACCCTCACTGTCAGCTGACATCAGCAAGCTGTATGCTACCTTTGACTTCCTCTAAACCTGGACCCAGATGATTCCTCATACAATATCACTTCTTTCCAGTGCTCAAAGGTCCAGGTTTTTGGGTCTGTCTGCATTGGTCTTTGGTATAAGCAGTTTCTAGACTACAATCCGGGTGTACATTCCTGCCTTGTGAGGCTTCCCATGCACAGTCTTTGTTGAGACTGGGTCACAAGGCACTGATTCAAGTCTGTAGTAATTCTTGAAGCTGTGTTTGGTAGCACGTTTACCGTACTCCTGTCCGGACAGAGGTACAGGAGCCTCGGCCCCCTCACCAGCAGCCATAATCATGATCTGCACACCCCCTCACTTCATAGTTATTTATGTATATACAGCACCAGTCAAAAGTTTGGACACACCTACCCATAGAAAGGTTTATTTGTACTATTCTTTACATTTTAGAATAAATGTAAAGGCATCAACACTATAAAATGAAATATATGGAATTATGTCACTGACCCAAAAAGTATTAAACAAAAAAATAATAATTTCTGCTGTGTTTAGGTCAGGTGGCCAGGTCATGCGATGTGACAGTATCACTCTCCTTTATAGGAGGTTTGCCATGTCCAAACTTTTGACTGGTACTGTGTAAACGCAAGGAAGAAATTATTGTGCTAAATTATACCACTGTATAAATGTGCATTCACTAACTGTTTATTTATCACACCGTGTATATATTGTACAGCGGTTTCCGGAACTTCATCACTTGGATTAGATGCCAAACTGCATTTTTTTGTCTCAGTTCTTGTTGGCATATGAAAATTAAGTCGAATCGAATCTAATTTAATCTAACTAGCCTGTTAAATATTCATGTATCCCTGTCACTGGCGAGCACTGCTCCTCTATGCCAGAGCAGTCTGTCATATGCTTGATTAGCAGATGCTGTCATCCTTTTTGCAACTGTTCCTCTTTACACATTAAATAATTTGTCAGTTTTTTTGGCCTCTTTCGAAATTCTGTTAGATGTTTCACGTTTCTCTGAAAACTCACATACCAAAGTGCTGAAACATATTACTAATTAGCACTGAACAAAATATGAGTCACACTTGCTGCTCCATTTGTAATTGATTTATAGTTTGAGCCACGACGTTAATGTCTCTTTTCTTGTGGTATTTCTTTGTGCAAACCTTGTGTGTGTGTGTGGGGGGGAGGGGCATGTATATATAATACATTTTCCTGAACAATGTGACAAAAACCTGTTTTTTTATGTTATGGAGACCATTTTTCAGGTCCCCACAAAGATCTGTGAATGCAATAAAAAAAACTAAAAATGCCAAAAGTCTTATATTTAGTTTGGTTACTCATGGTTAAGGTTAGGGTAGGGGTTAAGGTCGTCATGTTGGGATTAATGTTTTATCTATAGAAATGAATGGAGAGTCCCCACAATGATATAATTACAAACCTGATTGTGTGTGTGTGCGTGTGTGTCTGTGTGTGTGCGTGTCGACATATTACATCTATTAAATTAACCAAAGCTTTTATCCGAAACGAGGTACAATGGAGACAGGAGGGTCAACCAGTCCTGGGGCGTTTGCAGTAAAGGGCGGTCACCAACCGTGACATCACTCTACCAGCCGTCGGATTTTAACTGGTCAAACCCCCTGAGACTCATTTTAGGAAAAATGTTAAGGAGATTGGAAACCTACCTAAAAACACAAGCGAAGGAAATATTAGTACAATTACTGCATCGCTGCCTCATGTCTTAAGAAAACAGCATTATGAGTTTCATTTAGGTGTGCTTTCTGTGTTCCTTGTAGTTTTGTTTTTTGGCTTTTAGATTTGAGTCACAAACTGCAGTTGTGTTGTCTGGCCAAAAGGAGACAGCAGAGAGTCATTTTTAGGAAAAGAGGCAGGTAATCTTTCAGATTGGGACATTTTTCCATTGAATTGCACCAGAAGCCTTTGCAGTAGCCGTTCTGTAGGAGGATTGGTATGATTTCTACGAGTATCAGTGATGTCTGAGTTCTGCAATGTCCCTGGAAGGAGTCCTCAAGGTCCCACAGGAAACGATTTATAGATAAACTCTGAGAGGGACTCCTTCCTACCTCATTTAGAGAAGGAAGCTTCAAGCCAGGTGACAAATGAGTGTGAGCTTGAAATGACATTTCAGCAGTGACTAGGCTTCCTTAAATATATTCAGTAAATCTGATTTCTAATCATTTATATTATAGTTATTACCCAGGTGACCTGTACTGGTTAATTCTTATCATTCTTCTTATCCATCCCTCCAGAGGAAGACACCAGAATACTGTTGTAGACAGCAGCACAATATAGCCAGATATGCAAAACACCAAATACATTTTACTTAAAAAAAAACACTTTGTTTATATCTGAAAATCCAAGGCATATCCAAGGCTAATGTATTTGTTTATTGAAGTAATCGCATGCCAGTTACGTCATTACAACAATTGATTTCATTTCCCGCCAGAAGACAAAATGTCCCTTTTCTGTGCTCAGTAGTGCATTTAAAATAAATTAATGCAAATATTACGTTCGCCTTGCTAAGGACATTGAGCAGGGCAGATAGCCACTGCACACGCTGAACTTCGGCATGTGCTGGGAAAACAGACATCGGATCCTAGGCAAGGAACAGAACAGTCTGTCACTAAGCCTTGATCAAAATGAGCTTTGGTGGTGCTTTCTACCTTAGAACACTGTTGGTGTCTGAACTGGCATATTTACAAACAATAAGCATACATCCTGCAATCTTTTCCTATAATTGGAAGGGACTGTGCAGCCCCGTTCCACTGATAAGATAATGCAGTATTGGTGAGAGTTGTATCCTGTACGCACATTTGGGTATGCGCCAGAGAGCATCCACTGGTGCAAATATGTGACATACCTTTGGTCTGACAAGCATCTCTCTGGCCGTGGGATAGGGGGCGCTGTTGAGCAGGTAGGAGGAAAGGACAGGGGAGGTGGGAGGTATGTACAAATGTGGGGGCACACCTGCTGGCTGAGATGGCATATACTGCTTGCAGGCTGACATGAGAGGGAACGGAGCCATCGTCTGGCTGGGGGGAGAACTACACCTGCACCCCACCCTCGAGAATCGGACCCAGAAGCTGGCGTCCGTCCAGGGTGTCCTGTGACCGAAATAGTTCTGGTGGAGGGTGAGCTTTTCCTGTCTCCTGAAGGATGCACTGTGTCCTGGTCACACACTGTGCATTTTCAGTAGAGTTAAAATTGGACAAAAACACAGAAGGTTCATATCCTGCTGTTGACTGACTGAATGCTGACAAACTGAGATAAATTCTAGCCGCTTTCTGGGTCAGTCGCGCTACCTCTTCTCATAATGAATTTGGGCCAAAAATGAAGCCCAATTCAAGGCCAAAGTTTCAATCTGAATGCTTTGTTCTAAAAGAGACACACACTTAACAAGTCTGTTAACCATGTAAGGCATGGAAATGCTTCTCTGGAAGCGATCACGGGGAGATGCTACAAAAGAGCCTTTTAAGCATTATTCAGTGAGTCTGCTGCCGGGAGTCCACATGTATTGCAAAAAGACATAAGAAATGCTCTTTATTCCTAATGAAAGAGGTGCATGACCGGCAACAGTGAATCATGGGGCTTCTGCTGCACTCTCACTGCCTGCTGCCCACAGAGAGAAAGTCGCATGAAGGAAGTGGCAGTGTCTGTCCTCGGCACAAAGAGGGCGTCGCTGAGGTGGCCCGGCGCTGACAGGCAAGCCATCGCTCACGCCATCTCTCTGTCCCAGCACCGAAGTGAACAGTAGACCTCGCAGAAAGAGAGACTGTGGAGGGCCTCCAGCCACAACCGGGGTCCTGACTGAACACAGCTGGGGATATGACTGACCACGACCTTGACCCTTACTGACCACAGGTGGGACCCTGACTGAACATGGCTGGGGCCGTTTGAAAATAGGCACTGATCTGATTTACCACAGCCAAGGTCCTGACTGAACACAGCTGGGATCCTCACTGGCTACAAGTGGGGCCCTGACTAAACACAGCCAGGGTTCTAACTGACCACAGGTGGGACCCTGACTGACCACAGGTGGCACCCTGACTGAACACAGCCGCAGTCCTGACTGAACACAGCCGGAGCCCTGACTGACCACTGGCAAGGCCCTGACCAAGCACAGCCAGGGCCCTGACCAAACACAACCAGGGCCCTGACTGAACACAGCCGAAGGGCTGATGACCACAGTTCCCCAAGACTGGTTGACCCTCCTGTCTCCAGTGCAAGGCCCTTAACCCTAAAACTAATTAGCACTGCATTGTGAGTCTGGACTTCACTGTACCCTAGATATGTGTGTGTCTAAGGCCTAGTTCAGCTTCCTGCAGATGAGTTGTAGTGCAGGACCCTCTGCGTTCCAGGATGTTCATACTTCTTTTGCCGATACAACAGGCAACTGTACTGTAACAACAGGTCTGGGGTAGCGCAGATAAGCAAATCTGCTCGTTTATGAAGTATGCATGTTATATATCATTTCACAAATTTTACTAAAACTAACTGCATTATCTATTTACAGTAAGTAAGGATGGAGACAGGGACTGTACATGGCGTTGCAGTTAGAAACATTTTATTTTAGTTTGCAGCCATCTGGGAGTCTTTATAATCGTGTATTAAGGAAACACACAAATGCCGGTGTTTCCAGGCTTCCTCAGCCCGCTTTTCTTCAAATCCGTTAGCCATATTTCTTTTCAGTCTGAACACAGAGGGCAGAAAAGGTGTTTACATACAATCTGGCCAAATCCCGCAGGCCAGTAAACGACTGCATCACTGAGCAGACAGTCAGCCTTGTTTCAGTTCTCGAGCGGTACGCGCCTTCACGCATGGCCCCCCAATGTGGTCTCTATGGTTCACCCCTGTGATAAAATTACGTCATCACAACGGCGTGTGCAGTGGCGCCCGCGTGCACAGTAAGTATTAATCGGCCTGGAAGAAGAGCATGATGGGATCTATGGCACTAAAGAATTCTTATGCACCTGTACTTGTGCAAATTTAACACTTCATTTTTCATATCTTGCAGACGCTTTTGTCCAAAGTGACGTACAGGTGAGGCAAATACACATTACAAACAAATGGCAAAGAGAGCTCCATTTCAGCATGTCCAGGCCAAAGAGGGGACCAGATCAATGCAGACCACCTGCACAGCACCCACCTGCACCCCCAGACAGCAGTACCGGCAAAAGCAACTGTACTTGTCTGACCTTCCTGTGCAGCACGGTTAAGTGTGCCGGCCTGTGAGGTTCTGTCTTGTGGACTCGGCAGCTATAAGTACAGCTGGCTTTATGGGAAGGTGGATGAGGTCCTGATTCTTCCAGCAAAGAATTCTGGCCAGGTTACACTGACTGCCAATATATCCCAGCTCAGACACACTACATAAAACAAAAGGGAACTGGGCGGCCTTAAAAATGACTAATGCTTCACTTTAATATTCAAATAAATATGGCCTATGTTTGTGATCAAACTGAGGTCCCTCTTCGTGTAATCTTCTTGTGGCATGGGATGTCTCATGCATATATGAGTATATATGGACGTCTCACTGTATGCTTGTTCATGCCTATGATCTGTCATTCTGTTTTTACTCAGCTATATTGTAAATGAGGTCCCTACCTCAATGTATATACACAAATATGGTTTTTATACATCTGCAGAAGGAATCATGTGGAGCATGTGAAATGTGCAATTGTTTGCAAGACTGGAAATACACTTTACTGTTTAGTCCACTAGGGGCAGCAGCGTGCATGCTTTTTATTTGTTTGCTTTTTTTTCTCAAGAGAGCAAACTTCTGCTCTTACACAAGTAGGTGAAAGTTTTTTTTTCTCAGTGAGTGTGTTTTCAGTGATGTCCTGACCTTTCGGTGGTTTTCCCCCCCCCACTTAACCAGCCCTTGTCTAACATGTATTATTTTATTTATTTTGTGGAAGCACTTTTCTAAATAATCAGTTACTGTTATAGCCCAATAAGTAGTGCATTAATGTAAACCACAGAAAAATGGGAGAATGAGAATGGGCTTTTCTTCTGACATAATTGTCAACCATAAATAAAAACAAATAAATAAATAAAAATGGATTTCTGCTTGTGTGTGAAAGCTGTATAACATAAACCTCATTATTTGAGAAATGAAACAGGAAAACACCAATGAGTATCACTGGCAGGGAGTGTTAGCTTTAATAGCTACCCATACGTGATCTTTTTCCCTTCAGAGGACAGCGACAGACTGAGGCTATAAACAGACATACAGTTGTCCTGAGCATGTTTTCTTTACGAGAATTTCAGAGACTTACATCAGCCAACTGTATTTGAGTGTAATAGTATGTTTCTCCAGAGCGCGCTTAGCTAACCCTGAGATATACCTCTCCAGCCCAATGTCGCTATGTATAGACCACTCTTCACAGTGTCTCTAATGATCTCTATTTTTGAGGGGGAAAGCAACTGCGAAAAGGCGTCATCACAACAGTCAGCAAACATACATGGCGAGAGCCGCGGCAATTTGCCAGATGAAGCTTTGCAGTGCCGGGGGGAAACTTCTGGGCCGCGTGGCAGCAGAAACGCACCTACGCGGGCTGCGCGGGGCAGACGGTCAGGTCGGAAAATGAGCTGAGTCAGCACGCTTCTGAAAACGCAGACGTTCACCTCAGCCACAGCGGGGGGGGGGGGGGGTGTCGTGTTTTGAAGGGAGTAACAATGTGGGGTGGGTGGACCAACTCATAGCTTAAAAAAAGCCAGAATGGGTTCTTCAAACAGGAAACTGTGGTCTTTCCATTTATTTGAACAC
>JAODLD010000136.1:12077001-12103670 GCA_026781065.1 Mormyrops boulengeri | reverse complement strand
GTGGCACACTCCAGCAGGGTGCAGGTCACACTGATTGTTCAATAACCCCAAGAAACCTGTGCGCACCAGTACTTTGGGCCCTGGTACGGAACAGTAATAAAATCATCGCTGGGCCCCTGAGCAAGACCCCAGCAGCTGCTCTATACTTTCTGTATACTTTCTAACCCCAGGCTTTGGTCACTTGTACATCGCTTTGGACAAAAGAGATTGCTAAATAAATGCAATTGTATCTGTTCCCTCTTGCCTGTGCCACCCAAGCATCAAGAATCACATGTTTGGGGAAGGACTGTATTCCCCTGGAGGGAGGGAGGGGGTCAGAGTTATTGTCTTATCTTACTTTTGCTCAGGTTAGCAGAGAATATAACACAACATTTATGAACCTTAACCTTTATTGATGATACCTTATATATGGTCTCTGATACACGCAATTATTACCATGGCAACCATGCCAGAAGGGTTTTCATTTTTCAATTTTATATTTGTCAAAAGAATAGTAAATTAAATATTGTGCGTATGAGTCAGCCACACTCGGTTTACACTCAGACACACTGGGCTTTGTTGCAGTCCCTGACGAATTCCCCCTGGCCTTCTCAGGGATAGGGAAACCGCTTCCTGTACTAACTCGGTCATGCTTAGCTACTCCCTTACAGCAATTTTCTCCTTCATTACTAACCTCACCAAGGGTAAAGTGCATTTTCAGTGTACAAATCACACCAGTGAATTCATCACTCCATCAAATGCTAAGAAGCACTGGAGATAGGGAAAATTCTGTGTGGAAATCGAAGGTTCAAAAATAAACCACCTTTTACTATTCTATCTATGAATTTTAATATACTACCTAACAGATTAGCAATATTTGTTTTAGAGGGCTGAACTTTGTTTACTTTGTTACTTTGTTTTCATCTTTGTTTGCTTAGCAGACACTATAGTTCAAAGTGACTTGTCTGGTTTACGTTTTACTCATTCATAGAGGTGGATAACAGAAGCTTAAAGAACTTCTACTGGGTCTTTTATATAAAGTATTCGGGTTACACAATTCTTTGCAGTACTGATTTGTGGGAAACTGATTGGCAACCTTTCAATTCTCAATTCTTAACTGCTCCAATATGTGGTGCCACATTATTAACATACATACACTATAGGGTCACTTTGTCAGGCAAAATCTGCAATATCAGGCAGGAAGCCCTTTTATCTCCAGAAGTATTTCTAGGGTTGTCGGGTTTTGAATTGGGAAATGATGCTGGTATACTGGGCTGTTAGCTTTGCATCAGTCTGCAGGCTGTTTGCATTAACGAGCAGATGTACCTAATTAGGTGCTTAATCAGTGTATGTACATACATTATGTATTAGCCGTGTCTTCTGCTGCACAGTGTTAGAAGTGCCAGGACCTCTTGGTTGACATTAAGAAGCTGGCTTCTGTTATTATAGGAAAACATGCTAAATGAAAGCAAAAAATAAGGCAGTGAAAACCTTTGGACAACTGGGCAAATATAGCAGTGGAAACTTTTCTGGTGAGAACTCACCTGAATTACACATTTGCATTTAACATAATCAGCACTTTTGGGGGGCCACTGATCTCATCTCCACATATATGGATATAAATATGTTATACAATATAGAAACATATATGTATTTATTCAAACAAGAACAATTGAACTAAACATGATGATATTTATAATGCTTATATTGAAATAGATTCTATTGATCTATTGCAAGGGCTTCAGTTACATGGCCCCTTACACATTTATACAGAATCCAGTTAAAATATAAAATGTACATTAAATCGAGTTATTTAGCAGACATTTTCATACAAAGAAACAGACATTTGAGAAAGCTGGGTCAGCCAGTCCCTGGGGCGATTGAGGTTAAGGGCCTTGCTCAAGGGCCCAACAGTGACATCACTCTGTCTGCCATGGGATTTGAACCAGCAAAACTCTGATCATGGGCTACCCTTCAGAGCCACACACTACCCAAAGCAAAGCAAGCCAACAGATACTACAGAACCATTTTATTTCCTACACGATTCTAGTTAACACAGTTTGCTCGTCCGCCATGAGGAGATGTTCACTGGCTATATCTTTACAACAGTCTGGACATTTTGTTGTGAAATGTTTCACCGAAACAGCTGATTGAAGCATTTTGGGCCCTGATTCTAATTCATCAGTTAGGTAATCATGTCCCTGACCTTTCTTATGAGCAAAACAATTACTGAAATAATGCAAAATCCAGAATGGAGAAGTGGGTCGATTAAGTAACCCGGAGTCATGCTTTCCCCTATAGCGGTCTCATGGAGAGCTCCTGTTGCTCAACTCTTCCACATATGCACGCTCTGCACTTTTAGAAGAAATAATGCATATTCTTCTAAATATTAATGTAATGGCTTTTCACGTGTTTATTTTTATATGAGTTAAAATATCTAGAATTTCCAGTTAATATCCCATCCTGTATACTTTACATTGACCATTCCTGCCACTTATTGTCACCTATCGTCAAGTTTTAAAAAATGCAAGCCATTGACAAGGAGTATGTACCACACCTGATCTCAGGCAGATAGTAACTCATCAGGTAGGATATAAAACCTGTTGGATACCGGCACTCCAGGATCAGGGCTGCCTACCCCTGTAGTGCGTGATTTTAGGTCTTTAGACACACAATGGAGTTCAGAGTCAGTGGTTTTATATTACACTGTATAAACAGGCCCTCTATGACACCATCCAGCCACCTTATATATGCATTTATCCCATGCTGGGCTGTGGCGATCCTGAAGCTGATCCCAGGAAACCCTCATTTTGATGATTCTCAAAGAGAGATTTGTGTTAATCATTCCAATCCCTAAATACTTGCAGTCATATGCATATTGTCATGCCCCGGTCGTCCGCTCCGCCTGTGTGCCACACCCCCTCGTTAACCACGTGTGGAATCCCCGTGTTACCAGCTGTGTCTAGTCTTGTTTAATTGAGTCCATGTATTTAAGTGCTTTCCAGTTAGTCTTTCCCCAGTCCTGTCATTGACGTCTGTATGCTGTTAGTGTTCTCAGTTTTCCTAATCGTGCGTATCCTTAATAAATCCCTCATTCCCCGATTCCTGGACTCCCTTTGCCTGCTTCCCTGATCCGTGCCTGCTTCCCGACATCACACACACACACGCACACATACAGGTGTGTAAGTTTGTAATTATATGTTTGTGGGGACTCTCCATTCGATTCTATGGGGAAAACTCTAATATATATATAATATATACAAGCAAAAGATCTGATCTGATAAGATCATGCATGAACACCTCATGAAAAAGATCATTCAATAAAAAAAACACATTATGACCTTTAATTGACCATACGTTGAACCTCTAAGCAACCCATATTAAAACAGAACTTACAGTGTATGCTTAATTATCTTCGTTATCTTTAAGTGACGTGCGGGCTTTCCCAGAACATAATTATCAAAGGTAATGGTTTATTATCACAGGGTATTTAATATGCATAAAGAGTCCTTTGAAAGGCATTTAAAACACATCTGACTAAACAGTGTGACAAGAATCGAAGGGTGAGCCAGGTTAACAACAGCCACAATGACAGGAAGATTGTAGTTTGCCTGTGTTACTGCTGGCGTTATCTGTTACCTAATCCGGTATGTGAGTTTTAGCTCTCAAAGGGCACGGCATTACCCATCCTACTCTAGCACACTTTTTAGGCAGAATCTTGTGAGTATAATGCCACTGAAATTCAATTATGAAATGTAAGCGAACTTAAAAGCACACCACTGCATATTTCTGTTTATCTAACACACATCACACCATGGCAGCTTTGTAACCTTATGGGTGTGTGTGGCTTAGCAAGTAAGGATGATGTGACTGGAGCACGTAGTTTATTTCAAAAAGGCCCTTAACCACCCCCCCCAGCCCAATTGCTCTAGGGATTGTCTGATACTGCATATTTGCTCATAGGTCACTTTGGATAAAAGTCTGCTAAATGTGTGGTGAGCTTGCAATTAGCAAGTACTTTCCACATGGTATTTAGGAACACCACACAGCAGTGGGGGGGGTAGGAGGAAAGGAGGGGGGTTCTTCCTCATGGGTCCATCTTTCAAGAAGGGATGCGGAGAAGGAGCCGTGAGAAACTGGCGGGCAATCTTCCTGCCGCTCAGGCCTGCAGGCATGGGGTGAGCTGTGAAAATGTTACAGCCGCGGCAGGACTTCTCAGCCGCACGCCAGAAGGTGTTACAATGTGTCTTTAAATGACAGATGAGGTATCTGATGTGCGTGTGTGAGTGAATGGTACGTGACTGTAGCCTGCGAAGGGTTGGTGCCCCATCCTGGGCTGTTCCCTGCCTTGCACCCATAGGCTCCAGACCTCCTGCGACCCTGAATAGGACAAGCGATTAAAATGGATGAATGGATGGATGAAGTAGCCGCTGGCAGACTAATTCACCGTTTGGTTGAGAGAGAGGAATCGGCAAGTAGTCTCACAGCAGCAGATATAAGATGGGAACTCCACGGAGCTGCAACAATCAATTAACAATGAAGAAAGCGACGAATCACCCTGTAAAGCTAATTTGTTGATTTGAATAAACCCTTTGAAGATAATTTGTTGATTCTGGTTCATTTCCTTTTTTCTTATTGCATTTAATAGAAATCAGCATTTCATATATTTCTTGTATTGTTCTGGATATTTTTGAACGCTCCTGACATGACTTATACTTACTGAATGATTAGAATGGGGCAGGGGCTTACCATGGAATTTTCCCACCCAGCTTCAGACCCGGATCTTAAAGCCCTAGCACAATTCAGGACTGGGAATCAGGCTTCTCTCAACAAGGCCTACAGCCTTTTGCCAAAATGCAGGCAGTCATCAGGAGTACCAAACAAAGAAAAAAAATTCCACAACACTGCTTGTTTATGCTGTAGGACCCAAAGCGGCACTGGAATCCGGAGCTTTCACAATCAGCGCTGCCGGATTTACAAAAACACAGCGGATGAATGGAGTCCAATGGCATGTTATTTAAACCTCACTTTCCGCCGCTGAAAGGCTCTGGGGTTTTGATTAACTGGGCTCTTGCACAAAACGGCGTGATGCAAGGGGCCCGCGCGACTCCCAGCCCATTGATCTCCAGCGGCAGTGGCCATGGGAAGAGGAGCAGCTGATCTCCCCCCACAGCCGTCCACCGGAAGGCCGTTTCATTAATCAGCCAGCTAACAGCTTAGCGGCTAAACTTTGCCCCTTCTGGTCCATCACAACCATGGGGCGGGGGTTTTGCTAACGATAAACAAAAAAACATTTTCCACATTATCCAAATATTTATACCTATCTCAATAATTCACCCCATAACATTTAAGCAGAAACAAAAGATAAATTAGGCTAAAGCCTGCCACCAACTACGACATGCACCTAGGGATCATAAGGTAATGCTATTCGAACATGCTATGCTAATCCCATTAGCTTCAGACACCTATGCTGTGCCCTCTGTATTAAGCAGGCTGACTGAAGTATTTCCTCTTTTCTAATCACAGAGCAGTGGAAACGGAGCGCAGGTCAACAGCAGTCTATGCTAAATAGGACACACCTTTTGGCTACCTCACACTTAGGTCTCGCCCTATTCTCATATGCATATGTCACCTTCACAAGCTGCTTTTCACTGTGAAGAGCTTTGCTCTCATGGGGATTATATTACCTAACCCGACATGGGTGGTTCTCTTAGTACAGAAAAGACCTGCAGTAAAATAAAATTAAACTCGAGTAATTGGTGATTTTGAAGTGCATCGCAGGACAAAGGGCAAGGTGACAAATTCATCCATCATGATATTCATATTTCTAAGCCAAATGATGCATTTTGGCAGCAAATACAGCAAGCACAAACACGAAGTATTCAAAAGAAATAATATTTTGTATTAGTGGAGATTTAGTATACAGCTACTGGCAAATGTGTTTGTTTTTTTTTATGATTAACTTGATGTTTCTGCTTTGCACAGTAAATGTTTCCATCTAAAAGTCAGTCAGCCCACGGTCTAGGCAAAATCATGCTTGTTTCAGTAGTCATGAGACCACATTAGTCTGTATTTTTCGTTACAAAAAAAGTTGAGAAAAGCCTCCTACTCAGCATCTCTACCAGAAAGGTGTGACCTCCCCCCTCCTCCCCCGCACACAGACAGTGATAGAATTTAGGACCACAGAGTTAGAGTAGCACATACATTTACGGGGGTTCCCACCAAAGAAAGGTGCTGTATTTCCTTCAAAATTCATTCAGAGACTGTAAGTATGCATGTGTATGTAATTTCTGTATTGTTTGTATAGAGCGATCACGCGTGGCGTAACTGGTATTTGCAAAATAACAGGGTTTTTAAATAACAAGCTAGTCAGACTCGAACCATAGTTACAAAAGACTGTGACGTCAAAGCTTTCCCCCAAACTAACTGAAATCAGTAATCTAAAAGTAAAATACACAACAAGCATAACAGATAGCATACAAGATTTAATTACTGTGGATATGCTGCAAAAGTCGGGACATTTCTTGCAGTGAAATTTTATGAGCTTTACCACAATTATCCACTCATTATCACGAAGAAGAGGTGTTTTATTTTACTGGAGATAGGACAGATTTTTCTTTGTCTCCATTTATCATACCAGGGCAAAGTATTGCATAAAAAGTTCCATTAGCTAAGATTATGGTCAAATGCTATAAACACACAAACTTCATAATTAAATTAAAAATAGGCATACAAGCCTAAAAAAAACCCTAAAAATTCATCCATTCATATCCCTTTACAGTACAGGGGAATTACAAGGCACAAGGCAGGGGAACCCCCAAGGCAGGATGTCACCCCATCACACAAGCTCAAATTTTGTGGTGAATTGTATGTATTCATAAATAGATTATTCTAATGGCCTTGCCATTTAGGCCAAGGAAACAAACAAGTAAACCAACATTAAACACTTCAGTGCAAAGCTGTGCACATATGGATGATTCGTATTTCGTGGTTTAACTGACACAGATGCTCATTTGTGACGTAGCCTACATTATTAAAATAATTTTTAATGCAGCTGATCATTTTTCTGGAGCTATTCAAGTTATGTAACAGCGTGGTCTCTCCCGGGGTTTAGGTTTGCATGTCCATCTCCCCAAGCAAAACGCTTCCTGTTGCAGGAAGAGGCGCCATATCAAGTATCAGTTTCTTGTGTTTCTGCTAATGTACATCATCGTCTTCATCATTTCCCCACCACTTCTCCTGGTGACGTACATCCTGGTCTTTTTCCGTAGCTAAGTGCTTACGATAATATTTTAATTTTACGTTTTATGTGTCAGTTGCAAAATCTAGGTTACTGAGACTATAGGTTTTCAAAGGCACCTGTATTCACCCATTTAAACAGCTCCCTAAAACATCTATAAATGCATAATCCTTGCTCGTGTTTCCACGTCAGGTGAATAATAAATTACTCAATTATGGCACGCATTAATGCGAATCAACATGCTGGACACACCTAAGCTTAGTCCACCGCTCTCTCATAAGTGTGACATGAATTACTATCGCTTTAATCAAGTATCACTTCCGATGCTTGGCAAAAGTCTGGGCACGTTTTACGGCGGTGCCTCCTTAAAATTCATCCATTGTCGGTAATCGTTAATCCAGTTAGGGTCCTAGATGTAGAACAAGTCAGCCGATCCCTCTTTTGAGCAATTTAGAGTCATAAATCGGGCTGTAAAAAGCACGCCTACGTAATGTGTGAATGTGGGTTTTGAAAAAAATAAAGCATGGGGACCCGGAAGAAACCCACACGACCCTGGGGAAAATCTGAAAACTCCGGATACAGCCGGGGCTGCAAGCCGAACTTGAAATGGAGCCGATGCAACAACTTTACCACCTAAATCGAGCAGGTTGCATAAAGCATGTACTCAACCTGCACGCCACCTCTCAGTGAAAAACACCCTAAACAGACCGATCTAAAGAATCCGATCATATTTACTGTAAATCTATCTAACTATGACAAGAAGTAACGCTGCGAATTTTTTCCCGAAATATTATTGTTAAATAATGCTCGAATTCTTCCCGATGTATATTCAAAAAACCGTAGCGAAAGTAAGAAAATGTGATGAAACAGAAGCATTTAATTATTTCGTATAGTTGCGTAACTTAATGTAGACTGACGCCCCATAGTAACACATATGTTGTCTCTGAATAATCGAAATCATAGCGCTCCTGCCTAAGAGGTTTCCATCCATCCGTCCTTCCTTTTCCTTTTTATCTCAGCTTGTTAGTATTTTAATTACTCAATGGTGCAATACCATCACAGGCATTGAGTCATGCAGTAGGGTGGGGCAGATCGTGCTATGGCAAACTGTTGCTCATGACCTCATCTTAACCTTTCCATAGTAAACCCAATTTTTCCATAAAGGGGATAGGCATTTTTATGGCTATTTTCGGATCGATCCGACTCGACGACTACTTCGGCCAAGTTAATAATAGGCTTAATAAAAATGAAGATGTTATTAAAGTGGACTACTGATAAACTGCAAACTATGATGCCATTGGGTAGGGTAGGAAGCATTTTAACAGTTTCGGCTTTTTTTGTTAGTATCCACGGATAGTGAAATTGCAATAATGTGGCGTGTTGGTAAGGAATGTGTAACTTGTTGAAAGTCGTCACAATAACAAATAGCGGGGGGAGCCACGCCTCTTCCTAGGCTAGATGTGCATTTACAGGGCGGGGGGCAGCGGCACGGCGCGTCCGTCGGCGCTGCTTGGCTTTGTCAGCCTTCCTGTCATCAGAAAAAAAAAAGGCAGCTAGGCGGAGCTAGGATGTCGCAATCACAGGCAGTCAGCATCATTAACTTGAAACCCTACTGTAAAGCGAGTAAGGGATATTAGACATTACTGTCCTATAACCCAGGGTGGACGCAGTTTGCCTGCTGCTTGGAGATCGACTCAGGCTGGAGGCGACACCCGATCGAAGTGGATCGTCCGACTAATTGGATTAAGCCGTCTGTTTGGTGCTGGGAAGCAAATCGGTTTTTTGATGTTAATTTATTTACGCATCTCCGACAATAAGCACTGCTGCGTTCCGACGTATGATAAAGAGACGCTCGCTGGACATCCGACTCTCACGATCGCCTTTTTAAAGTTTGATCGCAAGCAAGGAAAAAGCGGCACAGGACAGTGAGAAGCGCTGCCATAGCCCTCCGGTGAATCGGTGTGCATGTGAAATATCGGGAACTGGGATTGATCGCTAATTCAGCGGGAATAGCGAACAAAGAGCCCCGTAAGGACAACAAAAGCCAGCACCGGTGCATGGTGAAAACTACGCAAGTCCGCTACTACAAAGCCATCCACCACCATTTAAGTCGATCGCAACCATATATGAGTCGACTGCCTTTTCCTTTCTTTGGGAAAGTTCCGGATACGTTTAACAATCGCAAAAACCAAAGGCGACAATTTAACGTATAGCTGTTTCATTACTTGTTTTTCTTTACAGTGCAATCAAGAAAAATTAATCGCCATTCTCTTTATACTGTCTAGTTTTTTTTTTTCGATTCAGTATCGAAAGTAACACTTGAAGTTTTTTTTTTTTTATCTTTGAATCTGATTTTCGCAACATTTATCTTCTGGGAATGTTTTTTTGAGAAAAACAGAACACTGACGAACGGGAATTGCCGTAGCATTTGTGCGGATTTTTTGGAGAAGGGCAGATGCCTTTGTCTTCCACGGACGAGGTAAAATTCAGTGTCTTTTTACGTGTTAATGCTATTAAATGTCAGATCCGGTCGTTGCTAGTCAACATGCGCAGGTCTATCGAGTCCTACATGATTAAAACATGAATAGTCCTATAGGGTTACATGGGGAAGGAGGGAGGAAATATCTCGGTTAAACTTCGTGGAGGCGATGATGCAATTCTGCTTCAAACTGTATCAGAGAAACGACCCCATTCACAAGTGCAGTTACAGCTACGCACCCAGACATCCTGTCCTTGGGTCCTGTTTTATTATTAAAAGCGGGGACATCCGTGCCAACACACACTTAGCAAATACTGCGATCGTGCGTTGCTTAACTTTTAATTTGGGTCTCCCGTTTTTGATCACTTGTAGCGAACTTGCTGTTTTCTGTTTATAAAAGCGGCGATCGCCGGCTGCCATTACGTCCTTAAAGGCGAAATGAATGATCCTGGCCTTACAGCGCTGACACATAGCTCCGATTTGAAATATTTCGAAATAGCTGAAGTCATTTTTTGTTTTAGTAATGCAGAATCACCGGCTTGATCATCCTGCACGGCGTCACAGGCTGTTATTTAAAAGGGGATGCAGCGGCGCTTATGAATCACCTCTTCCGCTGTCCAGTCATCTCTTTGTTACACATAAGCATACTGCAATAAGGGATATTATGCTATTTCAGCCTGCTTGGTACATTAAGAAATCCAAGTGATCCATTAAGGTTTAGATGCTCCACGGACATCGCTATTGTTTTACTCATATAAATGTAGTACGGATTGACTGGAATTGTGGCGTCAAAATCATCGCAATGATTCGTACTCCCCTGGGGGGCTGTTCAGTGGCATTTGGATATATAATACGGGAGGAATAAGTTGATCATGACCGTCATGCAGGCCTATTGTCCTCGAAAGAAGCGAGACGAGCGTCAGTCCGGACGCCAAGGAGGGGGTGACGTCATACAAGTCTGACAAAATATGGGTTTTATCTCCAAAAGGGATTTCCGTGCTTTAGCACGGCTGACTGCGATCATTTCTTCAGTTCCAGTATCCTTGCGTCAAGTGACCCGATTATTGGCAAATTGCATGTTTGTGGTGCAATATTAGGTTAGCTTACCTGGTATAGCAGTTTTATGCTGGAAAGTTGCCAACAGCACTTGGCTATCTGTTGCATATAGTTTATTCATTATAAGGTCAGTTTTTCTTTGTTGTGAAGTTGTCACTTGGCAGTGGCGTGAAGGACTATGTCTGTCTTGCAGATGAGTGTGAACCTGCAGCCTGGCCCATGCACTCTTCCTCTGCGCCTGAAGCGCGTGGATTTTGAGGAATCCCTCGACGCTGACACCCCGAAATGCAAGCGCCCCCGCCTGAGCCAGCCTCCCTCTCCGAGCCTGGCCCCGTGCCTCCGTCCTCTGACCCAGAGCCCAAGGCCCAGCGGGGGGGAGCAGCCCAGCGCCTCCCGGATCGGACCCTACATCCTCCTGGAGAAGATGGAGGGCTCACAGATCCATAGGGCCGTGCACAGTGTCACGGAGAAGGAGTACACGTGCAAGGTATGTCACATCACTCGTCTAGATCAGATGCATTTAATTAAATGAGAACCCAGATGGGCAGGGAGAGAGGACTTCCCTCACCGTGCTGGGCACAGTGTGTTGTGGGTTGAGGTGATAGGGACGTGTGTTTTTTTTCTCATACAGCGGGTGTTGTCATGGCATTTATCAGACCGTAAGCATAATAACAGCAGGGCGGCTTTTGCACAGAACTTCAGAAGCACAGAGATCCCCAATGTGCTGAAATCTCGTTATAGCCATACAGCACTTTACTTTTGATGTGTCCGTGCTCCAGAAGGCAGATTTCTGATTGCAGGTAGCATGAGACCTTTGCTCTGCAGGATGGGGGTTAACCCCGCTGACTGCCGTTCTGACCCGTAGGTGTTTCCCATGAAGAGGTATCAGGAGCTGATCGCCCCCTACGCCCTCCTGCTACCGCACGAGAATGTGGTGCCCATCTCGGAGGTGGTGACTGGTGAGCACAGCGCCTATGTCTTCTTTGAGCGCAGCCATGGTGACATGCACTCGTACGTGCGGACATGTAAGCGGCTGCCTGAGGACGAGGCGGCTGGGCTCTTCCGGCAGATGGCGGCCGCCGTGGCTCACTGCCACTGCCGTGGCGTCGTGTTGCGTGACCTCAAGCTGCGCAAGTTCGTCTTCACCGACAGGCAGAGGTCAGTATCCCCCTCACCCCAAAAAACAAAAAACCTTTGGGACGTGCTCTAGGCACTTGCAGCTTCCCATGCCACTGATCAGTAAAGTGACGTCGAATCCAAGTCTGTCCATTAAACTACCAAGCAGTAGCAGGGAATACTGTTAGCAAGGTGCTCCTGCAACCCTGGATGCACAACAACGGAATGAAGCCAGTATATTCAGAGAGTTTTAATGAAGCATTTCTGGGGAGGGTGGGTGGGTTGTTGAGTTCTGGTTCAGATTAAAGGTATGCAGTACCCACAAACAGTCAGTATCCTGTCCAAAATCTGAGTTGTGATTTTCATTTAAGAGATTATTTTGTCTGTTTATTACTTGTGTAATTTAAAATTCAATTCATTTTTGCCGGTATCTGCTGCCTTGTTAAGACTGTTAGGTTTCCATACATCTTCAAAAGACACAGTTGCGTAAAACGGTCGATGGGTAGATAATCAGCGGGAAGGTACCTTGCCTCTGTTTCGGGTAATGGATCCAGATGGCAGCCGCACTCCCGCCCGCGAGCACCAGTTACGCGCGTCACGTGATGGCCGCAGTCCCCATGAGCCGAGGGGTCTCTACTCTCCGTCATCCACTTGGCTTTCCTTCAAATGGCGCGCATATTCCGTCGAGATCTTGACGGAAATGTCAGGGCGCGTGTTGAGCGAGTGAGAGCGTCGAAACTGAACTCCCGTGGGGCCACAAAAACAAGACAGGCCTGCGGGGGCGACGGGTATATTTGAGTCATCAACACTGAACTCCATGCGACTCAAGATATTATAGCGATGGTGCAAACAAGAGCAGGCAAACTGCTCTCTTGTGCGAGATCGAAAATCCTTCCATGGTGTGCGGTGATATAGTATTAAATGTCAGCACTGTGTAGGTTAGTTTCATGGCTAAAAAATGGACCCTAAATTTAGCTTACCACACACTTTGGCTTTGGGCTATAATGAGAAACAGTCATAGATTAGCAGTTTAATAGCCATGTATATTTTCAGCAGAAGTAACTGTCTGGCCGTGTCCATTTAGATTTGCATCGTGCATTCTGATTTGCATATGTTAGTTCCTCGAGTCGCGAGTGTTAGCTATTGCCAGGGCTGATGCTACCGCTCTATACCATTGCTGTTTATAGAAACATTATGTTAGCGAGTCGCTTCGCTGTGCATCTGTTTGCCTGTGGGCTGTCAGATATTAATATGCGTTTTTGTTTTTTTTTTTGGTTTTTTTTCCTCGACTGACTTAATGCAAATAGACGTGTGAAGCAAACTGTTAGGCTCCAGAAAAAGAACTAGCGCTTCCCGCTTACGTAACTTGTCACGACTAACTTTCACTGTAGGAGCAAGGTGGTACAAATGTCACAGTGATGACCTGAGAGAATTAAAATTTATATTTAACGGCTCCCAGTGTTTTGGGAATGGGGGAGGTGACTAATGTTTCTTCTGCCGCCCCTACAGGACGAAGCTGGTACTGCAGGACTTAGAGGACTCGTGCATCCTTAAAGGGGAGGACGATTCCCTGACTGACAAACATGGCTGCCCGGCCTACGTCGGGCCAGAGATCCTCAACTCATGGCACTCATACTCAGGGAAGGCGGCGGATGTATGGAGCCTCGGTGTTGTGCTGTACACCATGCTGGTGGGCCGCTACCCCTTTCAGGACGTGGAGCCTGCAGCTCTCTTTGGCAAAATCCGCCGGGGGGTGTTCACGGTGCCGGACTCGCTCTCTGCCAGCGCCAAGTGCCTGGTGAGGTGCATGTTACGGAAGGCCCCCTCAGAGAGACTGGAGTCCAGTGACGTTCTGCTGCACCCCTGGCTGAATTCTCCCAGCCCCTTGGCCACCAGCAGCCACCTCACCCCCAGGAACTACACAGACCAAGTCGTACCAGACTTTGGAAAAAATGAAGATGAGGACTTTCTGTAATTCAAAGTAAAATGAATAAACGAGAGACTTTGTTGAAGTCTACATTTTCCTCTTCGTGTTCTCCAGTGATGAGAGTAGTGTTTCACCTGCAGAAAGCAAAAATAGATTCTCTATCAAAGGAGAACCACGCAAAGCTGACAGGGGAAAGATGGACAGTCCTTTCTGAGGCATTTTTAGGATTGTAATGTTTTCATTGTGGTTCAGCGATTACCCTCAATACAGCTGTAGTTGACAAAACACCTGGCAAGAACGGTGGCTTCACGTCTGCTGCTCGGACCTGCGATAGCGACATTCTGCGACCTTCTGCTTAAATTGAAAACGATCCTCTCCTGAATCCTGTCACCCGCCCTTGCATCGTCCAGCCAATTCATACCAGTATTTATCCCATCATGTAGTCTTTTCCATTTCGAGAGCGAGCAAAACTGTTGGTGGAAGACGCCTGCAAGAGACAATTCGTCTGTTTAGGTCTAAGGTGGCCGGTGTGAGTTACCTCTGATGTTAACCAATCCTGGAATACTTGATGCACAAGAATATTTGTGCCCTTTTTAGTACTGTTTGCATAGTTTGCAGTGAAAATCTAGATCTGACCGTTTAAGTGCCTTTTTGTCTTCTAGTTCCTGTTTTATCTCTATTATTTATCCTCACCAGACATAGACAGAACCAAATACGAGGTGCTTTTTGTAACCAAAGAATCGTCTGTAGCTTTCTTCAGTGTATAGACCTCTGTAAACTGAACCCTTTTTTTCATTGTGGATGGCGATAGGTTGACATTCTGCCTGTAACAGTGAAAATTCCCCATTTGTTGAAGTGCAGAGTTTCTTTTTGTATGAAGAATGTGCTCTATGTTGTCCTGTGTACGCTGTCTCGGTTCCCAAATAGGTCCACCACATAATGTCCGTGCCTGCGCCATGCTGGGGAAGATCTGGATGAGGGTGACAGTGAACTGGTCCCAGTACAAAACCCCAGTCTAAAGCTGGCGGAGTCACGGTTTGCGGACCGTAGTGAGGCATTACGAAGAATCGGACCTGGAACCCGCATAACTTCCTGTGTTCACCCCATGCTATTGTTCTTGCATTCAGATCACCACCTTTTTTGTGAATTTTGTAAATAAACTTATTATGCAGAGAAAATGCACACTACATGGTTGTTTTTGTTTTGGGGGTGTGTAATAAGTCCCTTAAAATAAGTGTATATTTTTTGTTGTTGCCAATAAGAAATAAAAATCCGAAAAAGTAACCTTTTGTCCTCCTTTCTGGATGAATTATAGAGCAGCATAAACTGCATTCTTACCATTTTGCTACAAAACATTTGATCACTTTGTCACATCCTGTAAAAAATGAGCACAGGCATTAATATGAAGTGTTTAAATGTTATATGAAGTGTTATAGTTTTTTTTCACTAGCTGAAAAATGAACAAAAATATAATTACAAATGAATCTATGAAACAATACAGTGTTGACTAGTTCCAGGAAATTACCATGGAAATATCACTAGAAATGACTAGAACTCAAAAATAATGCAAAATGTATCACAGCCTATTTGGTTAGATAATGTTCAAAAAGGGTTTCTGATTAATTCTGACAGTCTTTGACTTCCTCTCAAGAAGCAAATGTTTCTTTATCCTGATATACATGCGTTTTTATCCGGGACAGTCTTAAAAGCAAATTTGAGACTGCATGGTAAAACGATTTTCCTATACTGATTGACGAATTCGACAGAGAACTTTAAAGATAACCTAACCTATTTAGATTAATAAGTAATGTGTCAAACGCGTCATCAGCCGAACTTCTGTTGAACTAGTTGTTGTTTATATTGTAAAATGAATTTCTACAGGGTGCCTCACACTTCCGGGGAAGGGGCTTTGAATCCCACCCCTGTTCTCTGTGGAGATTGCAACCCCCCCCAACCCCTTGCAGGCCAGCGATGTTTCCAGGAAAACTGGCATCTAGTATCTGTGCGTATTTCTGGTTTCACTTGACACATTTTAAGAAAAAAGCTTTGGGTGTAAACAACACCTTCAGACTTGTGCAAGTTCTTCAATTCAAAACCATATGTTTTCATAGCCATAAAATGATTTGTCAGTGTGCCTTGTTTATGAATGAAATAGAAGATAAACAATGGCAATGGTCATGGTGCTGATAAGCTCAGGTTTCCCAGTGCATAGATACTGTGTTACTAGAGCTTGGCCTCTGAACAGATCCCTGCTACATGTGTCCTTGTGTAACCTGCATATTCCTATCAGATGGATATCAAAATGTCATTACGTAAGAATATACACCATTGCACTAGCTATGTAATGTCACCCTGCAAAACCCAGCAGTTTGCTGGGAAGGCTGGAAGGAACTCGGACTCTTAATGCCAGGATAAGTATGTCTCAGAAGAACAGGATGTGGACTGTGAGATTTCGCCTCAGTCAACGTCATTCCCTTAGAGACCATGTGAAATGTCCCACACAGACGGCTGTGTTCCTCACTGCAGGATATTCTATTTAATACTGTCCGCTATGAGGATGTGCTTTTTCCCCACTATTACAGAAGCGTCTATTCACCAAAAACAGGTGTGGTAAGGGAGGAGTATTTTCGTGTGGTGAGGGTTTTGACATTTCTTCAGTTCATAAGGCGGCCCTCATGACTTGGAACTTCCATGTCGCTCTTTTGTATTGCACTGGTGCACTATATGACTAGGAAATACACAGCATTCAAACAGATTCAGGGCAAAGTTATTATTGTTTAGGAAAATATTCCATTTATTTAAACAAAAACAAATCTTTGGCAAAAAAACCCTCAAAAGTTAGTTTAATTCTTTACTGTGCTTAAATAATTCAAGGATTAGTCCTAAAAGTTTGCATTTATTACTCTGTTTATTTTTCTTTTTTAAGGGCGGTAATATTTGAAGGGCACTTTATCAGTGTATAATAAAAAAAACACTAAAAACTAAATTAAAAGGGTTAAAAACAAACAATACAATAAATGTTTCAGGTCCTTTTAAGAAAAACTGAAACTAAACATATTAAAATAAGTGCAGCAAAAATAAATATAACTCGGGCTTTAATTTTAAATTGACATGTGAAAGTTTGTATGTCTATATCTGGAGTGAGGATTATTAAACAAGTGCAAATACACGAGTGAGGACAAATATGTTTAGGAGGAATGTTTATTGGATCAGACATCCAGTAAAAGCATAATAGCTTTGAAAAACTTTATATTTATATACATACAGAAATAAAGAGAAGTGTGTGTATATGTAAGAAGACAAACTGTAAAAAAAATATAACACATCTGAAGGTTAATTATTTTTTTCCCACAACTGTTAAGTGAAAGGTTACAAGTTTGTCATTTGTCCCATTTCATTTGGTACCCATTTCCAACAATACTAATTCACTGCGAATTCTGCGTGAACTCATGTTTCTGAGTTCAAATGTACAAGCGAAATATAGAATTTAAGATCCTGTACAGAAGTCACTCAGAATTAGACAAACATTACCTGGGCCCCCCATTTGATGAAAGTGGAGCCAAGCTACAAACACAATCATAGTTCACCAGTTTAGCAAGCAACAGTAGCTGCCTTCTCACACTGCAATTCTAATGAAAGTCTTATGAAACTGTTACAATACCTTGATAGTACTATCATTAGACTGCAATTCAATGACATTACAATCCCCTAGTATTTCACACTTTAAACTCAGCACAGCGCAAGGTTTCAAAAAGTCATGCTATTCGTGTTCTTAAACCTATGACAAATAAAATGAAATACATACTTCTTAAGAACACACCCTACAGCTAATTCTGTTCATTCAGTATCAAGCCCACTTCGTTACATCCATTATACTTTAGTTTAACTAGGTTTACTTAGGAAAACTACAATTGTACACCCAACACAATGGGTTATTAACAAAAAAAACACAGAAAATAAACCTCAGCACGAAGGGCATCATGGCAGAGTTACTCAGATTCGTTTGAGATCTACAAAGAGACTGCATTGTGTTAAATTCCTCTCCTGGCCAACTTGCCAACAGTACAAAAAAAAAAAAAAAAAACCTACAGATAAACAGGGAATCCGATCAGTACTGTGCACTAAAGAAATGGAATTTCTGCAACACCTTAAATTACTCACAACCAATTATTCACATGTCAAAACACAAGCAAAAAAATAAAATGCAAGCCCAGCTTTGGTTAAATTAAAAGCCAAGACAAAAGAATTAACCCAATACTACATTACAAGCCAGCAACTGACTACTGACTGATCACAGGTGTGGTGGCTTGGTTAAAAAAATTATTCATCACCACAATCTGGTGAAAACAACTAAATTCAGGTCTCAAGACCTCATTACACTTTTCTGAGTTATGATATGATTCTCACAGTTATGGCTCTTCTGGCCTCAGGACTCTATAAAATTCACCAAAAGCATCCCGGCACACTGCAAAACACAAAAGCCAGACGGCAGTATGGATGCTCACCAACTTAAAACCAGTGGTTTCATCACTAATACAGCTGGAAAACACTTTCAGCATTCAGCTTGTGAAGACAGAATGTGAAAAATCTTATAATAAAACCTCAATACATACATAGAGGAGTATATAAAGTGTACAGCGACAATATGTTTATATGTATAGACTAAGACGAAATAATGAACTGGTGACATCTAGTGTCCAAAAACAGAACTTTAAAGAGAATTTCATTAACCTTGTCGATGTCCTGATTCTGAAGCATCAGTGACAAGGCTCAGAAAGGGCCTCACACTATACAAGGGCTGCCAAGATTGGAATGATGAAGCAGGTTTGGCACAGAAACAATTCCTTGAACATGAATATTGTACTGCATACACTGCAACAAAGCTACCAGCATCACCCAATAAAAATAATGGTATTTTTTTAATTTTCTCTCTTAACCATATAGCTAATATACATTATATGTACGTGTACACACACACACACACACACACACAAGTAAAATTCTTATACATATTCTTATTCAAAGTCCATTTTCATCTCTCTGGGTATACATTTGTGTAGGATATTATGGTGATATTGTACATAGAAGGAATATTATTCTCTGACTTCCAAGTAAAAACGTTTAATATAAAAACATTTCATATAAAAGTAAAGATATATCATCAATATAAATAAAATTAATGCCTAAGGACAAGGCAGAGTAGTGCAAGCTTGTGCAAGAAAAAAGCAAGGAAATAAAATCAAGAATTGCTGGAACAATCAGATTCATTTCTATGGTACTGCCTCACACTCTAGCATGCGGTCGGCTTTCCAATCTGAAAAAGTGAAAAATGAACACACCAACTTTAGGCAGGATGCATGTCGAGTTAAACGCTTTATAAAAAATGCTGGTGTCTCAACTGTAGGCATACTGGAGAGTAGCTACAGGGAAGAAGCTTCCGGAATGCTGAGCCCTGGATTCATCAGGTGCACGACGTGCCACACCTGAGGAAAGAAAAGGCACCACGATCAAGCCGGCATCAGCCTGTGAGACGAGCGCCACGGAGCGTTCACTCAGCACAGCATGCTGTATGAGTGACTGCAATACACAACATGGGCAAGCAGATTTATACACTGAATGTTAGGGTTCTGGGCAGAGCCTCAGCGTCATAACTGTGAGCAGAAGCAGTCAAAACGGACAGCTGACAGATTATTCAGGAGTTACAACATACGTACGCTCATATTTGCCAATATACCATAGTAAAGCAGTGAGAGAGAGGGCACGCCATAAGCTCCGTGTTGCATGAGGGGCCGTGCTGATGATGGGGAGAGGTTGGTTACCTGACCAGGGATGCTCACCTGTCCTCATCAATGTTCTCCTCTTCCTCAAAGCTCACCTCCTCTAGATCCAGATCCAGGTCATTCCCAGTTTCAGAGTCCACTGGAGCCATGAACACACTGACGCAAAGAACACATGAGGCCCTCTGAACTCACAAGGCAATTTAATTGCAAAAAATTTTGTCAATTTCCACACAAAGCCACCATTTGCCATAGACTGTCATCAAGCAGTATGTCTAACGTACTGTATGCATGGGAGTAGAATAAACAGTGGTTAGGGTGAGGCAGCCCGAATGACACAAGGGAACGTCATCCCCCAGCCTCACCTGACAGAATGGTGCCCCTTAACCTCAGCTGACAGAACAGCGCCCCCTAGCCTCACCCGAGAGAACGGCACCCCCTAACGTCACCTGACAGAACGGCGCTCCCTAGCCTCACCTGAAGAACGGCACCCCCTAGCTTCACCTGAGAGAACGGTGCCCCCCATCCTGACCTGACAGAACGGCGCTCCCTAGCCTCACCTGAAGAACGGCACCCCCTAGCTTCACCTGAGAGAACAGTGTCCCCCATCCTGACCTGACAGAACAGCGCCCCCTAGTCTCACCTGACAGAACGGCATGTGAAGAAGACGATCCGCTTGAGCCTCTTGTTGTAAAAGAAATAGTTGAATGACCAGAGGTTTCCCTCCTCCCCATATGGGTCTGAATCCAGGTCGGGCCTGTAGCTATTAGCAAAATAAAAACATGGTAACATGGTAGCGTAAGAAACAAAATTGGAGAAACTTTCATTCCCGAACGGCATTTCCCTCAAGCAAGGTACTAAACCCCATTGGAAAATAAAAGAAATACTCAGCTGAGTGAAGACTTAACGTCAAAAACTGATACCGCTAAATAAAGATGGACAAAAACACAACATAAAGTTGCAAAAAGAGAGCGGATGCAGTGTGCCACACGTGCCTGTAGATGTCACATTCCGAGAGGCAGATCTCGTCATCGATTGCCTGCCAGAGTTGGGGCTGAAGACGACTGAACTCACCCCCTGCAGCTGAAGACAGGCTGCTGTTCACGGCATTGAGCACCTGCAGACACATACAGATGGCCTTAAGGGGCACCCAGGGCCCAAGGAAAGTCTCATTTCACAGTGTTCCCTATGAGAGTGACTGCATTCACTTTGCAGTAACTCTAACCAACTGAATCGGTTAATACTATGCATGACTGTCACTTCCTTCAGACAGAACTTTGGACTGGTCGGCATGCACCCTTACCCAGTTAACACTGGGTTCCTTGCTGAAATCATGGCTTTTCGTGCGGCTGAAGTCATAGTCGGGACGAAAGGAGGCGTTGAGGGTGGCGATCAGGTAGAAGAGCGTCTTGCGGCTGCACTTGTCAGACAGCGGGCCGTCTGCCTCGTCGCCGCTCTGGCTTTGGCTCAGCCTGAAAGTTGGGGGGGGTGGGGTGTTGGGTGGGGTGACTTAACATTCTTTTTTTGCAAGTGGCAAGTGCTTCAGTGTGTCTATATTAGGAAATTTTCAGAGTTTCACATAGCTCCCTGGTCTTACCATCATCCGAGAGAGAACCAACAGGAAGCAACAGACAGCCACTTTGTTAAGAAAGTGGAGATGTTCAAACCTGACACATTTTAAAAAACAACAGAGAGTGGCTACACAGCTCTGGGAATGTGTGCCTTCAAGTTCTTTAGATCCAAGGTGCTTTATTGCAAAAACCTGGTTCTGCTTCAAAATAGGTTTACAGAATACACAGCATGCAAATTTAAACACCTAGGCTCCTAAACTAAATTCTGCAGGCTTGATGAAGAAAAATGGACCTTGAATGACAAAGAAACATTCTATAAAGCACAAACCAAGCTGTGGGTTTGCATGTGTACTGTGACCTTACTTGTTGGGACTGACCCCTGCGGTCTGGGGAGGGGACAGAGCCTCGAGCACATGCGGAAGCCCCTCCTGACAGAACTGCTTGAACATCTGCTTGTCTTCCCCTGCCATTTTGCAGGAGTAGCTTTCGATCCTAAGGACAAAGTAAAGGAGTCTCATACACTCCTTTCAAACACATATCACATACAGAAACGTAGCACAACATACATAAACACCTCCCACTCACTCTGTAAAATAAACAGCACCAATAATAAGAATATCACTTTGCTATTGATGAACTCTTAATATTATTACAACTGCTAATATTAACAGTAAAATATAAAATAGCAATTAATAACAAATCAACAATTATAACAGTACAACAACTGCTACTACTAGTAGTAGAAATAATAATATTAATTTCTGTACAAACAAGTATCCCAAAACAGCAAGGCTCCCAATGAACAAATGCTGTACCAGTGACAGGAAAATATCCCTGAAATTACAATTTGAAAAGTGTAAGTTAAGTCCGTATTTCTGCAAAAGTGGGAGAGGGGGGTTTAAAGCTGCCCGGGACGGACTTACCGCCCTATTATCTGGCAGTCCCCGGTCTCTATGGTCAGCTGCGTGTTTATGGCCTCGAAGCTTGAATTCTCCAACAGCTTCATTTTGTTTTTTTTTGGCTTCCGCGACCCCCTGCAGCGGACGATCCGAGCTTCGGCGCAGGTGACAGGAGTCGGACGCGGGCAGCAGACGCGCAGATCACCCGCGATGCAAATACTCAGCGCACCAAGCAGCCCTATGCGCACAATTACAGCCCACGCTCCCCGTCTCACTTTTTATTTTATTTCCCGATCGGGTAATATTTCATGCAAATTGATAAGAGAAGCGTTAACTTTCCCCCCCCCCCCAGGCCTTTATATCCTCGGCCGGGCCTCCGTTTACACACCGCTCGATAAGAGCGACTCTGGCGGCCGGCGATCAGCACTCGCCCGTCGGCGAATTAATACCTAACACTTACGATCTGGAAAGGAAAAACTCCGGGTAAGATGCAAAATAATTCCAATTTACGGTCGCGGTATCGATCGTTGTCGAAGGCTTATGCTACTCCTCTGTCTAATAAAAACGTCTTCCTTTTTACTATGAAATTTCCAGTACCGTCCATTAAATAAACTGAAACGGAATACCAAATTCCTCATCCCAGCTCTTTAATCCTAGTTTGAATTGATATGCAAGGCTGTTAAAGCCTTCGCTGCAACAGCTGACTTTTTTTTATCTGAAAACTCCCAATTTGTGTAAAACTGCGATCATATACTAGCTACACATGCGGAAGGCTCACGCTCCTTCAAACGTCTGTATTTTTGTACAAATAATGTGTAGTGTGCTACCTAGACCAGGCGGTGGCGCCACAAACACATTGCGGCGCTTTTCCTCTTGTGCGCCTCTTTTCATTTCCTATAATTAGATCTCAAGTTTTATTCAGTTAAAGATACTTAATGTAATGCCGTGAGATTTTCTTAGAATTTATCCTTCTCCAAAAATGTTTTAAAAGCAAATTAATTTTAAAGTTGTAACTGAATATATTGCACTTGTTTTGGTCTTGATTTTAAATTCTATGACTTATTTGTTGCGACCTGTGCATTTTCATTACGAAAGACGGAACCGTAATTTAAATCATTTAAATGTAAGTTTCACAAATGTGTCACAGTTCCTATTGTGATTTTCAGCTAGAAACTAGTTTTTCAACTTGCTACCTTCGATATTATTTCCCCCAAACGTCTGTTTCCACAGTTGGAGCTGCAATAAGCCAATAAACATATATGACACCGTCCATTCAATTCAGTGCTTCCAGATCCAAAGTAAAATATTAATTAATAATTGTTAATGTAAATCGTCAATCGATAAATTCTCAGCACTATTTATTGTTAGATAATTGCTTATTATTGTGAAAGGCACATTGGGCTGTTTTAACAGATGTCCTGTAAATCTGAAGACTTTAGTCGCCTGTGTATTGTTGTCCATGGTTAATTACGTTTTACAGTTTTAGCCTACATTTTAATTTTTATTTATGCCTGACAGTAAGCGCATAACTTTGGGTTGAGCATTGGGGGGTGGGGTGAGGACTCCACCCATTTAGGGGGGTCCAGGGGGTTGAATTGGCTGGTTTTGATTATTAGGGGGGTTACAACCCCCCACCCCCTTCATAATTTGAGCCCATGCCAGACAGTCTTCATACAGACTCTGGCTACAGCTACGGTCCATCTCATTTTGTAAAGGGTCCCTTTAAATACCTACTTCCTGGAATTTACTTTGCTTTCGCTTTTCATTCTGAAAGAAACTGATTATTATTTGACTTCTTGCTAAGAGTATGTAGATAGATAGCTTGCCACGTAAAGGTAAGAACATGGTAATTAACCATAGCATATTTGATTGCAAAATACACTTCTCTGCCTTGATCTACTGGCATAATTTGACTATATAATTACTGGCGTAATTGAAACAAGTTTCAGTACTTTTACTACTGCTTATACATTTTACTGTAATGAACAACCATGATGATGTTTGTTGTAGGTACCAACGACGATCAGCAATACTTTTGGAAATTTTTTGCGTAAACAAGTGTGATGTAAAAATGTAATAACAAAGCACTTTCGTTTTCAATGTAATTATTATTTATTCATTATTATATGTATTATTATGCGTGTATATTGCACAGGTCACATATATTGTCATTTGACAGTAAGAAATGGCTGCGCCTCAAGTTCCAGATTCCGACCAGTTGAAATTGGGTAAGAACACTGGTTATGGCACCAGCTGCGTTAAAGGGTATATATGGTTGCACTCCTACGAAGTTTAATGTAAATGATCGCACAGAGAGCTTCAAATGTATAAATGAACATCTGCTATGTGAAGGCGGTATTATGAAACGTATAGACTTATCATTTTGTAAACAAGCTAAAATACATGAACATCGGTCACATCTGTATCTCCTTCTTAACAGCGGAGGGTTTAGCTCGGTCCCTAAGCGAAGCACTCAGCAGTGGTGATATAGAAACTTCCTCGAAAAACGCGACGTTACTGGCGGAGTTAAGTCTGCCGGTATCCGTCAGGATCCGCGGTGAAGCGTACTCCAACAACCAGATACGGTCTGTCAACCGAATATCTGCCTATCTATCTGTCTGATCTATCTAATGTCACATATATCAATAAAGTTTTTGTCTTTCAGGCTAAAGGTCGGAATTGAAGACGCCGTTCAAGAATTAACTGCTCCCATAACATTGACTGTAACAGCAGATATGACCATCTCAGAACTGATAGAAAAGGTTTATCATACCCCACCTTTTAATTTCTGAATAATAAATGTTTAATAATAATAATAATAATAATAATAAATGTCTTCCAAGGGCTATTTGCCACCCCTCCCCCCTTGCAATCATATGATCCATGTGAGATATGCCCCTAAGAGTGTTCATTATGGAGCGCTATGCAGTGGTATCTGCAGGGGCTGTGTTTATCGTCACCAAAGTAAACATGAGCACGGGGCCCACAAACCACAAACAGTCACTGGGGGGGGGGGGGTTGACTTTTTAAGTGGGGCGCCAAAATTAACGAACTGGCCTCTGGATATCTGGTGCTCTTTGCCTTATTGATGTGGTCTGTGTCTGTATAGGTGAACAAGGACTTTGGATTTCATCCAAGCCTGCAGGCCTGGGTGATCGGCAAGCGCCTTGCCCATGACGATGAGTCGCTCTACAGCCATGGGGTGCGGAAGGATGGAGACCAAGCGTACTTATACCTCAGGTCAGCTAAGAAGGCAAATCTGAGCCGTGAGCAGCAGAAACAATATGAGGAAAACCAGCGTCTAGATGGTAATTCCCCCGGTTCCCGACCCAATAAAGTACTACTCAAAATATCTTAGACATGGCAGAACTTAAAATAAAAATGTCTGAGTATGTTAACATGCATTTATCCTCCTGAGATCCAGCAATTGTCTTCTGTAGAGGACATTACATTTCTGCTCTTATCTTTCATACTATACATGCTGCTCTTTTAGGTCCTGTTCCTTAAAGAGGACAATTAGGGCTTTGAGTAATTTATGTAAAAAAAAAAAAAAAAAGTTTAAAATCCTTTTTTGTCCTGGATCTCAGTTGGATATGTACTGAATGCAAATGAATCCTGCTGATTGAGTCACATAATACTGTTAATGACAGGAGGTAAAAATCACATGATGGCTGTCGTTATTCTGTAATGCAATTGCAGACATATAAGAAGCACAGTTCTGATGGTAAATAAGTACTGATCATGTATGTAACCTTTAAAGGCATCATTGAAATCATGGAAGCAGACTCACTTCAGCCCAGGGGTGCTGGAGAAACACTGGGTGTGCAGAATGAAGCAAGGAATCTCCTTCCAAAACTGCCCCTTAAACCTAGGCCTAAACCTAGACCTCCTCCAAAGCCACAGGTTGGGATCTAATCATACGAAAACAAAGCTGAAAAGAAAGACTTTGTGATAGAGGAGAGCATTCTTGATTACTTGTAGATATTTAACTATTCAGTTCTGACATGAGTAAATCATATGTTTGATACATTGTGTATTGTTCTGTAGGCAAATTCTCACTAGTGCACAGTACGGCCTTGGTCTGTTTTTGTACATATTCCTGTTTTGCTATTAATATAATTTCTCTGTCTATTACATCAGGTAGTTCAAGTTAGCCGTAAATAAACCCTTTGTTGTGCTAAGGGGACAGGTAGCTTGCATCTGCAGTTTGGGCACATTCATTGCTTAGCATATGCCAGTACTGGATTTTTGTTTTTGCCAAATCATACATTAATTTACACAACAAAACAGAAAACCTATTTATTGTTTATTAACCAATGCAGGAGATAAATGATAATTAGGCTGTCACATTTTGATTGTGTGGAGTATGCAAACTATTAATGGTAATTGGTTTATTTGCTGTCTTCCCCTTCATCAGTCTTGAGGCTTTCATGATTAATGGATTTCATGATTTTTGTTTTGTGTATGCTCCTGGCAAAACCTCAGATTATGTAACAGTTGATTCATGCCACTTTTTGATAATGTCCCAGTTTTATAAGTAGCATTTTATGTTAAGATTGCCATGACATTACATCACATAAAGCATTTATCAGGGCTGAGTCAATCATCAATCGCGCGCGCGCGCG
>JAODLD010000136.1:12062582-12076901 GCA_026781065.1 Mormyrops boulengeri | reverse complement strand
GTGTGTGTGTGTGTGTGTGTGTGTAGGAGGGGTGGTCATGTCCCAGATGCACGTTTGTGAACAAACCGACACGTCCTGGCTGTGAGATGTGTGGGGAACCAACGCCTGCAGATTATAAAATCCCCCATGACTACCAGGCAGATGCGGAGGAGGAGAACAGGCTGAAAAAAGAGGAGATTGCCTGTCTGCAATACCAACAGGTGGCGCTCTCTTCGAAAAAATATTTTTGTGTTACTCATTTACTCATCATTTATTTATTTATTTGCTTGCTTGCTTACTTAACAGCTTACATTGCTGTATATTTCTGTGAATAGATTGTGGTAATTAAGGGTACAACAGCAGGGGGTGTGAGCATATAACCATTTCCTAGTCCATGTCTTCTAGCCCATATACTGCCTCACATGATCCAGAAATAATCCAGGTCCTTTTAGAAGATATCGGATATTGGTTGTGGTGACATTTGTTACTAGAAGGCAACATTATTTACCGTTATTTCAGCGTTATTAAGTATTATTTGACTGGTCTTGCAACGCAACATTGAATATAGTTTTAACTTTGCAGGCACTGGAAGATGAAAGGTTGAGAAATTTCCATATTCTAATAGAAACGGAGGAACACAACCTGATTCCTAATCAAGAAGAGGTGGAGTGCCCCATATGCTTTACAGTGATAGCTCCAGGAGATGGCGCCACACTTCGCGAGTGCCTTCACAACTTCTGCAAGTATGACTCCCATTATTTGCCACTGGCTGACCTCCCTGTGTCTGTAATAAATGTGCCCGTGACAGCAGTGTGGCCTGTTTACAAGTATTCTTGTGAAATTGACAGGGATATTTTACAGAAGCCTCGAAATGCAAAATAGAACAAAAGAAAAACTTAATAAAAATAGATAGATTAATATATAACAATAGATAGATAGATAATATAAAACATGCAAAGCTTTGAGAAAACAGTGTTTTTTTGTGTGTTATTTCAGAAGCTCTATACAGACGGTCCTCTACTTATGAACTTTCAACTTATAAACTATTCAAACATGCGAACGAAGAGGACTGTAAGTCCAAATTGTGTCCGTTGGGCTCCCATTTCCTGTCCGCAACTTCAATTTTTTTTCTGCGCACCATTTCCACCTAGTACAACTTCTGGTCGCTACTCGCACCGCGCAGCAGCGTAGCGTGCGTACTCCCAGCATCCTAGTTCTTTGTACTTGCGTATACCCTTAAAATGATGTTGAATAACTACTTACGCACTTTTCAAGTTACAAACAGCCGTTCGGAACGTAACTCATTCATAAGTAGAGGAGCGTTTATATGCAAAACATTTTATGCAAATATGCAGACATTGTGTTTTTTTTGTTTTGTTTTTACAGGGATTGTTTGAAAGGAACAATTACAAACAGCATGGATGCTGAAGTGTCCTGTCCATACAGTAACGATGTCTATGTATGTGAAAGCAAGCTGCAGGACAGAGAAATTAAATCCGTAAGGCCTGCCGCTCACTCGCTTTCTCTGGGGAACTTGACTGCAGAATGAATTAAAACATATTTTTGCAATATGAAAAATTCTGTGTGTAGAGTTTGCATGTCCTTACATGCCTGCATGGGTTTCCTATAAAGGCTGTAATTTCCTCACACAATCCAAAGCCACACTCATGCTTTAAATTGCTGTTCGTCTGTGAGAGTCCCCTTTCAAGATCAGAATCTTGCTCATGACACCACATAACTGACCTGCGAATAATGTTACCTGACTAATGGCGACTGATAACGGGTGGATGACTAAATATGATTCGAGAACAGTCAATGAGGCTTGATGTGTTTCTCCTGTGCTCTGCTAGCTTCTCTCTCCAGAAGAGTATGCCAAGTTTCTGGAGCTAAGGCTTAGCATCGCCGAGACTCGCAGCGAGAACAGCTACCACTGCAAGACCCCGGACTGTGCTGGCTGGTGCATCTTCGAAGACGAGGTCAACGAGTTCGATTGTCAACTTTGTCATGAGACCAACTGCCTGCTCTGCAAAGTAAGCCACTCCCAAGTGTCCTTACCCTGATTTTTTTTTTCTGAAGCTGAAATCTACATTTAAATGAGGCCTTAGACATGGTCTCCCGCATGTATGAACAAGGGAACAGCTATTCTGGCTGAAAAAACGAGTCGGCCTCAGACAAATTGCTTGCAAAGCCAAATATTTTTAACCCCGCATACATAAATAAAAATATTCTAAAGAAATGAGCAAATTAACCAAAATTTTTAATTATTTACCTAACCCTTGCAAGCAGTCCTGTTGATGGTTCCATTAAACAGTGATTTCAGAGTGATTTCAGCTGTAAGTGTGATTTGAAACCTAAATATTCAGCCTGTGGTAAGTCTCCAGAATTTCTGAAATCTTTAACATTACCTTAGATTACTTTACTACACTTAACACCAGGTGAGGTGACTTATTGTCAAAATAATCATTTCAGCACTGACTGCCAAACTAGTTCCACTAAAATCAGTGCACCCTTAGTCTTCAAACACAGGAAATGTCTGCATCACCTGTAGTTGGATGTCCACTATACTAACCCACAGTATGTCTACTGCCTCCAGGAAGTGTGGTTTAAGCCTGCTGGTTCTCCTCTTTAGGCCATTCACAAAGACATGAACTGCCAGCAATACCAAGACGACCTGCGCATCAGGGCCGAAAACGACATCGCTGCCAGGCAGACCACCGAGATGCTCAACGTAAGAGCACCTTGAAAAGACGCACAGCCTTTGCCCAATCAGATCCGTCACATGACATTCGAACCCTAAACTCATGTCGTAATTGCTGTTCCCAATAGAAGTTAATATTCTGATCGTCATTACAGGGCAAAGTGAAACTGTTAATGTTTGGTTTTGTGATGAATGTGGTCAATCGCGAATGTAGATAAAGTTAAATGAAAAATAAAACGTCACGCAAGGCCTGACACAATTTTACCACAGTACAGAGCTGCCCAACATTAAATCTGAGACGCCAAATGTGTTACTAACCCTGACAGACCATGCTGCAAACTGGGGAGGCCATGAATTGCCCCAAGTGTAAGATCATTGTGCAGAAGAAGGATGGATGTGACTGGATGTGCTGTGTCATGTGCAAGACGGAGATCTGTTGGGTGACCCGACAGGCGCGCTGGGGACCCCAAGTACGACCGGCTGCTTCCCAACCCTGTCACGTGACACTGTGCAGGCACACAGATAGCATGTCTTTAGCCAGCTAACAGAATTGAGTCATTGCATGTGACACCTTATCCCTTTTCGACAGGGTCATGGGGATACCTCCGGTGGATGCAGATGCAGAGTGAATGGCGTACTCTGTCACCCTCAGTGCCAAAACTGCCACTGATCTGACTTGCAGGTTCCGCTGAAACGAATGTCTCCCCAGATCCACCTCTGTTCTTTACTCCTGACTCAAGGCTCGTTATCTTATCTGGTTCAATTATATATATTCTTCAAATTAAGTAGTGACGTTTTTAAAATGATTGCAACTTACTTTCCAGAATGGCTGCTTCCAGGGCCGATTCTAAGATTTGGCCCTTGGGGGGTCGGGGGTGGCAGAGCATGGCGGGGCTCCCAATGTTAACTGAAGGGGTACAAAATGTGTACAAGAACATGTGACAAATCACTAAATGGATTTAGAGAAATATTTTTTTCAGGAGGGCCGAGGCAAAAAACAGGGTGCATGAAGATCCCTTGCATGAGGTTGAGAATCATCTCTGGCTGTCTCTACGATTCTTTTCTTTGAAAGTACAGACACTAAGCAGTACTGTTTACCTTTTATAAGGGGCGCACACTTTACATGAGTGTATCTCTTACATTGAGTTTGTTTTCATTCTGTTGAATTTGTAATTCTGATGTTTTCTAAGATAAAAATAAAGGACATTTTTTTTTTTTGTCAACATTATACATCCAGCACCCATAACCACTTATCTAGTACAGGGGTTCGGTGAGCCTGATCATGATCATTAGCTCTAGATTACAGTCCAATAGGTTTGTCTCAATTATGTCATCATTATGATGTCATAATACCATTCCGCTATAACCAACCCCAAATCATGAGAAACAGCTTTGCAATTATAGTTTCCTATAAAGTTTATATATTGGTTTTCATTACAGGTCTGATACTAAGTGACAACTGTTTATGTTGTTTTTTGATTCATTTGATCAAAAATAAAAAAGGATCAAAATGAAAAGTTTTATGGTGGTACAGGTATAGATATGACAAACTCTTAACCGGATTTTGTTGTATTGATAAAATATTACTAATAAAAATGATGATGATGTTCATCCATGCCACTTTCCCTGGTGAGGATCAGAGTTACTCTAATAATGCAATATATACATACCATTGTGCAAAAGTCCTAGGCAGTTAAAGGCTATTTATCTGGGCAGTAAGTGTATATTTGCTTAGAAAACAGTGTATGAAACAGAACGTATGAAAATTAATAGTAATAGAATGAAAATAAACAAGAATTTCTTCTATTTTCCATAAAGTTACTATAAAACTATAAAAGCACTGCTTTGGTTCCCAAACCTCTCCTCAGGGGCACCCCAGCTGAGTTACTTCATTAACTTGGTTAAAATACTCAGTGACTGGGTTTACATGCATACAGTATGTACATGGTCAATGAGGCACTTATCAGCCAAACAAAGGGGGGAGTGGCCAAAACATACACAGGTATATTGATTGGTTGCTGATAAGCCTGTGGTGATTTTAGATGTTTTGAAATGGCTCAGCTGGCACTGTTACAGAGATTACAGCATAATTTTACACCGACATGATCTTTTGAACATATTTTTCTTTGACTTTTTTCCCAGTACTGTTTGTGTATAAACACTCACTGTAATAGTTGTGCTTTTTTTTAATTTTGCCTTTGTTTCTGGAAATCAGTGGGTTTTTTTTCCATGCTAAATCAGTCAGTTTGTCAACTCTAGTCTTCCAAAGACGACTAGATTTTTTTCCACCCATCTTCCAAACTGTTGCCCTGAATAGAGTTGTAACATTCAAGAGAAGTCTTGTCTAAAATTGCATTATTGAATGTAACTATTGCTAATATAATAATGAATTTTGAATTCATAACTTTGGCATCAATAGTACAAGCTGCAGACTATCACCGCATGTTTTTACCCGTTTTTTTCAAGCTGTCCATTTTACTGAACCCCACACCATTTTCACAAAATCGATCAGAATGGTACGTCAAACTTCTCAAGAATAACACCGCCGAATTAACGCTAAGCAACTTTTGATTTATCTTTAACTCAGCCAAGGAAGATTGATTTTTAATCATGAATATAAGTGAGGTAAATCTGAGCCATAGGGAAAAGCATTGTTATAAGGTGTACAAGAAATACAGAGTTGACATTACAAAGACCTGCAACATGACTCATGTCTTTGAGGCTGACCATTAACCCAAAAGATTGGAGAAGCAGCAGGTTGCCAAACAGACGTCATCAAGTTAAAAAATAACCCAACAAGCTACTTTCCTGCATCGTTTATTCAAGATGGCGTCATCGGCTGGTAGGAGTTTCCATGACAACATTTAGGGCAGATATCAGCCCAGCCAGGGACATTCATCCTACCAGGAGCCACATACCCCAGTGTATAAACTCCATCACACCCTGGTTGGCTTCATGCAGCCAAATTCAACCAACCTGAAGAGCAACAGGTAACAAAGTGATGGAATAATTAGATTACCTGAGTTCTGAGAAAATTATTCTCCAAGAGCCACGTTGAATGAATGAATGTGGTCCGTATGATTAAATTTCTCATCTCGTTTTCAAACTATTTGAAGTTTAATTCCATATAATATACCGTAATACTCTTAATATATACGTAATTTTTTTATTTCCTGCAATTAACAACAAACTAAAGACTGACGGCACATTTCACCATTATTTAGTTTGACTTGTACTTTCAACAGCAGTTGTGTTTGCTACAACACCAAAATCTAGTGGTCCCCCCACCCCCCGGCGTATCTGTAATTGTTTGGAAATAATAAATCTCTGTACATAACACAGAAATAAAGCTGAACCAAGCTTCCTTTTTGTGCAACAGAAGGTGGGCACCCTGTTTTACAGCCCTGCTAGCTTTAGGTCCTGTGATGAATCTAGACAACAGACTTAAGAGCGAAGATGTGAATATTCCTCAAACCAGGTCACTCCTTTCGGATGAACCAAAGGCACAACCCTTCCCTTCAGGCAAACACCAACCTAATCACATTTGGTAGCCAACCTATGTTAGCATCCTAAAAGATGAAGATTCAGTGAATTAAAAAAAATAAATAAAAAATGACCATGTTACCTAAATAGCAAACAGGTGGGAAAAAAAACTCCAGAACACGGTGCTTACAAAAAAAAACATTTTGACTAGAGCTACAATGAAAGGGTACTTCCGGTATGGTACTTCCGGTCTAAACAGTTCCTGGAAAAAGCCCATTTTAGTTTTCTGATTAGCTGCTGCTGAACTGCACTTCAGGCTGAGGATTAGATAGCAGGATTGATGATTAGATAATGGTGCTGACTGCCCAGTCGAAAGCCTAACTGGAGGCTAATCTGTCACCAACAAGACGGGGAATGATCCCTGAAGCATGCAACCGGTTTTTACACAGCGCTCAGTAATGGGGGCAGTAAGCACGCCTCCTGTCCTTCTGCATAGTTTAATCTCTGTGGGCAATACACTTATTTATATATACATGTATAAATTAAGGTCCACAGAAGTATTCCTCTCCACCGCCTTCTGAAGAAATGGAGAAAGTCCCAGTTGTTCTGCGGCAGTCTGATTAGGGGAAGAGGTGCAGGTCCAGTCTGGGGGCCCACTCCAGCGCTGTGTTGACTACAGCCAGTGCCGCCGCCCCTAGGGCTACTGTCAGGCCCATGACGGCCAGCCGGACAAAGCGTTTGGCCCGGGGGCGTGCCACCGCCACCGCTGTGCCTGGAGGTCCTGCCAGCGCGGCCTGCTCCCTCCTCCGCTGCCGCAGCACCGTGTCAGGCCGCTGCTGCGCCGACGCCAACTCAAAGTCCTTGAATGTGGAGGCCGCCATCCTGGGGGGAGGAGAGACAGAGATGGAGAGAGAGAGCGAGAGAGAGTGAGAGACCCTTCGGGCTACCGTTCAGCTACCATTCAGGGTGTCAGACACACACACAATATCAGGATCATCATCTGTGATTTATTAGCCTGTCAAAGTATTACATCTGTTAATGTAGCTATTAGGTCTAATAATGTAGCTATAATACGAAATAATGTAGCTATACCAATAATGTAGTTATCTAATAATGCAGTCATACTAATGCTATAGTATAATATCTAATAACGTAGATGTATACTAGTGATCCATCAGTCCATCCATCAATCCACCTGTCCATCTATCCATCCAGACACTATTCACAGACCATGTGGTAACTCCGATTCACCTTCACGTGTTTCTGCTGTTGACTGACTTGAGACTTGGAAACCAGTCCCAGAGGTGTGAGGCAACTTTACTAACCACTGTGCCGCCCCATATTATACATAATCATGTAGATATTATCTGTAATATAATCATATAATGAAGTAGTTTTATATTTAATAATGCAGTATATATCAGATCTGGCTTAATATTTCCCTTTTGGAAATGTCTGGTCCACAAAGTAACACATAAAACTGATAACTTCTTATGATTTTTATTTGTATTATTATTTATTTTATTTTTTTTTTACAATGAGTTAGTTGTGTTGTGCGTCAGTTTTGGCTGTACATGACTTTCTAATATGTATGCAGGGGTTGTTTATCTGAACAGTCACTCCAGTAGAGAATTTAACTCCTAAGGCTTAGGTTAGGTGCTTTACCGAGATTGTAAAACAGCGGCTGTTCACTGGTGCCCCACGAGAGCCCAGTCCCCTAACTCACTGCTGGCTGTGCTGCTGTGCCGCCTCCCTGGCGAGCTCGGACGGAGGGAACTGCACGAAGAGGTCCCCGGCACGGCTGATGAGCGGCTCGTAGGGGAGGTCCTGTGGGATCTGGGAGAGCAGGTGGTGCACAGAGGCCATGTCGCACTCGCACTCCAGCACCTCCTCCGCCCGGTGCAGCACGATCTGCAGCATAAAGCACAGGCACTCCCCCATGAGCAGGGCTAAAGCATACTGATCAATCACTGCCGCATTTTCCCTGGGTCCTAGTGTCCTAGTCTAGCTCCTTGAATGTGCAACGTCATTTTTATGGATTTAAATGAAAATAAATGAGAACACACTATTTTGACTGATTAGCATGCATTTAGGGGACTAAAGCATCCTGCCTGTGAGTCACTCTAATTAATGACGTCTTACAAACACAGATATTCCCCTTTAAGCAGTAGGATATGTTAGCTACACAATTAATAATAAGTATTTTTCCCAAGGGTACAACAGAAAGGGCTGCCCAGTAGTTGAAACCTATTGGTCATGGGTCCAGGTCCTACTGCCCAATATTCATTTATTAATTTACTGGATAACATTTTTTTTTTTACAAAACGCTAATTGAACTGGCAGTTTAATATGCAAGCTGCATAACACCCCTGATGTTTAAACACTTTCATGTTATAAAAATTAGTGTTTCATTGTATTTATATTGCTAATCATTTCCAAATATTTCATTCTCTGAGAACTGTTAAGGTAAGTTAAAAGCAGGTTTGGGGGGCAGTGTGTGGCTCAGCACACTGGGGACGTTAGGCTACTGTGCCTGAAATTAAAAGGTTCAGGATAATAATGGCCTCAAATTGTCCTCAAATCAAAGAAAGGTTTAGGCTACAATATTCTAACATTCTAAAAACACAAAAAATCTGAAATCTACTACTATTGCTAAAAATGTAGACAAAGACCACTCCTGTAGCTCCATCCGTGTGATGAGCTGTAGGTCAGGCTGATGCTTGGATCTCCATATATTTTATGACTGAATTAGGAATTTTTCCTTAAGACAGCCGCACAAAGGTTCCCCACAAGCCACAACAGCACTCCCTCACCACGGCTGCGAAGTAGATGGGCATCAGTGGGTGGCACGCCAGAAAGAAGTCGTACAACCGCACCACGTGACGGAAGTCTGCCAGCACGTGGCCGAACCATGTGATAAGCCAGCTGAGGGCGAAGATGGTGCCCACCTCTGCCCTGGGGACGGGAAAAGAGGACATGGACATGCCTCAGAGTGCCAGTCACTGCACCAGGCTGAGAACACAATTACACTCCCAGGAAGAAGATAAGGATCCATTAATATTAATTATTGAAATGCTTAGCAGATGTGCACTGATCTATAATGATGAGTGTGCCGTATAAAAGCATTGAGATCATATAAATTACTATGAAAATTATTTATCTGGGTAATAAATGCATATTTTCCAGTGGTGGAGTCAACAAATGGGTGTATTGGATGGTTACTGCAAACACTGGGGGACTTTAGGCCAGGTTTTGAAATGGCCAAGCTAACATAATTTAACAGACGTCATAGTTTTACACCAATGTGAAGATCATTTGAATTTCACTTTTAAACACAGAATTTCTGGTTTGCCTAAGACTTGTATAGTACCTTACATGCAGTGAGTGCCCTACATAATGTTTGGAATGTTTGCCTCCACATCTTGGTTTCACCATGTAGGAATGACCATACTTTATACACACAATCCCCCCAGGGCACAATCATGTTTGAGACATAGCAATGGCATGTATCCTCCATGATCCTAGGACCTATGTTGTTGGGGGCAATTGCCACTGGTAGGATCTCCCAAGACAAATCGGCGCGTGTGTGCTCCAGGACGAGCACCTGGTGGCTGGGCTTTCACCTGACTGGGCATAGCACAAAGAAATAACATGGGTCCCTGGTGGGCCACAGGGTCACCTCCCTCGGGAGATGGGCTCAGACTGTTGTCTCTGTGTACATACCGAGCACTAGTTGGGAGTGTTCGGCCTTCTCGGAGGCCTTGGAGGGGTGCTGGAAGAAGCCCATTATTCTGCTGGGGAACTTTAATGCTCACATGGGTAATGACAGTGAAACCTGGAAGGGTGTGATTGGGACCCATGGCCTGCCTGATCGTAATCCAAGGTGTACCTGGCACCAGAGAACACTAGGTGGCAATATGATGATTGATTTTGTAATCGTATTGTCGGATCTATGTCCGCATGATTTGAACACTCAGGTGAATAGAGGAGCTGAGCTGTTAACTGATCACCACCTGGTGGTGAGTTGGATACGATGGTGGGGGAAGATGCCGGATAGACCTGGCAGACCCAAACACATAGTGAGGGTGTGCTGAGAGTGTCTGCCGGAGGCCCCTCCCCAAGAGATATTCAACTCACACCTTCGGCAGAACAGAATATTTCGAGGATCTCCTAAATCCCTCTGATCCCTCGGAGGAAGTACAGTTGGAAGACTCAGAGGAGGACTTGCCCATCTCTAGGGCTGAGGTCACTAAAGTAGACAAATAACTCTGGTGGAAAGGGTTCAGGGGTGGATGAAATTCCCCCTGAGTTCTTGAAAGCTCTTGATGTTGTGGGGATGTCTTGGCTGACATGCCTCTTCACATTGCATAGCTGTCGGAGACAGTGCCTTTGGACTGGCAGACTGGGGTGGTAGTCCCAATCATTAAGAAAATGGACCGGAGGATGTGTTCACAATCCTCAGCTTCCCTGGGAAGGTCTATGCAGGGGATACTGGACATGAGAGTGCCCCCATTGATTGAACCCCGGATCCAGGAGGATTCCGTCCTGGTCGTGGAACACTGGACCATCTCGTCATCCTCACATGGATGCTGTAGGGTTCAGGGGAGTTTGCCCAACCAGTTTACTTGTGTTTTGTGGTCTTGAAAAATGCATACAACCATGTCCCTTGGTGCGTCCTGTGGGGGGTGCTCCAGGGCTTTGGGGTACAGGGTCCGTCAGGTCCCTGTACAAACAGAGCGAGAGTTTGCTTCGCATTGCCAGCAGTGAGTCAGACTCGCTCCCAGTGGGTGTTGGACTCTGCCAGGGCTGCCCTTTGTCACAAATTCTGCTCATAACTTTTAAGGACAGAATTTCTAGGCATAACCAAAGGGTGGAGGGGGTCCAGTTTTGGGGCCTCAGCATCACGTCTTTTTTTGCAGATGATGTGGTCCTGCTGGTGTCGTCGGGCTGAGACTTGCAACATGCACCAGGGTGCTCTGCAGCTGAGTGTGGGGCAGCCAAGGGGATCAGCACCTCCAATTCTGAGGCCATGGTTCTCGACCGGAAAAAGGTGGATTGCTCTCTCCTGGTGGGGAATGAGTTGCTGCCTCAGGAGAAGGAGTTTAAGTATCTCGGGGTCTTGTTCACAACTGACGGAATAAGGGAGTAGGAGACTGACAGACGAAATGGTGCAGTGTCGGTAGTAATGCGTACGCCGTACTGTTCTGTTATGATAAAGACGGAGCTGAGCCGGAAGGCAAAGCTCTCAAAATTCCAGTCAAACTATGGTCCAACCCTCACATATGGTCATGAGCACTAGGCAGTGACCGAAAGAATGAGATCATGGATACAAGCAGCCGAAATGAGTTTCCTCCGCAGGGTTGCTGGGCTCAGCAATAGAGATAGGGTGAGGAGCTTGGACATTTGGGCATTAACACGAATTCTCTTCCCTCAAGATAAAGGCACCTGCATGAAGTTTGTCCCCCATATGTTTCAGATTTTAACCAAACTGGTCTCAATCGTTTGTGCTGGTTTGTGCCACTGAAATTCTTATTTTTGCCGTTTTAGTTTCTGAGATCTGGCAAATCTGAAATCTTTGTTTACATGGTGGTGTCACTGCCGTGAAGTTGGCCCCCTATTTGCATCCGATTTCGACCAAACCAGTCTCAGTCATTTGTTCCGTACATGTGGTGGAGTGTGCCGTATTTTACAGATGTGAACGCTACAGCTGGGCGACATTACAGCAGATGGAATTTGGACGGGAGGAGCACGATGGTGATGTCACCGTGTAAACAAACATTTATATCTCAGAAACTAAAGCAGCACAAATAAAAATTTCAACAGCACATATGCAACAAAAAAAATGTTAAAGCCCTCCAGATGATGATCTCACAAAACACATACAGCATTCCAGAGGTTCAGCCATATCATTACTGGTTACTTTAATTAGCTAGGGAAATGCCAGGACTTTGTAAGCTGCAGGTTTACCACTTACTGCTGCATGAAGTCGTGCACCTCTGGGTTGACCCGCTCGATGATTGGCATGAGATAGTTTAAAATGTGTTTAGTGTTGTCCATTGTGGGGTCCATAAAATCCCTGCAAGAAACAGGACAAAGTTAGACAACGGGCCCACTACTGAAGCCCACATCAAGGATGATAAGAAAAGCTCCTTTATATCTAAACAACAACATCGATCACTGGAACGACCGATGCAATAAGAGCAGAACTCCTGTAGTTGGGCCCCAATATAATTATGAAGTCATGAGCACTCATTGGGGTTTTGGGCAGAGCGGTTACCGGAGATGGTGGGTAGAGAGCTTTTCCACCAGCACAGTGGCCAGAGGCTCCCCCAGGACCAGCAGGAAGGTGACCACGATGTCATGGTAACCCTGGTAGTAGTGCAGCTGAGGGTTACGCTGGAGCACCAGGAGGATGATGTCAATGAGCTCCTCCTGCAGGCCCTCGCGCTGCTCATCCGGCATGCCTGCACAAGGGCCACGTCCACCACATTTTAATCCATCCATCCATTATTCCATCCATCCACCACTGCTAGCCTATAGCCAATCCCAGCAAGCTCAGGGCAAGGCAGGGGGGTCCCCGGAGTGGGCTCCAGATGTGCAGACTTTTAAACCATATCTTCATCGTCATTGCGATATGAAAATGCGCAATAAATAAATTTTAAAAGATTGGCAGAAACATGACAAATGAGAAAAATCATTTAACACGCCACGCATGCACAGCACGTGAACATTTGACCTATCAGATGGAGCTGTCAGGTGAAAGTTTCAAGTTCACCCCTACTGCGGCAGCAGCCATTTACGTCAATAAAACACTGAATGTTTCTTCATGTTGTTTTTAAAAAGGGTGTGTTTTTTTTTTTTAATCATCATGAAAAAATCTTTTACATTTAGCTTGACAGAATAGCTGACATGCTATATATTTAGTTTGTTAGCAACATGTGTTGTCAATTATAACCATACATTTAGCTCAATAGCTATACAAGTCATAACACCATCGCAATATTACAATGTTGCTGCACATCGCAGGTTTTCCTCATATTGTGCAGGCCTAGTTCCAGTCCATGTCAAAGCACATATACACAGTGACAAACTGGGGGCAATTCAGAGACACACATGTTTCTGAACTGTTGAAAACAACTGGAGCACCATACCAACATAGGGAGGATATGCAAAATGCAGACTGGAGCTGAATCAAGACCAAAATTTTCATACGAATAAGAGCTTTGGAACCATGATATCAATACCAAATGAATACTGTAAAGCATTCCCATTTAAATATTACATTGCTTTGAAACAAACAGGCCTATATATATTTTAACACTATCAGCAAAATATTCATAATTAAATGTCATTTCATAGGTAGATTTAGGGATGTCATGATCGACATTTTGGTACCTCGATCTGACCTGATCCATTCAATATTTACAGCTGCCGATTCCCAGTCCTGATCCAGTCCTTTAATAAATATTCAAATATACATACACATACAGTAAGCCTATAGTTGCCCTATACTATACTATCTATGTCCCATTTCAATGTTTTGTAATGTACAGAGATCAACTTTCTTACCAGATAGTTCCATTTTACAAAACAACAGCTAAAAATAGCTATTTGTGCTTTTCATTTTATCTTTTGTATGAACAAGTTGCATAACATATTTAAATAAAAACATTTCAAATACAATAAAATCATTGTTCCACTGAGTCAAGCTGCATCAGTTCATTCTTCGCGTGTAAACCTCGTGATTTCACAGTATTCTTCCCTATGATGTCTCTGTAACTGCCTAATCAGATTTGATGTATTAAACAATGCTCTCTTGCCAACTCCACTTGAAAGGATGGCATTGGAAACATTGCAGATAGCTGTTGGGTTACTCTGAGTTTACAAGTTAAAAAATTTCTACATGGCTGACATCTCGATAGTTTCAGGTCATGTGCTTCAGACTTACTACAGCATATGATGGAAACTTAGAATCTGTGCAGCGCAACTGACGTAAATTAGGCGATGTGGGAAGTTAAATCAGGCTTTGGATCAAGCCATGGTAGTCGATAATGATCAATTTAAAAATGCCGGGATTGGCCCTGATTTGATATCAGCTCGGCATCACTGCATGGATTCTGACATTAATTTGGCCTCAGCTGTTACGAAACCTCACCTAT
>JAODLD010000136.1:12032380-12042571 GCA_026781065.1 Mormyrops boulengeri | reverse complement strand
CCCCCCCCCCCCCCCCCCCCCCGCGCGGGGCGGAGTCCGCGCGGCGAGCAATGCGGGGCGGGGGCGGCCGCGGGGGGTACTCACGGTGAGGCGGAGGGCCTGCAGGTTAATATGTTCTTCCTGGGGGTGGGGCAAGGCAGGGCAGGAACGGGGCGGTTTGGCGGGGATGGAACGAGAGCGAGGGATGCAGATGTGACAGCAATGGGAACAGAGAGCCCCGGCTAACACACAGGCAAGGACAAGGCGGCAGACGCACACACGGACGCACACACATGCCGCGCAGGCACATGCAGCGTGTTAAATACACACACACAAAGCGTGCACAGAGCGTGGCACAGCAGAGTCCAGCTGCCAGGGGAAGACCTCGGCACCTCTGGGGTGACACATCTTTCAGTAGAGAAAAAAACAGAGCTGCAGCCAACTTCAGACCAGGCTCATAAGCTGCAGCGGCTCCTCGCTGCTGACACATACTGTCATGTGACACCAGATGGCGCTCTGCCACTTATACTGGAGGCTACAGGTTTTTCACTGGTGTAAAAGTCATCAGAAGTGGGAGCCAAGAATCCCGGATTCGAAAATCGTGATCGGGAAAGCCCCAGCTGACAGCAGTGAATAAACACCAATGCAACATTTTCATTCATCTATTTAGTAGATGCTTTTGTCCAAAATGTCAGGGTCAGACAGACACCCCGGAACAGTTGGGGCTAAGGGGCCTTGCCCAAGGGCCTGAAGGTCACTCAGTCGGCAGGGGATTTGTAAACACAACCTTCTGGACATGGGCTTTAGATCCTTAAGTCCCTGAGCTAAACACCAACACTCATCTGTCCATAGGGGGAGCTCTTCTATTTGCGTGTGTGTGGATTAGGTTTATATTACATTTCCGGGATAAAATGCCCCCCACAATGTAATAAAAACCTGCTTGTTTGATGTCGTGGGGACCATTTTTCAGGTCCCCACAAAGATCTGTGAATGCAATAAAAGTAATGCGTCTCAGAGGGAGCATGGGACAGGCACTGACCTGGCGCCGGTCCTCAGGGGCTTTGAGGAACAGGGCATTGATGAGAGCGATGGCATACGTCTGGATCTCCTGATTGGACCTGAAGGCATGACAGCAGAGCGGAAGCAGCCACAGTCAGAGGTATCTAGCCCTTCTTATTCCCACACTCTCTCTGCTATTTCTCAATACAACAGTGGTGACCAAGCACATGAGTACTGACTGGATGACAAGGACACGACAAGCCAGAATACAATCATTTAACATTTATATGAAGTTCGAACACCTTTTTCCTGCCATTTTCCTTGGAATTCTTTTAATTAGCAATGTTTTAATTATGGCGGCACACTCTACTAACTGAGCACTGCAGGTGGAACAGAAACAGGAGAGAAATGATCATTTCAGTGCGAAAGCCTGAGGTGACGAGGGTCACGCTGCTGCTGTCAGCAGTACATTATATTTTCTGCCTCATACTCCCCAGGAAAAGCTAATTACACATATATACAGTGCCGCCCCTTATCCACGGATGCCTGAAACCATGGATAGTAACCAACCGTATATATAATATTTTTTTCCTATACATGTATACCTATGATAAAGTTAAATTTATACATTAGGTAGAATAAGAGATTAACAACCATAACTAATAGTAAAAATGAGCAATTATAACAATATACTGGAATTAAAGTTACATGAATGCAGTCAAATGCGATACCAATCTGATAACCGAGACAACTACTAAGTGTCTAATGGGTTTACGGCATGGATATCATGGACAAGGGGAGATTTACGTCACCGGGCAGGATGGCGTGAGATTTCATTACGCTACTTAGAATGGTGCACAATTTAAAATTTTGGATTTTTTTTATACTGGAAATTTTCCATTTCATACCATGGTTGACCATGGGTAATTGAAACTCTAGAAACTACACACTAGGCATAAGATCATAAGACCGCAGCCTGTGAGGTTCTGTGATCTTCTGCAGTAAGACCTCAGAAAGACGGCAGCAGAGGGTCAGAGGCTACGCAGGACCCCACGGCGCACCGGCGCTACCCGGAGGCGGCCGACAGGTGCCCTCCGCTCCTAATCCCTCTCTGCTCTTGCTCCTCCCTGGCATCTTGCGCTGGCCCAGCCCGGCCCGGATCTGACCCACAGGCCCAAAGTGCCCGGATGTCACGCCTGGGGAGAGCCGGCCACGTGCACTGCCGCCTGCCCTGTCCGAGAGCCAAAAGCTGACCCTGCGCATTATTTGTGTGAAGGACAAAGGGGAGCCATATGTTTGACAGTGCGGCACGGAGAGAGGGGAGAAGATGAAGGAGCCTTTAAATAGTATTTCAACCACAGTGGGGGAAAGACTCGCTTCTGTGGGACACCTATCCATCAATAACGTGCTGTATCATAAATGATCATTAAATATGATAATACTGATACTGATAATCACTACATCTGCAGCAACAAAACAATTATTTTTTTTATTTATTGACCCACACAGTGATATGAACAGACAGAGAAACATGTACCTATATCTACATTATGTAAACACACAGTGTATGTGGTGCCCATTTGCACACAGATTTGTAGCACGTAGACGCATTGAGATGCATGGGTCTCCTTCAGCTGCGACGGACGCCCACGGTGCCCAGACCCCAGAGAGCCGTGCCCGTGCGCTCGCTCGCTGTGCGTGGGTGTGTGCTCACACTTGCAGGTGCGCGATGAGCTGTCCCACGGTGATCTCTTGCGCCACCCGGTGGTAGAGGTTGTGGCTGTTCAGCACCATACTCTCCAGGATGGCCAGTGAGCGCTGCAGGATGGACACGTCCACCATGGGCTGGTTGACGTAGCCGGCGATCTGGGAAAAAAAGAAAGTGTGTGAGGCGGATGCATGACGTGCTGCTGCGTGAATAATGTTCCACAGCGACGATAGCGGAGTTCCAGTGTGGAAGAATGCCTTTGAGGACCACTGATGACATTCAATAATCCGGATGAAACCCTTGTGAATCGTAAAAGAGAATTAGATCGCCGCAGATTCAAGCAGCCGGCAAAAAAGAGGCAAGAATGAGAAATGAGGCTTAATTATGACTCTTGGTCCTTATCGAGAGCCAGGAACTGGCTCGAGGGCAGAAAGCTGCAAATGCAGGAAATTATTGGCAGGAGCCGGAATATCATAGATGGAGGCCAACTTTGTGGGTTGCTAGGCAACAGCCGCCCACTCATCACGTCAGTCCAGGCAGCTTTTCAGAGGTCAAAGTTCATGAGGAGGAACAACGGAATCAGCTATACAGGCTTAAATTACTAGGAAAAGTGTGCGCTTCTCAACAAACATACCAACCAGGGCAACAAGAACTCCTCCCAAAATTGCTACACGGAGCAGCCTTACACGTGTAAATGTGTCAAAGTCATCAATCTGTCTGCCGCCCTGCCTTTGAGGAAAGAGCAGACGTATTTATGACGAAACACAGCACTACAGGCTTCCTGTAATAAGTCCAGGAGTGAAAACATCCCCCCGCCCCCGTATTTCCCCATTCTGGGTGTCCAGGAATAAAGACTGTTGGCCTGGCAGCTGTATGTGCATATGGACAGCCAGCGTGTTCGTATCAAGGGCAGGACGGGGGACACCCGGATCCTCGCTGTCCCAGGAGTGGCTGTTAGCGTCAGCATCCAGCAGATGTCCCTTTACTGGACTCCTGTCTTCGCACAGGACGCAGCCAGAAGTCAAAGCAGAGGGCACTCGCTAAGAATCAGGGCCTTCGGTCACCTGGCCACTGGGAGTCGCTGTTAGGACCGCGCTGTTTCGCTTCATAAACCCTCTCATACTCTGTGTTTACTGAGATCTCCATTTAACTGGATGCAGCCGTTTCTGTACTCGGCCACCGTACTCATAAAACTTTTCTGAAAATCTAGGGCAAAAAAGTGCTGGAGGCGATTTAAGTCAAAATACAGTCAAACCAATACATTAAATTTTACTGTGGGCAAGCAAACAAGCCTTAGAACAAAAGCACCCCATCCTGGATTATTCCTTGTCTTGTGCCCATAGCCTCTGGGATAGGCTCCAGACTCCCACAACGCTGAATAGGACAAGCGGGTGCAGAAAATGTATGGATGGATCATATGAATGGTATTCTGAGTATGAATTATTTTTATTATTTATTTTCAATATTATATTATTTAATATGCATTATTTGTATGGTATTCTGAACTTATTTAATTAAGTACTTATTTAACATGCATTATATTTATGGTTCTCTGAGTATCAGGGAATTCGGAATGAGTATTGATTAGAATGAGTTAAATACACTGATGTTCACTTTTGAATAATGATGAACTGCCTATTCTCGAAGGTGCCCACACAGGCCCGGAGACTGAACTGCATCAGCTGACAGTGGTTTCCTGTCTCCACCCTTACGCAAACAGAGCCGGCCACCAAGCGAGCAGTCAGCATCGCACGTGTGCATTTCACCAGCGATTCTGCCAGCGAATATAGCAGCTTGTGGTCCTTTATGGAATAACTCGTTCAGTGTGAAATTCCAGCAGTCAGATCGGGTCAGTATTAAATGTCCTCTCACCTGTTTAATGAAGGACAGAGAAATGAGGTCCCAGGACACGATGCCATGGTCCATGAGCTCCAGGAAGGCTGTCAGAGTAAAGGCCAGCATCTCGCCGAAGCTGCAGGGACCGGGCAAAGGGGGCGGGTCCGCCAGCAATTAGCAACTTGATTTATGGCAGCGTTTCGACATTGATCCCGCCTGTGCCTGAACCCTGTGACAGTGGCATCTGTGAGGGGGTGTGAGCGTGTGAAGTGTGAGCGGTGAGCAGATTTCACGCGGCCGCGTCCAGCCAGACCCTCCTTACTGTGTGCCGCTCTCCACCAGGCGTGCCAGGGTCCCGATGCCCTCCAGGTTGATGAACTCGGTAGCAAAAGTTGGGTCGGCGGATAGCTTGGCCAACTCCTTGAGGGCCTCGAGGCGCGCGTCGATCCCGTGGGACTGGATCCTCTCCAGGAGCTGTCTCGCGGCACGGGTCTGCGAGGGGGAGGGGGGGACATGACACCGCCTTCAGCAGACTAACGAGCTCGTTAAGCCAATTAGATCCATGCTAATACCGCTAATTGGGCACGGCTCTTATTGGAGATTCTTTCAATGAGCCAAATCCACCGATCTCTCAATTTATTTAAAATGTGAAAACTGGTTTAAATCGGATTAAGACTAATTAGAGACCAGATAACGAATGGAGTTTAATGAGTATGAGGGGTAAAAGAGCAGCAGTAAGTGTGCTGGTTGAGAACTCGGCCGTCAACTGAAGTGAGAGGATCGTGTTGGCAAAGAATCAAGTGGCGAGATGCAGGAGAAGGCCTACAAATCTCCTCAATGACCAAGTAAAAATGGCCCTGTGATCCAGACCAGGACTAGATGGATGGATGAATGGATGGGTGGATGGATGGATGGTAAAAACAGCCTACCGGAGATATGGCCAGTCGTAGGATGGTACCATTCTTGATTTCCCCACGGCTCTGAAAGATGTGTGGACGCAGGTATTTTACAAGGAGAGGCAAGACCCTAAACAATCCACACACACAGAAATGCACAGCTCGCCCCACCTGACCTGCCCTGCCGGAAAGGCCTCGCTCACCTGCTCAGTGATATAGAGCTGTGGGCCGTCGGCGTAGCGCAGCGCAAACTGCTCCGAGCCCGACAGAGACCAGCTGAGGGCAGGGAACAAGGAAACAGACTCAGTCCAAGCCTGACCTTATGACCTCATCCCAAGAAGCAAGATAAAAGCTGCTGCCATGAATTAGGTCACATGATCTTCACATCCTGACACCAACCAAGAGTTTTTTAATTCTCATTTTCACTAAAAAGCTAAAGGAAAGGCACAGAATGGAGCACATTAACTGACCTCCTAACAGGGAAAACTGGACCAGCATCTGTTCCCACAGTCATGCGGCCGGAGGCCACGCCATTCCTTTATGTGTAACTTTTCAAAGCAGTACATTCGAAAATTTAAAAAGCAAAGCAACAAAGAAAGAAGAATGAGGAATACAAGAGCGACAGAATGCAGCGTTTGCCAGGGCATTTTCAATCAAATGCAAAAGATGAGGAAGAGGAAATAAGGAACCATCCTGATTCAGCTGCATTCACACTCAGGTTAGTACTTGTCACACCGTATTTTCAATGAAATACCATCTAAGTAAAATGGCTGAAACATGCTAGGCTTGGAATTTTAACTTGCTGCGGGGTCAGGCAGCTGTATAGTGACTTCCTGTTTACTAGGGTATAATACGATAGTGGCACACATTCAAAGCAACTGGCAGACATTGGGGTGAAATGTCAAATAAAAATTCAATTGCTAGGATATTAATAAAAAATTTTAAAGATGGAAGAGACACATTAATTTCAAGTTTCTTCTTATGGCATAAAAGCTGGTTGGATTTTCAGCCGTGACTCTCGGCTGTGATGCGACGAGCTCTCCGAACACACACGCACACCAGCATTTTGCTTGGCATCGGCAGTGTGACACTTTGAGGAAGCAGAAGCCCGCTGTGAAATACGGCAGTTGGCCTTTGTTGACTCAGGGATTTTATTCCTTCCATAGGCGGAGCCATGAACTCCAATACACACCAAAAAAAAACACTGGCCAAACTCCAAGCTCACTCTGCCAATAGGCTGAAGTCTGCTTCAACACTGACTCTCCCGTAAAAAATTATCCGAAACCTACATAAAAATCAATCAACAAAACACTGAGCACAAAATCAGAGTTCTATCGACTGGTAATCCTAATTTAAGCATTAATTTTACATTACATTAGCAGTGAATGCAGCTTAGTGCTTCACTGATTTTCTTTTGTAGTTCATTTTAGAAATGTTCGAGAATACTCCATTATGTAGTCATGCTCGGGTTTGTGTTCCTGTTTTATAACGGTGATGTCACCATGGGGGAGTCACAGGGCTGCACTGCAGCACTGTCGTTACTCAGAAAGGTCACACTGGGGAATGTGTGTGTGCGTGTGTGCCATAATCACGAGTGGTAGCGGTATGCGGTCGCCATGGCAACTGCAGCACGAGCAGCCTGCGAGTTTTAAGAGGAGCCAGGGAAAACACATACACTTTGGCGACGAAGGGAAGCAAATGAGGGAAAGGGATGCAGAGGCAGAATGAAAAAGGGAGACGGTAGAGGCAGGCAGAGGTGGCCTAATTAGAATGATTATGTAAGCAGGGCTCTCGGGTTTCGAAGGCCAGTAAATGTATGGTGAGAGCCAGGGGTTTGGGGAAATGCAGGAGAAATACCTCCGAAATACCTGCATACTGAAAGCTGAGGACATAGAGGTGGAGAGCACAGCCCAAATGGCCAATCGATTTACCAATAAGGCTCATCCATATGGGATTTTACTGGCAGGGTTTGTGATGACCCTTAGACTGATTACAGCTGATAACTGTCACCATTAATAATTATACATTAATCACATTTGGCAAGTACTTATGAATAGATCCTGTAGTGATCACAGACTCTAGTATGAGCTTCCACTGCCTGTCGGCACGGCTGCCGTTTCAGTGGAGGAATGCCTTTGAGTGGCATGTTATATCACATCGCTATAATCGATGGCACAAGCTAAATGACTATATGATATTTTCAGTGTCTTTGCCAAGTAATCAAAAACCGTTGTATTCATGTTATCACAATGTCACTCCAGCTAAATTTTTAAATATTTACCTATGATATCGATATCTATCAAGGGTAACCTCCTATGAAGAACATAAGGGTTTTTATAGCTGGTACTGTACTATACAGTGTGGAAATGCGTTTATGAATACAGTGTTTGTAGGTTTTAAGCATGTTCAAGCGAATATTTTTTTAAATAAATGTATTCAAAGAATCTACAAAGGTCACTCGTAAATTGTACAAATTTGGATTTTCAGTCTGCAGTCTTAACCTAGAGTGGAGATGTCTTTATTTTGCCGTCACTGTTTATCATAGCAGAGTTGATCACCTTGCATTTCACTGCAGGTTATAGCCGGACTGTAGACTTCGTATTTGACAAATAAATCCCTGTTTCTTGTAACAGTGATAATTAGCGGCACGCTGATTAAAACTGGGGGGGGGGGGGCAGCATGAAGGGAGGGAAATCAAACTGGCAGTAAACGGACAAAACAGTCAGAGGTCCAGCGTTTTCACACAAGCAGGGGACAGTCAAGTGCGGCGTGAAATATGCTAAATTAAACCAGCATGAATGAGCTTGTGTCAGGGAAACATCGCAGTTAAATGAGGGCGTCCCGGAGCCAACCTGTGTTAGCTTGCTAGGTCGAAACAAACAGGGGAAATATTAATATTTAGCATGAAAAGAATACCTTTTCGGTCTTGAAAAGCAGCATTTCGGACGATACGGTTTATGAAATTCCCATGAGTCATCTTTACATCTCGCCTGTACAGTATATTAATCATTTTTTTGTTCAAACAGTTCAGAATATTGGTGAGTGACTTAATGGACGTTTAAGTTTTATAATGAAATCACTCAGTTTGTAGAGTGTGAAAATATCCTTCTGTGTAGTAGCCAACCTGTTGAACAATTCAATAGTTTTCTTGTCACTGTATCAAGTAAAGTGAAGGTCATACATGTTAACCTCCTCAGACACAAGACCGCTAGCTGCTGTTCATTTAACAGTTAAACAATTCATGCCTTTTCATCAACCATGTTTTCTTTTTTAGTTTTTAGGTATATGATAATTGTTTTCATTATACGAGTATATGAGAATATTTATACAATAATCAAAAGTTTGAACAGGAAAACCAAATATCAAAATATTTGACTGTTGTGGCCCCACACTGTCCTCAAACATTTCTTCTAGAAAAATATATGGGGAAATATGGAAGTTCTAATGGCAACTCCATCACAAACGTCAACGATGTCAGCGAGTGTTAAAAACTGGTGTAAACACTCCAGTCTCCTGACGGCCGTGGACTGCCTGGGATTAATTTATTCTGTCTTGCTTCAAATTCATAATCCCATATTTTAATGCTGTACAAAAGGGACCGATGTTTCTTAACTCGATGCTGCTGGCTACTAACAATAAATATGTAATTTTATGAGTGGCGGAAATTTCACTTGCCAGTGGATCCGTGTTAAATGGAGAACTAAAATGCTCAAGCTCTACAAACTGTACATCTAGACTTACTGCTTTTGCTTAGAGCCAAGAACACCACCAAGTCACAGAGACGAGCATACAGAGTACTGTGCAAAAGTCTCAGGCAGTCAAAGGAGACTGCCAAAGGTTGCTATACAACTGTGATGTCATGTCTGTGAAGGGCTGTTAGTTTAGCCATGTCAAACCTGTCAAACCATGTCAATATCTGCAGTAACCAATATGCCCATGTATTTGCTGAACTAGACCACTAGCACAACATGTTTTGCTAATCAATTCTTCCACAACTTTTCCAACAAATTAAGCTAATTGACAAAATTTAAGGAATGGCTGAGGTGCCCCCCAGGAGAGGTCTGGGAACCAAAGCAGTGTTCTTCTAGGTATCCAACAAAATGTCAGTAACATTATGGAGAAGAAACAAAATTACCGTTATTTTTTTATTGTGTTCATTAGGATATACAGACACTCCTCTACCAACGAACGAACCGTTCGCACCTGGAAATGTTCGTAAGTCGTTATTCACCATCATTTTAAGGGCATACACAAGTACAAAGAACTGGGATGCCGGGAATATGCACGCTACGCTGCTGCGCGGCGGGAGTAGCGGCCAGAAGTCGCACTAGGCGGAATTGGAGTGTAGAAGGAAAAATTTGATTTTGCAGACAAGAAACGAGAGCTCAGTGAACACAATTTGGACTTAAAGATCCTCTTCGTTCGTATGTCTGAAAGTTCATAAGTTGAACGTTCCTAAATAGAGGAGCGTCTGTATTCTGCGGTCAACTTGCTTCACTTTCTGAGCATATGTATACTTACTGACCAGATAAATAGCTTAAAATATTTTCTTTGACTGCCTAAGACGTTCACCAGCACCGTAACCGCATATCTATAACAAAGGCTGTAGGTGTGCGTTAATGCCACATTACTATTATATGAGACGCCCAACAGCAGTGCGTCTAATGGGTCCCAGTACACCTGAACAGCAACAGCAGTGTGTCTAACGGGCCCCAGTACACCTGAACAGCAACAGCGGTGTGTCTAACGGGCCCCAGTACACCTGAACAGCAA
>JAODLD010000136.1:12001507-12029815 GCA_026781065.1 Mormyrops boulengeri | reverse complement strand
CCCCCCCCCCCCCCCCCCCCCCCCCCCCCCCCCCCCCCCCCCCCCCCCCCCCCCCCCCCCCCCCCCCCCCCGCCCTTGGGAACTTTCAGGTGTTAACATGTTTTTCACAGCAGAAGCATGATGAACCATCAAAGTGAAATGATGAGGACAGGACCTACAGGCTGGAGGAACTTTGGCTTAATCTTACTGCCAGTGAGGAGGAGGAAATTTTACATTCATTCAAGACAATGTTGCAGTGTTTTCCAATCCGGTCCTTGGGGACCGAAAGTCCACATTTTTGCTGCTTCCCAGCAAAAACATGGACTGACTGAAACGGAGTTGGGAGGGAGCAAAAACATGGACTGGCTGTGGCTGATCTCAGAGGAGTGGATTGGGAAACACTGCAATATTGGATATTTAACTCAGTCCATCATCCATCCATCTGTCCATGCACCATCTAATCATTTACTCTGGTCAGGGGGGCCTAGAGCCAATGGCAGTACACGCTGGATGGGATGCCAGTCCATCAGAGGGCACATACAAGAACGCACACTCACACTCTGGATAGAGACACCAGTTAGCCTAACTGCATATCTTTGGGCTATAAGGGGAAACTGGGTAACCTGGAAGAATCCCGCACAGAGCCTTCCTTAAAAATTATGCTGCCAGAATTTAACTACACCAACAAACAAGTAAATCTAAACTTCCATATTAGTCAGGGGTTGACAACGTTTCCGAGATCTGGGAAAAACGCAATTTCATTTCACTGTATGCCTGCATATTTTTAAATGACAGTAAAGTTTGAATTGTCCTGACTTGACTTGTCTTCTCCAATCAGCCAAAGAGTATAAGCATAAAGTCAGGACAACCATGAAACCTTAATTACACGTCAGTGTTGGTCAGACTTGATGGACTGTGCAATTAAAAGAAGCAGGCAGGGGGCAGTGTAGCTAACCCGCAAAGTGCAGTTGTGTAAAAGAGCAGGCAGGGGACAGTGTAGCAGACACCAAAGTCCAGTCACGTATAAGAGCCGGAAGGGAGCAGTGTAGCTAACCCGCAAAGTGCAGTTGCATATAAGAGCAGGCAGGGGGCAGTGTAGTTGACCCCCAAAGTACAGTCACGCATAAGAGCAGACAGAGGGCAGTGTAGCTGATGCCCAAGTGCAGTCGCATATATGAGCAGACAGGGGGCAGTGTAGCAAACCCGAAAGTGCAGTCACGTATAAGGGCAGTCATTGGGCAGTGTAGCAGACCCCATTGTGCAGTCGCATATAACAGCGGGCAGGGGGAAATGTAGCAGACCCCAAAGTGCAGTCACGTATAAGGGCAGTCATTGGGCAGTATAGCAGACCCCATCGTGTAGTTGACCCCAAAAGTGCAGTTGCACATAAGAGCCGGCAGGGGGCAGTGTAGCTGACCCCCAAACTACAGTCACGCATAAGATCAGAAAGGGGGCAGTGAAGCTGATGCCCAAGTGTAGTCGCATATAAGAGCAAACAGGGGGCAGCGTAGCAGACCCCAAAGTGCAGTCACGAATAAGAGCAGGCAGGGGGCAGTTATAGCGGGCCCCATCGTGCAGTCACATATAAGAACAGACAGGGGGCAGTGTAGCAGAACACACAATGCAGTCATGTATAAGGGCAGCAGGTGGATGGTGCAGGACAGGACTTTAAGTGTGTTATTGAAGGGGGGAAGGGCATGAGAACTGAATCCATCCTTCTATCCATGTATTTCCTAACCACTTAACCTAGTTAGCACTGTGGGGTGTAGAAAAATGACTGGTTCTAAATATCTGGGTGAAGCTTGCAGGGCAGAACTTGTATAAACTCCATAACTATTTCTAAGTACACATTTCAAAGGATCTCAACACAGCTCACCCTGCTTCCGCACGGCAGTCTGGTCCGACCGCATTCTTTAGCTACGCAACACTTACGGCTCCAGCTTCAGCCGCACTTCCTTGTGGGAAATGAAGAGCTGTGCAGGATGGAACATTCCTGAAGCCGACCAGTAAAACAAGCCGACGTTATGTCAGGTGTCAGGTGTCCATGACAGGCGATGCAAAACTTCAATTTTTACTCCAGCACAAGGGACAAGATGAGACTTTGTCTGGGCTGCAAATTCATTTGATTAAAGGGTGAAAGAATGTTTGCCAGAGAAAGCGGTGGAAATTATGGCTTGTTTTAGCTCACAGATGAAAAACGTGTCAATGCTGAACGCCTTATTTCATAACTCATAAACAGACGTGAGCATTTTCAAGAACTTCTCCTCCCACAAGGCAACATGCCTTAGAGAGCCTGAAAATACAGGCTATGAAGAGAGAAGAATCAGGAACAACGGCATGTTCATGGAGAGGAGTCAGACAAGGCTACAGGGCAGTGTATGTGCCGTATCCTTAGCAACTAACCCCGAATCATCTTTATCCACCAGCTCCTGACGTCTCTTAACGTTGCGATTGGCAAAGTGTGAGTCGATTTTACGTCAGCTGCTGAAGGCACAAAGTAACGATTGCAGTCACCTGGCAACACGGTGAGAAACACCAGCAGCCTGAGCAGTTTTTTCTCTTCTCCTTTTTGTTACAGTTCCTGCTTACCGAAATGGGAGCTCCTTCCGTACACTTTGGCAGTATTTACCATAAACAGTCCTTCCTGGTATTTCCTTTCCTGAGAGAAAACGGTGGTGTTCAGGCATCTTGTATCAGAGCAATTTACCCATATAGACGGCTTTTCAGCCTTGAACCAGAGACCCACACATAAAAAGAGACCAGAGCCTGTGATGTACATGATCATATAAGCAAAAAGACCTAAAAATGGGGGTGGGGGGCTTTAGTATTTCTTTCATCCTTCTTTCACTGTATTCCTGTATTGAATTCTGACATAAATTTTTAAATGCATGCATTCCTACATTTGCACAGCCATACAAGGGCTCCCCTTTGAAAATCTTTCATTACCTGGATTATTATGCCGACATTTTGGAAATCTCCCTGTGGACTCCCAGCGACTGCCTTATGGAGCCCGGGGGGCCTTGCAAACCCCTGGGAGAAACCCCTAGGAGAAACCCCTGGATTGGTGGGTGTCAAACTGTTGATTTCCTTTCAGACACTTAAGCAACTGGGCTAGCTACGATAATCCAGTTCTGATAACTTAATTATAGATAACCATTTAATTTTACTATAAACAGATGCTATTTTCACAACAACCCTACCAGTGACTTCTAACAAGTGTCTAACAAGGTATGAAGACATTTAAAATTGGACATGTGTAAATATGGATGCAATAAATCAAAGTTGTTGATGTGTCATAATCTTCTGACTCACTGCAGACCAACAACAACAAGCGGGCAGTACTGAAGCTGGAATGGCTAATGAATGGCTATTTCCCCAGAACTCGAGATCTTGAGCTTAATCCCAAACACCCAGCCAGGCCTGGCCTTACGCCCAGAGTTCCGGTTGTGTTTCTGTGCGGCCCCAGGCCCTGAAAACGGCAAAAGCAGCTCCTGTTAACTTCAGGTGTTGTTTTAACTCTTTTATAAAACAGTTTGTCTCTCTTAGGCTCCTTTAATTATGACCCAGTTAATGCCTGTTCCCTCCAACCCTTTAACATCTGGATACTCTGGCATGTTGGACATTACCCAAACAATTGCCTAAATTTGTTAGCAGTTGCTGATTTCTGATATGTTGCTGATTTCTTACTATTTATTTCTGTTACTGTGCATTTTGTAAATATGTAAACTTATGTAAGCAGTATAATTAGAAACTTAATATATGAACGCTGCAAATTTAAGGCAAATCTTACATTCCACATGTAAGGGACGGACCGCTCTCATAACAATAAAAAGTTACAATACACATATTAAAATCAAACATTAATTTTTAAATGCATGCATTCCTATATTTGTGCAACCACACAAATTCACATTACACTAAGAGGACAGAAAGTAACTAGAATCATTATAACCATATCCAGAGCACTTTAACATACATAGCTTCCTTAAATTTCATGTGATATTCGACAGACTGTTCTAGAATGCCGAAGATCTCAAGGAATTTTATCCTTTTCATCTCAAGTCATCCGCTGCAGCAGAGTCCTCGCCTGCTGCCGCTTTAGTTAGTTTCAGATGTAGCCAACGTCTTTTCTCTCCGTTTCCATCCCGTTTGAAAGCGGATGAAACTTTGGCACCACGGCAATGCCGCAGTGTGCCAGGACTGAACTCCCTGGGGACAGACGACACAGTGAGAGCGCAATAATGCCACGTTTGTGGCAGGCAGACATCCGCTCAAACCCACGCAGCAAGCCGCGCTTAGTGGGGTACAGAGGCCTTTTGGGGGTGGGGGCTCAGATCGTTTCGGGAAACTCCAGCAGCACCAAGTCCGGCTAAATGAACAATGTTTGGAAGGAGCCCAAAAGTCACAAGAAAAATAGCCCTGCTCCCACAATTCCATGTCTCTGAGGGCTTGCAGTCTGGCTGGGCTCACTGGTGACACGGCAAAGTCCAGGAAACCACACGGTTTGCCGGGATGAACTTCTGCTGCCATTTTGTCTTCCAGCTGGACACATTTTCATAAATAAAAAACTTTCGCAGCAATCTCTAACTTTTCTTAAAAGTAGAACATTTTAACAGGACCATAAGGCTCAACTAGGATCTCCATTTGCCCTCTCAAAACTAATTGTGATGAGAAATGCAACTGGTTAAGCTATGAATACTGCAGCGACGCATCCCTAGACTGCAGAATACTCAAGTGAACATGCGTAGAGATGCAGACAGAACTGAACTGAACGTCAGAGTGTGAAAGAACAAGAAGCAGGACTGACCCTTGAAGAACAGGACAGAAGCACATTCCAGAACCTTCCCACGCTGCACCATTTTGGTGACACTGGTCTCTGCAGACAAAAATGAAACCGGCCGACCACATAGCGATCCACACAAAGACAGCGCATCAGCCCATGCGATTACATAAACCGCTTCACTGAGATGTCACACTTTTGTGTGTTAGGCACCGGCTTTTTCTATGCTTTCCATGCAAACAAAAGCCCCTCACTCAGCCCACAAAAGAGAAGCCCCAATCAAATCTATACAGCAGAGATGGATGGACAACATAGCATGTAAGAAGGAGAGTTACACTCCTAGCTGTGGGCTAAAATTCCTGAGTAGCCCAGGCTAAATCAGAGAAAATAAAGCCAGCAAGTTTGCCCTTATGACATCCTATCCACAGAAGCTTATACGACAACTCAAGATGTCGACTGAATAAGGGAGCATCATAAAAGGAATGACACACTCTTAAAGAACTTAGCGGGAATCAGACAGGGGCTAATTAACCAGCAGTTCTGCGTTATCATATTCATATGCGAAAGACACTGGGACAATGTGCCCCAAAAGACCTTTTTCTCACTCAAAATGAAGGATATTTAACAAACAATGATGATAGAAACTTGGCTGTTTTTCATGAATTATGCAATGTCGGAGCAAAGCGGTAAATGATGTCCTGGGCCTGGACAGGGCCATGAAATGAATAACCAAACTCGTGCGGACCGCTGAGTCAGAGCGACTGTCTTGGGGCTGGGCATTCGCTAACGTAGGACAGTGGGAACAAAACATAGCATATCAGGATGAGTCCAAGCAGTTTAACACACACATGGCTTCAAATGTCCGGAATAAAGTGACAAGAGCCTCGACCGCTGGCCTGTAGTGAGGCAGTCGGCCAAAAGTAATGGCAGAGCGTGAGTAGCGCCGGAGAGGGAAGCCGCGGCAGGCTGGGGGAGGGGCCGGTGGCGAGACCGGAAAAGCCGTCCAACACGGTCTGGGCCCATGGGCCACAGCTATAAAAGTGCCAGGATTGAAAACAGATGCCTGTGGAGCCTGAAACGGAGCCTCCGTTAATTCAGCAGGCCCCTCCCCTCAGGAAACAAAGGGGGGCGTCCCAGTGTCCGCTGGCCCATGTGAAGATCGAACATATATTTTACAGGGGGATAGCCTTTCTCTCGATCTCTCTATAAATACTCCAAAACAAATTCAATCCCTTGAGGGAGACTGCTGGGACAGACAAGAATTCAACTGGAAAAATCCTGTACAGCTGCAAGTAATCGTGATGACGATATTTAAAATCTCAGTGTTTTTATAACGTTTGGGATTAAACTGAAAGGTTTTATGAAGTTCTGAATGAATAAAATTACATTCAGATATGCAATATAACAAAACAGGTTTTGCTTTGAACTATTAACTTATTTGGGTAAATTGTAGGGCTCCACTTACAAAACTACAAAATATTAAAACTGATTCTTCATTTATTATGTCATGGCTTCAGAACCCCTGAAGTAAAATGCTGGTGAGGATACTAGGTAATTTCCTAATTAACATCTAACGGCTGTCATGTGTTTCATTATAAAAGGCCACACAACCAGGGATTCCTTTGTTACAAAGTAATACAACAATAAAGTACCAGGACAAAATCTCACAAGATTTGTAGGTATCCCGCAGTGGCCAGATGAGTACAATCATGGTAAAAATGATAGTAAAAAGACAACAATCATCTAAGCAATGAGAAATGTGAAATGACAATCAAACCTCCTCTCGGCCTTCAGGCCCCGGGTTCGAGGGGCCCGGCTCTTACCAGACAGCTCGGCGTCGGACGGGCTCCTGGTGTCTGTCTCTCACCAGCTCAATGCTCACACCATTTCTCTGGGGGAAAAAAATGTATATATATATATATATATATGAATGCAAAAAAGGCCAATATCACTCAGGGTGTGACACAGCACCCCCTAGAATAAAGCCATTCGCCACCTCTCTTCTCCCGCAAGATTGCGTCGAATCATGTCACACGAATAAAAAAGCCCCAAACTATGTAAATACAATGTAAATATGTATAAAAGCCGTTCTCCTTCCTCAGGGCCACGTGACAGCACCCAGTCAGATGGCAGGCGTTTTTTTCCGCATCAAGTCACTTATATAACCTGCAGATTCCCATTGCCAGTTTATACAGCTACATATTTTGTTGAGTCACAATTGTAACATTTTATCCACTGTGCTACGGGCATAATACAGCACGCCGAGTGCACATCAGAAGGAAATTCAAATAAACTCTAGCAGGGTGAAAAGCGAATAATGAAATCTGCCGCTTTTGCTTTACGTTTATTGCTCACGGACTGAGGTTCCATCCATCCATCCATCAATTTTTCGCCCATGCTGAACAGGTACGGACCCCTAGGTACTTCCAACAATAATGTAAATGTTCAGCATCAGCACTGGAGCTGTCACCATGAACAGCAGTGTGGGATTCCACATCAAAGACGGTGCTGTGCACCTTCGGTTACTCTGGCAACTGCTGACCTACCTACGCTGTAAACAGCGCCGTGCATCCCATCAGAAACCTTCAAAACCGACAGCGCTCCCACACCCCCACACCCACATCATAACCCCCCGATTTAATTTAAAAAATAATAATGTTCTCATCCACTATCCTATTACTTATTTTATTTTTTAACAACTCACAGCCACAGACTGGTACAGTCCCTACAAGTATCAGCAGTAATAAACACATATATCACTGCAGAATGTAACTTTAAATTTCGAGGAGCAGCAAAACTAAGGGCTCAAAAATAGACGGTTTCAACAAGTACCCTTTATGTAATTTGATTAATAAATGCAGCGATCAAGCAGTAAATATGGGCACTGTGTCTATTTACGTGAATATAATCGCACTCCCCACTGACAATTTCACAGAATATATATGTATATAGATTTTCCAAAATAGATGATAATTTATTCCTTCGCGTTTTAACTCTGGTGCAAATTTTTGAAGTGCACAGAGGCAAGGCAGCGCTGCTATGCCAGCTATACGTTAGGCTTATTTTATAGTTAAAAAGTATCTTAACCTTGCTTGCCGGAACGACATTTTGATCAGGGGAATAACAGGTATCACATCGATCCGGCGTTGTCACAAAATGTCTACACGCTGCACAGTTAGCTGCGGTTACTTTTATTTCCCTTCTTTTTGCCTTAAAAACCGATGTAAGATCAGCTGTCTGATCGGTGACTCAAGTCTAAACCATTAGGGGCTAAATAATCAAACTGATCCCAGGTCAGTTTACCCAAGGGCATTATATACATACACAATCACGACCACCGTCTCTGGCTAAGTAGCTAGTGCTGTGCTGGGGTTACATAATAGGCTCCATGTATCCAGCCCAACAGCGAGCATCTACTTGGCAGATTTTAATTGTACATGTTTACGTGCATCAATCAATCTCCAGGATAACCCTGAAAATAATGGAAGATGAAGCTAGTCATAAAAAATACCCGTCGCAACATCCATCCACTCGAGTCTTATCGGTCAACGTGCAAAACTGCACCAGATCCCACATCTCACACTTGACAATAGAGATAATTAATATGAATATGTGCCTTATTTAGCAGGAAAAATAAAAAATAGTATTCGGGAAGAGTTGTATGCATGCATTCACAAAAAAAAAACGTGAGTAAGAGGATAAAGAAACTGCTGGTCCATTGCATAAAAAACAGCGAGCGTTTTCTGGTCAATTTCATACAATTTAAATACTGACAATTAGTATATATCATAAAAATCGACTAGCTGTGCGTTTACTTATAATCCAACCAACCTACAAGTATTAACTGAGAACACAGCTTGCTGACAAAGTAATGATAATCAAACAGCTGTTATTGCGAAAATGATCATTTTCTTCGGAGTTAGACAATAGGTAGGCATGCGGCTGGTAATCATACATAAACGTTAAAGCGTAAACACACCGTCGGCGATAATCGTGCACTTTTCCGTAGAAATAAAAATACCAGGCGCGATCATCCGTGGCCGAGAAGCGCAAGCCGCTTCGATCGCTGTCAGGTTTTTTGGGAGCCAGACACTTTGCAGCGGAAGCAGGACTCACCCTATAAGCTCCGACGCTTCCGAAACCGCCGAACCGTCTGTACTGTGGGAAACTCTGGGCGATGAGACACGGCGTGGCCACACCTTAAGGGCGGGGCCTGGAACAGCCCTAGACGCGATGTCCCGTAAAGCACCGCCCCTTTTGATGGACGCAATAATAATAATAATAATAATCATAATAATAATCGTTGGCATCGTCATTAATCCTCTAAACGTTTATAATGATGGGGTGACAGACCATTGAAAGAGTTTAGAAATGGATGGATGGATGGATAATATTAATAATTGTAATAGTAATAATGATGTTGAGTATTAATTTGTCACTACCACTTTTACCAAATGAAATGGTATCTCAAAGGGTTAATCATTCCCCCCCCCCCGCCACCCACACAGCTTTCAACCTGCCACATTCATTATTAACCCATTAAGGGCCATATGAGGCTGACTAAGGTAGGGTTGGAACATTCTGGTGGGACGGGAACTAGAAACAGGATTGAGAACCACTGGTCTTGACCAAAATGTCTGCTGAATAAAGGTAGCATTGGAATCTCCCCCCTGCTGTGTGCGGGGGGGGGGGGGGTCACATGGGTTTCTTCTGGGCTTCCTTGTGCAGTGCATGGAGATACATCCACTAAAAGGTGTTGTGTGACTCCATAGGTTAGGACTCTATGGCCATTACTGGAAGGTTGCTGGTTCATATCCCGTGGTCAGCAGAGTGATGACACTCTCGGCTCCTTGAGAAAGGCCCGTAACCCCAAATGCTACAGGTAGTCACTTTGGTTAATAAGTGACTGCTAAATACATAAATGATCTTAACAACAAATAACCAAGCATGAAAAAGTGTACCTTCACCACATTCTTATTAAACCATACTGTTAGCTTGTTGGAGCCTTTATCCGAAAGATTCGGCTGACCTAATGTGCAGAGACCTCCCTCAGCTGTATGTGCTACACAGCTAAAAGCTCAGTCCTCTCCTCTATCATACAAAAGACACATCTGGCCAAAGAATACCACTGTGAATAATACCCAGGAAGTCAAGTGTAGCTGTCAAGTCAGGCGAGACGGACACTGCAACAAGGAGTTCTTACGATGTCCCAGAAGATCAGTGGAATTTGAATAGCATTAAGGTGATGTGGTGAGATCACTTTGGGCCCTGAAGGATTCTAGCTGTCTTCTGTAGGATTAGCTGAAGCTGACTGAGAAGCCTAGACTGGATAACAGTCAGAGCAGTATTACAATAATCCAAGAAAGATGTGGCAGAAGGCATATGTAAGAGTTTCAATACGTGCGAGAGACATTTTCACTTTGAAAGTGTGGGTTCAAGGGGGAAACGGTTTTAAGTGTCACCAAGAGTGGTCAAGGCAGCAACTGAAACAGAGCAGATCTGAACAGTGCATGTGTGCATGCATACTTTTTAATTTGACGTATTTCAAGCCTGTGACACTGTCCCAGGTATGTGGTTGGAGGATGATTATGGAGTGAGATGTTCTGTGGGTATCTGGGTCAGAAGGTCACATGGCTGGTGAGGGAACAGGCAGAGCTGGCCCTTTGACCATAGTTTATGTATTAACATAAATTTCTAAACTAAATATTTACTTTAATTTGATATGCATATCAGAGCAGATCTTTTTATATGACTGTAGTAGAACCAAAATGCATATCACCAGTGAGATAACCCAACTATCAATTCCATCTTCATTATGTTATTTTAGTATATCAGTACTACCCGAAGTTCTAAACTACAACTAACAATACATACATTTGCACATTTTCACAATAGATTTATTATAAATCTAACAAAAAAAATCCATAGCCTCATAAAAACAAATGATTTACAGTCTTTCTAGAAACTGGTAAATATTTAGGTTTATCTCAACCCAGTATTATTAGCCTGAATGTATGTAAAGTGTCTTGGCTGCTTTTCATGCTAAATTTATTGAAGAAAAACAAGCTAACAAAAAAAGTTGGATAATTTGTAGTAGCTTCTTAGAAATATTTTACCACACACAAGAAAGTAATGGTATACAACATCTGATGTTTTTGTCTTTATTTTCAGACAAAAGGACTACACAACAAGGATACCCATTCAAGTTTTTTTTTGTTACATGGTTTGAACTCCATCGGGCCGGTCCCAGCTTTGTTTGAGGCCCAAGGGAAAAAGGTTGATTTCAGAAATGAAAATATATTGCACATTAACCCAGCATAGTGACCTCTTCTGGCCTTGGAATGCTTTCTGTCATTTTCAAAAAATGCATTTTGCCAAAATAAAGTCTTAAACAGGAAGGATACGCAGCGAAAACGTAAATGTCACATTAACCAGACGGGGGTGCTATTGGTCTGTGGGACAAATTTGGTAAAACTATGAAACTACCATTGATCTTTACAGAATTTAGACAAACATAAAAACATTTTTTTTGATTAGACACAAAATTAAGGAATTATATTTTCTGAAAAATAAAACTACAATACATGAATTTTATACATTTACATAAAATTCAAATTGGTGTATATCATGCAACAAGCTTTCTGTGAAAAAATGCATAAAGTGACTACAGTTTTTGAGATGGGGCCCGAGAAATAGGTTATTTTGTAATTTGTAAAAATACTGATCTCCATAATAATTACAGCCATGTCTGACAAAATTATGAAAATATGCATGAGATATATTAGACACTTTAGGCTGCAACTAGCCATGTGAACAAAAATTTGAAAAGTGTTGAGTCCTGAATAATTAAGTGCACAACCTCATCACTCATGCATATGAAAGTTATTTGATCATTTGTAAAAAGTCATATCTCACAACAGGGAACAATTTGTCTGGGATTTTCCAACTTCTTATATTTCACAATAATTGCATGGAACACACGTGCTTATTACAATGGAAAATTTGCATGAGATTAAGGTTTTTTTTTTTTTTTTTTTTAAAAGTACAATATAAACCAAGACGTGGAAGGGAGAAGCAAGTCATAACATTGTTCCACACTCCACTGCCAGCTCTTATGGAGCAAAAACTAAGAACATCAATTTATATGGCTCAATTTATATGGAGGTAAGGTAAATTTTAAAAGTTCAAACGTAATAGCATTTAACAATTATCCGCCTTGGGAAGGTGCTTTACACAACCAATGCAAAGTTCACACTTCAGGGACATGTTATCAAGAGTTCTAAAATTGCTGCATAAACATTTTTTAGGTTTTCCTGGGGGAAAACATTTTTATAGAGCCCATGTATCTTTTGTTGCACAACAGCATTATGATCTTTAACTATTACACACAACATGCCCAGACATACGGAACTATTGTATTTGCACCTGATCGTGATGAATCTGGGAACAGCAAGCAAGTACAAGTCATGGAATACCTTTCCCATACAATATAAATAAACAAGTAAGGTTTAATGCACACACAGTCTATTTACAGCACAGAACTGGAACCATCAAAACTGCAGAGATTCCTACCCATGCAGTTAAATTGCAGATACATTTTTTCCTAATTAGGAGTGGAGAATATATTCCCAGGCACACCAGACTGCAAAGCGTACACTACTCCACAGCAGGAAATAAACAAATAAGAGATACTCTTGAGAGAAGCACCTTGCTTTTACCATTCCCCGAGACCACTCTAATTTCCTCTATTAGCGTTAAGAAAGCAGAAGTAATTCCAAGAAACAAGAGAAACGGCACTAAGACCGAGTAGAGCTTCGACAAATGCACACACAGGATGGATCAACTTCCAGCAGGCCCAGTTATGGATATGCTGTGTCCAATCAGCCGCTAAGGTTACAGAAGAACCGATTATTCCAATCCTCAATCACCGACTCCTGCCAACACAGTAAATATTAAGGCTTTGTTTTATACAAAACTGATTTGAATTCTGAGTTTGAGTTTTGTGTTTTTTGTAATCTGCTTTGCAGGTCTGACATCCACAGAGCCTCAGCAATAAAATTCGAGGGCAGGATAATCTCATATTTTATTGCTGTGTGACCATCCCAGTGTTCAGGTGAAAATACAATAAAGCATGGTTATCACTGCATGTAACAGCACCTGAAGTTTAGTAGGGTCTCTGACAGACAGAACAGATTAGGATGCAGCAGCCTATTATACATGCTCACAGTATATACAAATTTGCCATCACTGGAACGTAAGTAAAACGTCCACTTTTCAGAACCAAGTGTATGGAATCCTTTGGCTACATCGACATGATGTTAAAGTTATATTAATTTATTGTACTGGTGTGCACCAAATTAATTGCATTCCATAACAAGCATGTTACAGAAAATCACAAGTTTTTTTTTTTTTGATTTTAACAGGCAGTTAATATGTGAACAATAATATTACTTGTCATTTTATAATTCCACCATTTACCTGAATATATTTAATTTTAAAAAGCACTTGGTAATGTAACAAATACTTCCTAGGGAAAACAAACTAAAAATGAGAATTGTGGCATCATAAAACAGATTTCTGTTTCTCGTTCTCGGTCTGTACAGTTAACTGAGGGGGACAGAATCTTTGTGGATGGACTGGAGATCAATCTGACAGATTAAACAAAATGTACTACTGTTCAGTTAAAGTGAACACTATAAGGACAACTTACGTTACTCTTAGACTGCACCATTAAACTTTCAGAGGAACCGTTGGGGATCGGTGTGTGTCTGATGCTGCATCAACGTGGGGGAGGAGCGCTATCAGAGTACCGCTCCTACCAGTCAGCACTGTCCCAGGCTTCCTCGGCAGCTTTGGGCTGGCTCTTCTTCACTTTGCTCTCACCCATGTTCTCCCAGTTGCTGTCCCACGCCTCCCAGCTGTCCCCCGTGCTGTGCTTGTTGTTGGATGGCCCTTCGGATGCCCAGTTGTCCCAGCTGTCGGAGCTCTTCTTCCCTGCTGAGGCGTCGGCGACGGTCCAGCTGTCACTGCTGCCAGAGCGCTTGGCGCTGCTGCTGCCCCCGGGGGCATCCCAGCCGTCCTGGTTGGCCCCAGTGCCGCTATGGGAGCCCTCTGGGGAGTCCATGTTCTGGTAGCTACCGCCTACTGACGACCTTTGGCAGAACACCACAAAAATAAGTTATAAACAAACTATGCAAGCAAACAAGGCTGGCAAACAAAACAAACCAAGCAGGCAAACAAAGCAAGCGATGCTGGCAAACAAAACCGTATAGGCAAACAAACATTCTGCATCGGACCTATTCCATCAATTTCAACTGGATGTGGTAAATTATTTGCCTCCTTTTTCTTAATATACTAAATAAACTGCAGCACTTGACTTGCATTCAGCTTGCAAGATTTAATAAACCACTGCCTGGGTGGTTTGAAATGTTCCGCTGAGTGTGGCCCAGCGGCATTTTTCCATTTCTGCTGACTGAGCTCCATCTCTGGGGTAAGGCCTGGCTCGTTCACTACCTGTCTGTGGGGTCCTCGGTCTTCCCACTGAAGAAAGAACTCATGTCCTTCCAGCCCTTGGAGCCAGCCCCCTGAACCTTTTAAAGCAAAACACACATGCTTTACATGAAGAACATGTGGGGGGGGGGGGATTCTTCATTAAAACTAGACATTTGCGAGTTGAAAAGTTTAATGGTTTAATAGTTAACTACAGAAAATAACTTGTATTCGTAATAGAAGGACAAACCAAATTGTGAGGTACACAGTACTCACCATAACAATTATAAAGGCAGCACAGAGGAAGAAAGATAGGAACTCCATTAAAGTTTTAATATACAAATAGACATTCAAACCCGAGCCAGCCTCCCATGAGGAGCACAGTATTAATGGGGCCAGAGAGGCCGCCCTAAATCTGTTACGCTGAGAAACGGCCATCCTGCGGGTATTTCAGACTACAGGAAAAGGCCTGCATCCTTACAGAAAGTGAACCAGAGTCAAGTTCTCAAGGGGAACAAAGCCCCTTTTAATTACTGAAGTAACTGTCTGTAAAGACCCTGCTTCTCAAGCCCTGAGGCAATCAGTGAACGTGAAGCATGGTTGACCTGTAGTGCTTGCAGGACTCTGGTGCCACCCCCCCCCCCCCCATTACTCTGGAGATAATCCCTAGGCACACGCTGGGAGGCTGGCGCTGGGGTGTGAGGCACAACACTGGGACATCGCCTACCTTTACAGCCAGCTCAGAGAAGCCGGTTGCCATGTCGTCAAACAACTTGCCCTCCTTAACCTGGACGAGTCAATTTGCCGTTAATGCCGGGTGGAGCAAACGTGTGACCGGCCATGTCATTTTACACCGAGGTACAGTGCTAAGGGCAAACACCAATTTTTTATCTCTAAAATTACCATTTCAGATCCAAGTTCTAAATACATTTTCATAGATTAAGAGTACACAATTTTATAATTTACAGGACAGATTCCTGTTATTCAAAATTACCTTAATGGTGCGTATTTAAAATGGCTCTTTCTGACTCAGTTTTCAGAGAGAGAGAGGACATGAATTTTTTGAAACTGGATTTTTCCTTATACAAACAAAGCCATCTACAATGACTATGAAGTACATTTTACGCTGCTCAAATACTTTCATGGATTCTATTCACCGGACACACTGACACAGACAACAAAGACAATATTAGCTGCTAAATATAAATGCCTGTAACTAAATAATTAACTGGGCAGCATAACAATAGAAGCTGCCAGGGAACACAATAACTTGGAACTCCCAGTGTTACCTTTTCGTGGGTAGGTTTGATAACATTCTCATTTAATGTCTGGCCTAACTCTGCAGCCTAGTTGAAGTAGAAAAGAAAAACAAGACATTAAGTTGAGCACAAAATTCTACAAAGGGAAGAAGAGGCTCATCAGTGTTACTGCATTGAAAAAGCTGCGCTTTTGGTTCATAACATTGAGCCAAAATGAGGAGGCAAGCTGAGGGGAATTTGTCCCAGGACACACAGAAAAGGAAAAGCAAAGCGTCTGGCCTATGAGGAACCCAGCACAGTTTCAAAGAAGATAAATATGCTTATTTTTGGAAGCCTAGACATCACAGGGAAATTCCCGTGAGTTAGATATAAAGCACTGACTACTCACACTGCTGTCTGAAAGCAGCAATGCACACTGAGGATACAGTCAAAGCCGATTCGATATGGATATTTCCAAATCTAAAAGAAAATCGATTACATTTGTGCATGTCTGAAAACCAAAAGATGTTGTTTAGGGCTGCCGCGATTAGATCAAAATTACCTTTATGGTTTCTAAAACGCTTTAATTCACTAAAATAAATGTCTTCCTTTAATATTACTACGTAATTATGGTAGCAGTTCAAATTATCAGAGGAGAAAAAAGTGGTTTGACACTGTGCAAAGCAGTACTAGCACTATACACGAGCACCTGAAGAGAAAAGACACAGGTGCTACTCTAGATCCAGAAAAGGTAAATCCACTGTGTTGTCTATTCATGTTTATTAAATTACCATAAGTATGGAGAGCTTTTAATATCTTTGGTACTTGTAGCTGCTAAATACACTCATCATTAAAGCCATAAAGCTGTCTGCCTGCTACTTTACAATCTCCATTGAATAAGTGTTTGTGAAAATGTTTAGGCTAAAATCTGGGCTTATTCTACGTTGATTGACAGTGCCAGTGTGCCCGTTCATGCGCGTTGTACTTGCTGGGCCCACTGTCGTTATTATAAACAAACTGAAATGAAAACGTTAAACTGCAAAAAGTACCGCCACACCACCAATATCTTTTTAATTTACTCAACCACAGTATCTCCTCCTTTACAAGATGTTGTGGTTGCTAATCTGTCCCTTCCTTGTCCATGACTTCAGTGCTGATCACTTGTGTCGCAAGTGGCAGGCTCTACTAACTTAATTTATTAAGCATGACGATACACTAAATTTATACAGATTACTAACTTTTGGACGTCACAATACGCATCTCATAAATATTTTAAGTAGACTACTAATCTGTTTATTGAATTGCGGGTGAAAATAATGTTCATATAGTGCTCAAAAGCCATCGTGCATTATCTAAAGCCCGGCAATGACATACAGTTTGTTGTCACCAAACTAAACTGATTTTTGGAGGAAAATGCATTGTTTAGATTATTCGACCAATCGATAAAATAGTCGAAAGATTAAACTATAGAAAAATTGTTGTTAGTGACAGCCCTACTGTAGATGTTTTTGACCATACTGTGCTGGGTTTGGAAATTGGGGGGGAAATGCTGGGGACGATGGGAGCTGGGAAGAGCACTGATGACAGAACAGACACTGCATGAATCTACAGTCTCCACCTCACTGGAACATGCTGGACAGGTGTGGGTGTCACATATATCTAGCTACTGATATCAGCTGCTGAAACAACAACAACTACTACAGCCAGAAGGGTAGCAAAGTCAGCTTACTGTGGGTGTCTGAGTCAAGGAGAGATAAGGTCTGGTTTGTGTTTTGGAAACTACTCAACTTCATTAAATAAACATGACAAAACGATAAAGACAGCAAAATGATAAATTAAAAACAGCAAAATTAATATGCAGGATCTTCTTGGCAACTGAACTGGGGGCACACATCCAACATTAACTGAACTATTTTGGAGCAACCCGACATCACTCACAGCTCCACAAAGTATTGTTGTCTTATAAGCTTGCAAAATGGACCATGCACGTTACAATGGATGAATCTCAGTGAAGTGAAAAACAGAAATATAAATGGGACCTATTGGAAGACCAAGTCTAACTAGGGCCCACTGACAAGATTGGCATGCATACACTAATGCGATGATTACCGGCTCTGGAGGAGGTTTATAGCCCCTTAACTATGTCCAGAAAGCAGAGAGGCAAAGGGAGCAACAGGCGTTTCAAACTACAGTCTACACAGAGATCATAAGAAGGGGTCCACAACAGCCACCATGATTTACACCTATGTGGAAGAATTGAGACTCATATGACAGTACATGAAACACCAGTCTTTGAAATGAACTTGGATTATCAAGAGATACCAAAACAAAAGAGTATACATGCCTTCAGCTAGGTGTATTATGCAAGTCGTAAAAATAAACTGAGTGTGTTGGGCTACATGTGGTAGCCATATATTTTATACAATAAACAGACTATAACCAATAAACCTACCCGATCAGTAGTGTCAAACAAGTTCTATGCAGATTAGTTCTTTCCCAGTTCTGTCACAAATGATTCAGCTCAAGTGTTGTGTGGTAATTAGCACAAGGAGTTGCAAGGAGCTGAATCAGGTGTTTTAAATGAGGGGAAACCAAAAATGTGCAGGGCTCCGGCCCTCCAGGAGTGCAGTTTGACACCCCTGTACTAGGTAGTCTCATAACAAGCAAATGTTATCAAGAACTGAGGATGACTAAAGTATGAAAATCTTTACCAGATGTTACTTTTATGTGCCTGACATCTTCAAACATATTCAAGACAAATCATAATCATACATCGCAGCTGGGTACTGAGAACTGTTATATTGCCTGAGTACTCCAGGGTGGTGTATAGAGTACTATTCATTTTATATCAATGTTTTTAAATCTAGATATTTAATCTAGATACCAGCTCTATTAACAGCTATCAAGCAAATTACAGGCTTGTTGAAATTTGACTGAAGCAGCTTAAGCATACTTAACGGTATTAACTGTTAACAGAATAAGTAAGCTTACCGACTTACCTTTTGAGTTGCTTGGGTGGCAAGTTTTGCTGTCTGCACAAAAGAATACAAGAAGTTTTTTGTAAAATGTCTTAAATCTTAGCAATGATCACAAATCAATACAAATACACACTGAACAGGTCTACATGCAGGACAATGCGGTAGTAACACATTTCAGTTCATCGTGCAAGATATCAAATCAACTTTAATGAAAGCATAAACTATTCAACAGAATAATAACCACTGATTATAATAAAACTGCAGTAAGACTATGCCTCAAAATTAAACCTTATTATTGTGCTTTAAAGTTCTGAGTCAATGGCACCTTAAGTAAATTAACTGCTTCATGAAAGCTGATCTATCAGAAGTACAATAGGGCTGCCACTAATGACTATTTTCCTAAAGATTAATCTATCGACTATTTTATCGATTGGTCGATTAATCGAAATGATTCATTTTCCTCCAGAAAATCAATTTGACCGTTTAGTTTAAGTTGACAGCAACAAACTGTATGTCATTGCAGGGCTTTAGAGAATCGAGAGAGGGCTTTTCAGCACTATACACACATTGTTTATCAAATTGTGGGTGAAAATAGATTAGTAGTATGCCTAAACATATTAATGAGATGTGAATTGTGATGGCCAAAAGTTAGTAATCTGTAAAAATTTGGCATATCCTCATACTTAAAAAATTTGCCAAGTGGAGCAAGGCACATGCAACACAAGCGATAAGCACTGAAGTCGCGATGAAGGAAGGGACAGATCAGCAGACAACATTTAAAACAGGAGATACTGTGGTTAAACAAGGTAAAAGACGTTGGTGGTGTAGCAGTACTTTTTGCAAATTAAAGTCTGACTTTTTTTTTTGTAAATATGGTTTTCATTTTTATTTCAGTTCACAAATTATTTTCTTTTATTTAGTGTCCATTTTCATTTCATTTTTAGTTTACGATAACACTGGTCCCAACAAGTCCAACGTGCACAAACTTAGACACTGGGACTATCAGTCAACGTAGAATAAGCCCAGATTTTAGTCTAAACATTTTCACAAAGCTCTCCGTTCTAATGGCAATTTAATAAACATGAATAGACAGCACTTAGAGCGGTCCAGCCATCATTCAGACTAGCACCTGTGCCTTTCCTCTTCAGGTGCTTGTGCATAGCACTAGTGCTGCTATGGTATGCCATTGCACTTTGCACCTTTTTGTTTTGTGATAATTTGAAGTACTCCCATAATTATGCAGTGATATTCAAGGAAAACATTTGTTATAATGAACTGAAACATTTAAGAAATCATAAAGGTAATTTTATTAAAATAATAATACAAAATAAGTGTCAACTAATCGCAGCAGCGCAGTATGAAACAGACCAGATGTTAGCGTGAAGCTTATCAGACTACTCTCATATGAGTACTACTGTTACAGCCATTTGTTCTACAATACCAGCATATTGATAACTTATTCAGACCTGACATCATACAGAAGTCATATGACATTAATATGTCTTAAGAGTAATGCAGCCCTGTCCAGAAACATGGATATTACACACAGTACTCACATTATCTTTAGCTACAGATGCAAATTTGGTAGCTCCTGTTGCAAAACTGCTCCAACCCTGAAAATTAAATAAAAGGATTACGTTTTCATACTACAGAAGACCAATGGGTAATTTACCATAAATACAATGTCAAGCTGCATAGCAGTTTAGCTAAGTGGTTAGCATAACAGGAAGAGTGATTTTGTTGATGCGAGGAAACTGCATAACATGGCATTCTACTCCAGCACAGCATATTCCAGCAAGTTTTCCAATAGTTTTCCACAGCTAAGCATAGGAATAGCTAAAGGAGTCTAAAATCAACTAATTCCTACAATATAACCACTCTGCCAGTACAGAAAGTCATACCGAGTAAATAGAGGACATCGCATTGTTCAAGAAGTCATCCTCCTTCTTCTGAGGAGTGACTGTGTTGCCGAAGCCCACGTAGCGATTGTCCTGACCACTGTATCCACCGCCACTGTAAACAAAGTTCAAAAATATTAACCTCCCTTTGCTATCAATAAATTAAACAATTGCCCCCATTTCTGCTGATCAGTGTCCTTCATAAATCATGTTTATTTACAAAAAGAAAAATAGTTCTGTAAAAAAAGGGTGAAGATAAAACTGACCTCTGGTAGGAGTTGACATCATCACTTAGCCAGTCTTCGAAAGCCTTTTCTGAAGAGAGCCCTGAGCTTTTCGTTGGACCGGCTGAACTGCTGTGAATCGAGTTTCAGGTGTTATTTAATGCATGTCCATGTCTCGCTCTGGCCCCAGTAATCTGCTTTCGCGGTTGGATGAACTAGCCAGTGTCATGAGGCATGTGCAGTGCTCACTGACGCTGGGGCAGAGAGTTTCCTGTTCTTACCGGTGTGAGGAGGAGAGACCAGCCTTGGCTTGTGGTGGCGTCCAGTCTTTGGCAGAGGATGTATCAATGCTCCACTCCTTTCCCTCAGCTAATGTTGCTACCTACACAATCACAGTTACATTTTTAACTTAGCAACCTAGACAGTAAATTTGACATTTTACAACAAATCATACAATTAGCTGGGCATGTACTACAGCAGATTATTTAAGTGGCACATTAAAGAAGAACAGCAGGCCTGTTTTAGCACTTGTCCTTGATACCACTTGGTCACAGTCTAGCTACTTAGCCACCATGCTAACTCAAACCACCAATCACTACTCAAAGAAATCGCTAAGTGAGTCTGGTGTGCTCACCTTGTCTCTAAAAAGCGCAGCTGCCCTGCTATTGTACTTCTCCTGCAGAGTCCAACAGGGGTCATAATCCTCTTGTAGCTCCAGGAAGAGGCGAAACTTGCCATTTCCACCCGCTTTCATTTTCTCCAGCTCGATATCCTTCCATTTGTCCATGGTGACGGATCTCACAAAGCTAAAGGATTGACACTGGGGCATTATGGCGCTGCACGACAACCTGATTCGCTAAGATACCCACACTGCGGGAAATGTCCAAGTCTCAAAAAGACAAGAAATAACCCAGCACCACTTCTTATTGGCTTCCACTAAATGAAACATAGGCTGCTGATTAGGAGACACCTTGCACCCATAATAAAACACCATACAATACAACTGCATCATCCAAATTAATTCCAATTAAAAAGACTCACCTAAGGTGCACCCCCAAGCCTCTGTGTTTGCCAGAGCACTCCAGGCAAATCCATATTCCATAGGTGACACTCACCCATTGAGGGTTAAATGCCCCACACTCAAAACATATCTGCGAAAACAAGGCGACAACTGCACTATTTACAAGAAATATCAGAAGGCTGATATTCCAGAAGGCTTCCCAAAGAGGTACATGTATAAAAAAAAAAACAGATAAGATATTGATTTCACTTGTCATGTATCACATACAATTATGTTAATTAACTTGCACAGTAAAAGCTTTACATAACATTTAACCAAATGACTGGAGTTAAACACGCATAGAGTATAGCTTACATGCAGTTCAGAGAATTTTAATTTCGCAATTAGAGTGCCTACGGACAGCCTGAAGTTTCAGTGACTACACTTAAACTTACGTTGTTTTCATCCTGAGTTCTCACTTCCTTTAAAACCCTCCTGGTCCGCGGACTCGCCATTGTAACTGAAACATCAGAATAGTAAAAGTTATTTGTAATACTAGTCCAGCTGACTCCATTGTACGAATTTACATACATGTACATGAAAACAAGTATGTGACGATCTGATAATACTTATTTTTAATATAGTCATCCAAAAGTAACTCAGATAGCCCAAGTCAAACAATTAATATCCCCCAATAAACTAGTAAATAGCGGTGTCTCACTCTCCCTAACCCCCCAGAACGCCTAGTTCACATCAACAGCTTATAAACGACATACATGACAAGTCAGCCAGCACCCCTTCTAGTGGTGTCTGGTCATGCTAATACATTAATATATTAAGTTAACAGGAATAAATGGCAGTACACGAAGGCGTCATTCAAAGGTGCTGCGAAACCCAACAGCGTTAGCCGACCGATACCAGCTAGTACGCATATCATCGGCAAAGTCAGCGACAAAACATGGTATTTAACAACCTAACTATCTACCAAACCTGCTACATGGTATTACTTCAATGAGTTACTAATAACCAACTAGCATTTGACTTCGTCTATATGAAGAAGCCGGCTAGCCATGGTGATGTAGCCGGCGAGGCAGCGAACCTTACCTTCCTAAACTGGAAACGAACCGGTAATTTTTTTTAGTCTCCTAGCCGAGCGCAAGATGACAAAAACAGGACTGTTGATATAAGCTTAACCTAAACCGTGTATTAGACAACCCGCTTTAAATATCATTATAATGGTGACTTTGCCTCGGTATACGTTGACAGTAAGCCAGCCGCCTGTATTTGCCGAGTGCTACGTTGCAGAGCGGCAGGGCGATGCATGCTGGGAAGGCGGCGGACGCTGCGTCTGACGTCATCGGCGGGAATAACAGGTAGGAGGAACCGGGAAAGAGGGGGTTGGTTCGAAACTCTGAGCAAAAGCTGGCTGGCATCTGGGAATGGAAGCACTCCTTTGCGTGCGTGACAGAAGTGAAAGTTTACTAGAGTAGTTCACAATGTCAACTGAAACGGAAGTCTCTATGTATCAGCTGAAGGAGAAGCTCAGCGATGAGATGTATAACCCTGGCCTCCACCCAGGCTCTCCCGTGTGCCATAGCGGGTGCTTCCTGAGAGGTCCCCGGCGACCCTGCATTGAATAACCGGATAAGGAAAATGGATGGATGACATAAACGTGTTGTATGCTTGCAAAACTCTACAATGCGCAAATTCGTATTGACTCCTTGGGTGCAGTTTGTTAGTGTAGCGATTATTGTTTACGATTTTTGTTTATTTATCTTATTATCAGTGAATTGCTCTCTTTTGTGTACATCTAGTTAACCGCAGTTGAGGAGAGAAATCAATTTTACATTTTTATAACTTTTACTTCCATTTTAGAGACATCTAACCCTACAGTGGATATTACTCTCCCGGGCAAAAAAAAAAAAAAAAAAAAATGGGCCAAACCCAAAATTGAAAAACACTAAGCTTTTAATGGTCTCAACAGCAAACAGCCAGAAGATATTTTGGAAAAAATTGAATACCCAGACCTGTGTTACTTTGAATATTATATCAAAATATATATAAAATCTTTTCATTATTTTATCTTTGCCTACAAGAAGACTATGTAAGTATATTTCCCTGTTTACAGCTTTTCCACCCAACAGTTCACTGCAGCATGGAACAGTAGGCCTGTCACGATAATAACGTTATCGGCTTATCGCACAACATGGACATAACCGCTACATTTTTGTCTGACGATATTGGCAAATTGTGTTTACATGCGCATTTGCTTACATAAGAATGAGCGCCCCCAACATTTTAGAAAGTCAGGCTGCCTCTGCCCTACCTTGTGCTATCCGTGTGGCGCGCAGCCTGTAAAGGACCGAAAACCTGTCTATATCCATTATATAATGCAATTTTTGTTAAGAGCCCGAGAGTCCATTTAACCCTTTTCGTGTCTCATTTTATTCATGTTTTATTTACATTTTGTTGACATTCCAATGTCTGATAATTCTGAAAAATGGAAAAGATGCACTTGCAGTATTATGCTATTATAATTTCATTATAGTTTGGCATAAAATGATATTACCATGACAGTGATATCGTGTATCACAGTTATTTCTGAGATATCCAACAGAAGTAATTCGTGAGAGAGTAGTGACGAGCAAATGGTGGGGCAGGTCTGGGGACTGCATTTTTTCAGTTCTTGCTATTTATCTGATCAGTAATTTGTTGTTAAGACCATTAAAACTTAATATTTTGCAGTTTTGGATTTGGCTTTTTTTTGCCCAGGAGCGTACGAGTATATTTCCCTATATACAGTAACAAGCAATCAATATTTAATAGAACATCCATCAGTCTTCCATTTCTTTTATCCCAGGAAGCACAAAGCAAGTGTTCAAAATGATGTTTCACTTTAAAAAATATATATAAATCTGTTCTTTGAAACATTTTTTAAACTATATTTTAATCTGGCTGTTTAAATTTTATGTTTCTGAAATAGTAATTATCGCGCTGTGTGTTTTTAACTCAAACTTCAGTGACCTTAGGAACTGATAATCCATCCTAGGCCATGTAATCTGGAGGTTTTTTTCCATAGTCCTGTGGTAAGTTTCTTTGAATTAAATTAATAGGTATATGCAGCGGAAACATCAGATCGACCATAACCAGATCAAACGTCAACCACAAAGCTGCAAAGATTTGATTCCATGTCCATATAATTGTGAGGTAACCCTGCTAAATGTCCGCTGAACTATGAACTACTGTGAACTACTGAAGTGTGAAAATATCCGAGATGTAATTTCCCCCGTGTACACAAGAGAGCAGGATATTGCAGGGTAAATTAAACAAAGTTTTTTTTTTTTGTGCAAAGTCATCTAAGTAAGGCACACGATCTGAGGCTCCTGGCTGTGTGTCAGCTTCTGAGCTATTATCCCTAATACAATCGGAGTGCACTGCTGTTTTCAGTTCATTTATACCCTAGTTTTTGGTCTGGAGTTCTGAAACTTTGTCTTTTTTTTCTGGGACTCAATACATAACATCTACAAGTGCAGATTTCGTTTAAATGCGCTGGCTCATCAAAAGTTTATTGTGGGCAATTATATGGGTTTGTACTTTGGCTTTTTTTGCATAGGATTCTGGAAGTCTCTCTCCGTGGGTGACCTTGTTTTTAGCCAATGCCTGAGGCAGGTCTTATCTGGGAGGAGACGATATAAGGGAAGAGTGTGTGCAGTAATGCCATTCACTGCTTTGTGATAGCTCTTAGTAAGATGAGGAAATCCACAAGTTTGAAAATAAGCCTCCCTGCCCTCGTGCTTGTCTCCGAGATTGTGTTCATTGCTCTCTATGCTGCCTTTGTCACATATGACACTGATGCTAACGCAAAGCTACAGGACAACATGACAAATCCGATGGAAAATGATCTCTATAAGGATTATCCTGTCTTTGTTGACGTTCAGGTGATGATATTCATCGGCTTTGGCTGCCTTCTTGCCTTTTTGCATCGATATGGCTTCGGTGGCTTGGTTTTTAACTTCCTCACGGCCACCTTTGCCATCCAGTGGGCAATTCTTGTGCAGGGTTACTTTCAGTTCTACTCTGATGGCAAGATTCACCTAGGGGTAGTGAACCTCCTCAATGCTGAGTTTGCCTGTGCAGTGGTGCTGATCAGCTATGGTGCTGTGCTGGGAAAGACCAGTCCTGTGCAGCTCCTGGTTATGGCTTCGCTGGAGGTCCTAGTTTTTTCCATCACTGAGTGGGCTGTCCTTACCTACCTAAGAATCAACGACGCAGGTGGGTCCATTCTCATTCATGTCTTTGCTTGTTATTTTGGGCTGGGAGTCACATTTGTTCTGTATCGGCCAAGCCTGAACAGCGGCCATGCAAATGAAGCCACCAGCTACCAGTCGGACATTCTTTCAGTGATGGGGACCCTGTTTCTCTGGGTCTTCTGGCCATCCTTTAACTCTGCTGTGACGTTCAAGGGAGATGACCAGCACCGGGCCATTCTCCACACGTTCATCGGCCTTAGTGCCTCCACGCTCACTGCTTTCGCACTCTCCGCCCTGCTGAGCCAACGGGGCAAGCTCACCATGGCTGATATCCAGAATGTCACCCTGGCGGGGGGTGTGACAGTGGGGGCGTCCGTTGACATGATGATCTCACCGGTGGCTGCATACATTCTTGGTGTGGTTGGGTGCATCGCCTGCTTCTTGGGCTACAAATACCTCACTCCATTCCTGGCTCAGCGCTGTAGAATCCAGGACCAATGCGGCATTCACAACTTGCACGGCCTGACTGGAATCATCTCCTGCCTAGGTGGAATTTGGGGCATAATGATGGCAAACGAAGACACTTACGGGCCAAGCCTGTATCAGACCTTTGCCCATAGAGCACCCATGGAAGGGGACCCCAGGCTTCATGAACTGCAGCAGCTCATACCAGGCCTCCAGCCGGGTTTGGGCCGCACCGCCTCGCAGCAGGCCCTCTACCAGGTGGCTGCTATGTTCTCCACCATAGGGGTGGCTGCAGTGGGCGGCATTGCGACAGGATTTGTCTTGAAGCTTCCTTTCCTAGCCTCGCCTTCCGATGAGTGCTGCTTCAGTGATAAGCCGTACTTCCATGTGCCCTCTGACCATGACAGTCTAGCAGTTCCCAAGCTCCCTGAAGGTCCGGAAGACACAAAAGTATAAGTTTGTCAAACATCTGGCTCAACAGATGCCATTGTACTGTAGCAAAATCCACCAGACTTATGCTTTCTTAGTCTTTCCAGTGTTTTGTGTTACTACAGTAATAATATCTTCATCATTTTTATTATTGTCATGTGGGACCAAATCTTGGTTTCCAAGCATGCTGAGATCCCCTTACTATTTTACCATTTATTTTGCAAATGAACCAGTCAGAGTTACCAGTTAAGCAGTTGTTAGGTATCTTTTAAAATACCAGTTTTTGAGTAACCATGCACTAGTGACTAACTAGATTTTCAACTTCTAGTTTAAAATAGTTTTAATAGTACGTTTTTTAGCGGTTTATTTTTGGTATAGGCTAGTCTTATAGTATTTTGAATACCATTTTGTGCAATTATTATTTCTCCAAAAACAATGAACGAGATGACCAATTTCATACTTTTCTGTAAAAATTCAGTGGAGGTATCTGATTTAAAAATGTTTTTGGTCTACATTGCAATCTGTTGTTCATTATTATAAAGTGATACATCTATGGATGTGATTTTTTGATGACGGTGATGCTAATTGTTGGGTGCCAAACAAAATAAATACCCTTTTATAAATAAGTTTCAACTTTTTTGTCAAAAAAAAAAATATATATATGACTGTAGCCCAGCAGGAGGTGCAGTGGAGAAGGAAAACAGTGCAGGTAGCATCAATCACGTAATCAATCAGATTTAATTTATTGACACACATTTTATCAACACCAGAAGAAACACAGTTTGCTAATGCAGCAAAAACAGATAATAGATCCCACACACTGTAGGAAAGAAGCTTAGAACAACATAAACTTTAAAGTAAATCGATCAGTTTGTCCGTCTGATTAAAAATAGGTGTGATGGCCTTCTTGGAAAATATGGCAGCAGTGGTGGACCAGTTGGGCAGAAGAGAGGCGGCTTTGTGCTCCTGCTCTGTGGCCACCTTCCCAGGACCTCGTGAGAGCCGCTCTGTTTGCAAAGCCAGAGGAGGAATGCAGCGGAGAATGACAGTCCGAGCTGCTGCCCTCTTTCCGCGGGTGTTGGTGATTGTTGTCTTTGCAGACAAACCCTTAGCTCAACAATGAAGTGTTATGTGTCCCGTGTGACTGACAGGCTGTGCGTCTGATGAGTTAGATCACTGTGTGCTTCTTGTTTTGTGCTGCGTTTGTTTCAGGTTACTTCAGCTTTGGCTGTTTTTGCTGGAAGCGCCCGGTGGCTTACTGAGGTGTGGGAAACGGCTGTCCTCCCCGCTTAGGGAAATATTCGGTCATGCCTTTTGGATTATGTAGCTCCTCCCAGACCATTGGCATGCTGGTGTACAGAGTTGTGCAGAGGGCTGACTTTCACCTGTTTCTATGGTTTCCCTCGGGGACAAAATCACCTTCTTCCCTTGGTTCAGTGAACAACAATTTGGGGCATGTTCAGCAGGACACACCAGGCTAACCTGAAACAAGGAACGCCATCTGTGCCAGCAGCTTGGTTGCTGGGACTGGGCCCAGGGATGTGGGGGGGGGGGGGGGGGTTTGGGGGGCGGGGGGTG
>JAODLD010000136.1:11984378-11996530 GCA_026781065.1 Mormyrops boulengeri | reverse complement strand
AGATGCTATTGTTTGGCAACCAGAGGGTTGCTGGTTCAAGGCCTGATTCCTCCTGACCCCATCAAAGTGTCCTTGAGCAAGACACTGAACCCCAGATTGCTCCTGGTGAGCAGGTTGGCGCCTTGCATGGCAGCCTCTGCCACTGGTGTATGAATATGTGTGTGGATGGGTGAATGTGAGGCATGAATTGCTAAGGGCTTTGAGTACTCGTAGGAGTAGAAAAGCACTACATAAATGCAGTCTATTTACATATTACAAGTCACACCTCATATTTTAAAACTATGCTGCACAACAGCTTTGTGGCACCCGTCACTCTGACGGCAGGGATAGTGGCCAATCAGTGGCGGGCAGGAAAACGTATGATACAAAGCCAGGAATGGAATTAAACAGAAACAAGTAAAATTAAACACAGGTAAGCCAGTTTTTCACTCTTATTTGCAGTTTTCAAGACTGGGTAAACGAGACATCCTGTAGGAAAAGTTGACCAAATGCTGTGGTCGCTGATCTAATTGAGACAAGATGTATACTGATTGTTGCCAAGGGTCAAAACTTTCAAAATAATATCTTTGACTGCAGGGGCAAACACCTCCAAAATACTTATAATACCAAAGAAACCTGTGTTAGTATGTCTGTGTTTGTTTACGATTCATGTAAATAAATCTTCTAGAAATCGGTTTGTTTTTGATTAGCATCTTGTGCCTGTCAGGATTTAAACTAGAACATGTTTGGGTACATTTGTTCAAGATCAGGAAGTTCTGATCACTTGTGCCATTTTCAAACAGTGGGGCGGGCTAAAGATACACAAGGCTACTTTTTCAGCAATGTTGTCAGGCAGTTGCCAGCTCGATGGGCAATGGGCAACTCATCTGGGTCTGGATGATGGTGAAAACTGACTATCAAACTGACTATCAAAGTTTTTCAAAAAGAAACTTATTCCCCAGTATCACTGGAAACGTGCCCAAGCTACACTGCTGAAAAAGTTATCCTGTACTGTATATCATCACTGTAATGCGCTACTATATTATTAGGTGTTTCAATTGTTTTGTCCATCTCCTGTTTATCCAGTAGGTCTTTATGTGCTTTTAATGCTAGAAGAGGATGAACATCAAGTGTATTGTCCAACCAGCATGAACATCATTGTTCAGTCCTTATTTGCAGAAGCAAGATACTGTATAATATAGAAGACACTTTCTTCTAAAGTAATGTACAGTTGAAGAAGCTGCATCAGGCATTGAGGACAACAGTGGGACCAACAGTGAAAGCACTTTGCTGACCATGGGATTTGAAGCTTTGGCCTTTTGTTCACAGGCACAGAGACCAAAACCACAGAGCCATACACCACCGCACTCATCTTGATGTACCTCAATGAAATGTCTGAAGATCAACAAGATCAAGAGTGTGGTGTCCACTGCAGCCCTGCCCTTGAAGACGCCATGAAAGTGGACACATAATGAATCACATCAGCAATTTCACTGACAAATACCTGACACAGCTTTTCATGTCCCCTATTACAATACCAAATGCTGAAAATGGGCCTACCCTCTGCATGAGCTGGGAGTAACACTACACTGCCAGTACAAGCTAAGACAGACAGCAAGCAAGTATATTGACCAGCAGGTTGCATTTGAGACTCTGCACATCGATATCCATTAAAAATATATGCCAGGGGAAATCTAGTTCAACCTGTCAACAGTATCTGTATGGTGTAAAAATGACTTAAGGTGACATTTCTGCTTTCATACTCTTTAACCCCCCAAAAAGCCATTTGTAGGATTTGGAGCTGACGGGTAGAGGACATCTGGGTGATCGTGTTTTTCAACATTTTATTGATATGAATGAAATATGTACAACAATCATTAAAAGAAAAAAAACTTTACACTTTTAATCAGTCCCAGATATATGGTCACAGCTGAATCAAACAATAAGGCATAACTGAACCAAATATCTCAAGCAGTCCAAGAGGAATTCATAGGATATTTGGTTGTTTTTGAACAATGGAATGTCTTGCTGCAGAAGGGCCTTGAAGATGGCTAATGATTAGAATGCCAGACCATCACAGGGCACGGGGCGGGTACACCCTGGGTGGGATGCCAGTCCGTCACAGGGCACAAGGCGGGAACACACTTGGCAGGATGCCAGTCCGTCACAGGGCACAAGGCGGGTACACCCTGGGTGGGAATACAGTCCAACACAGGGCACAAGGTGGGTACACCCTGGGCGGGATGTCAGTCTGTCACAGGGCACAAGGAAGAGTACACCCTGAGTGGGATGCGAGTTCGTCACAGGGCACAAAATCTGGTACACCATGGGTTGGATGCCAATCTATCACAGGGCACATACACACTGAGCAATTTATAAAAGCCAATTAGCCTAACTGCATGTCTTGGAGCTGTGGGAGAAACCAGAGTGCCTGGGGGAAACCCATTCATCACAGGAAGACAAGAAAACAGGAGAGGTTTCAAACCCCCCCCCACCTTGGAAGTGTGAGGCAACAGTGCCACCCACTGAATCATTAGATTTCCCCGTCTTGCTTGTCCTTAACCGTATCACGTGGTAGCTGTTACATAACATCTGCCAGCTATTCTCTCATCAGTGAACTCATCTTGTCTAGAAATCCCCATTTAACAGGGTAATTCTGCAAACACTGGAAACAAAGATCTTCTGTAGTAGCAGTTTCCCATGCACTGCTGCCGTTTCCGTTTCTCGTGAGCGAGACTCAGACGTGGTTGGCGTAGTCTTTATCGCTGCCGAGGGTCTTATTGCGCTCAGTGTCCACAGAAGCATACAAGTCGGATCGTAGGGAGACGACGTCAGTGTCCACAGCAGTCTCTGAGATTTCCTCTGCTCTGGGTAGCGTCATCACATCAGAGTACTGGATCTTCGGAGAGCTGCGGGCTGAAGGAGGCTTTGGGGCTTTCAGCTTCAGGTTGGCGTAGCAGTCCTGTTGTCCGGAAAGTGCCTGAGATAAAGTACAATGTCAGATAAAATAAAATAAGATGAAATTCATTGAATTTCTCCCAGGGTGAAATCGTGCACACACTCATCACTTGAGTTATCTGCCTTTACTATTGATTAAATGCTTCGCCATCTGCTGGTCAGTCTAGTGTAATGTCACATCTGGCTGTAAATGGAGTCACGCCCTTTCTGTAAGAAAAGCGTTTTGCACTGTGAGAGGCAACCTCACTGCAGTGCTCTGCGGTCGAGACGCACTCTGAAGAATGAGGTCAAAGGCAGGAAACGAGAGGAAAAACAAGTGCAATTTCAAATTTAAATACGTTTAAGTTTAAAAAAAAACACCCAGTCTGTAGTTTACTGGATCGGGACCTGGACTTGTAACCACAGGGCTGTGTAATAAAGTTAAAGGACGCTGCTGATGCAAATGTTCAAAGAACCTAGACAATGTTGATCACCATGGACACTTTTTAAAGCAGTTAAATAAAACAATGTGTTAGAATAATTAGACACAGAAATCACTATTAGGCACAGACTCATGTGAGTGATTTTCAGTCAGTTTCTTGCAGTCTTTAAACAAAGCAACCACCTCACCGAATCGGTATATAACTGTGCAGAAACCGAACAACAAATAATATGTAAAACCTTGATCAAATTGGTCCGATGCCCAGACACAATAATACAGCGAAAACAATTCAGCCTAACAAGACATATGCAAAAACAAGCGTACCGCTGTTCTGATGCTAACGTCCAAAAGCATAGAAAGGTGCAAAACCCTATCGTTTCTGTTTTGCCAAGGCTTAATAGGCCCCAGATGTAACGATATTGGGAGTGTATTTGGGGTCAGTTTCACGGAAAGAGACTTATATACTTTGCCAACAGCCTGTAGAATCGAAATATTCCACAGGGGAACGTGCAGTTGTACCTTTCATGAGATACTCAAAATTGAACTGCATCTGTACAAATATAGCTATCTACATTTATAAAAACCTAAGGTGGTTTGGGCAAATTATAGAACATAAATTATATGTCATCTTACTGGCATTATGGGATGTTGAGATTTTAGAGGTTGGTAGTCACAAGTTTACATTTACCCTGTTACAAGTGCACGAGTAAATTTTGGAGGATCCTGCACTTTTCAGAGCTTTCTGTCAACAATACTTTCCTTTTCATCACATTTATTTGCAAAGAAAACCCTTTTCAGATTTATTTTTTAATCTGAAAAGGGATTTCCAGAATGCTAGGATCTTCAGAAACATGTCTTCTTTTAAGCAATCAGACTTTCAATGCACCTGCGTATACAGTTTGTAATGTTAGAAGAGCAGACTGACGTAACGTGTAATAGAGGAGCTGGTGAATAACGCGACAAACTCCTCTGGATCACACAAAATGAACATGTATCTGTTATTGTGAAAAGAACAGCTGTATCACCCTTTGTAGTTTTGCATGAAAATAAATTAGGAATATAAAACAGAAGCTCAGTATTCAGTGATTTGTGTGTTTGAAGTTTAAAAATCAGTTGTTTAGAAATACTATGTTTGCTTTTTGATAAATAGTTGGAAGTTTCATTTCCTCCTTTATTTTAGTCTTGCAAATTCATATTGTTTGATTATAACTTTGATAACAACTTTTTGTTGTTATTTTTCATATAAATCTCCTATTTGCACAATTTAATGTAACTTAAAATACTAAATTTTGAAAATCAATGTTTGTATGTTAGCTAGTGATGAGACTTTATATTGCTACAGTGAAATAATTAATGTGCTATTTCTCAGCTATACTACGAATCTGTCAGTTATTCCAAATGAACTGGATCATTTGAAAAACAAAGTGTAGCTTTTAAAAAATTGTTTTATAAACGATTTTCACTTTTTTGTCTTTTTGAGTCCTTGGTTTTTGGAAGTAACAATACTTTTACTCAAGCTTGTTTTTTTCCCTTGAGTATGTCATTTACCACCTGAGTTAGTATTTATATACTCTGTCCACACATGCTCACCTTCTGTTTGGGTGGCTGATGCTCACTGGTTGCAGACGAGCTTGGAGGCAGATCCACTCCTGCTAGCAAACAGGGAGCAGGAAGCAAACGTCAGCCTCTATTGTCATCTAACCTGGCATGTAAATGCTTTAATATGAGCCCCCTAATGTAAACGTCTAAAACCACTGAAAAGGAAAAAAAAATCCTAGCTGGTGGCTGGCAGTACTTCTCTGATCAATGAACTCACAAATTTGATTATTTTAAGCCTTAGTGCACTGATCTGCTAATTTCCTTCATATTTGTTAACTGATAATGCATGAATATAATAATTAAGATAAGGGTTTATGAAAATTTGTCCTTATGGAAAATGGTGAAAAATAACTGTATTACATTCATATTTACACGGTGTTTTCTCTCAGAGTTTGAATTACGATAATCTGTCTACATGGGGACCTTCCATTTATTTTTCTGGAAAACCCCCTAATCCCTACATGACACCATTAATCCCTACTCAGCCCTAACCTTAAGCATAACTAACTAAACAAAATTTACTTTTTTGATTTTATTATTATTACATTGTGGGGACCTGAAAAGTGGTCCCCACAATGTCAAAAAAACAGGTTTTTATTACATATAATATAAACCTAATCCACACACACACACGTACACACACACACACACACACACACAGACTCACGGGTCTGGGTATAGGTGATGTTTCCATAAATGGGGTTGTCTTCCATGTCCTTCAGTTTGAGACTCAGACTGTCGTCACACAAACCAATTCCAGGGGAAGAGATGACAGAAAAAATCCACAGTAAGCACACCTATAAACCAAAGCTCAGACATGCCACCAGCCACTTTGAATTACACAAGTATAAGATATTAAGGAATAGAGATGCACCTTCTCCTGAAGCGAGGTATGAATTTACTTCTTCCATCTGGAACGGAAAGAAAAGTGTGACATATCTGTATTGTTTACACTTAGTAAGTCCCCTATCCAGGAAGGCATACACTCCCAGAGCAGCAAATAAACAAACAGTGAGTCAGTGGGTGAGTGAGTGAATCATGAATGATAGACTGAAGCGTAAAGGAAGTCCCCGCTGAGGTTTTCCTCACCTGTGCAATGGCTGACTATAAAGCAAAGAAGCATCCATCCCCCGCATAAGGTCAGCAAAGCACAGACTATGGCCAGGACCAGCCACAGCTCGGCGGACCCACATAATTTTCCCAAACCTGTTGGGAGCAAGTAACACACAAAATATGGGAGTCATAGACAACTGAATAATGACCTTCACTGCAGAACATCCGAAGAATATTAAAGTACCTAACATCAAATAATGCGTGTCTACAATGGTACAAACAGAAGAATATAATATAATGAAAATAAAATGAGATGACTAAACAAATAATAATACCATTACATTTATACAAACACACACACACACACACACACACACACACACACACATATATATATATACATATATATATATTTTTTTTTTTGTTTTTTTGGGACATGCATGTGTAATATTTTGACCAAAGGGTAATTATACCAAAAACGTATTAAAGCTCTCTTACACAGTGTCATGTCTTCCTTTTAGATCATGGATCGGCAGTCAGGCCGCTTCTCATCTTTGTCACATGACGTGAGTAAGTTTTAAAAGGTTCTCCAAGACGGGAACTATTTGATCAACAGACCTACCGCGAATAATAATAAGATGCACAACTCACCTACTAAGTTTGTACAGTTGCAGAAGTTTTCCATATCAATGTCTTTCAACCTCTATATAGGTGAAATCCTTCCAAAGGTGTGCGGTTTTATTCAGCTCCGCATCATCTTTCCTTCTTTATCAATGAGTAAAAAAAAAATTGTTAAATCCTCACGAAAATGCTTTTCCAGTTGGTTTGAAATGATAGTTATGAAGTGCAGGCTGTAAATGGGACGCTGACGACCGAGCGGGTGGTTTCGGAGGAGGCTGTAGCAGGATGCGCAATGTGCATCACCTCTTCAGCACGGGCTAAATGCCTGCTTGCAGAAAACCACGATCCTTCCTACGACAGCAAGAAACGCAGTGAGGAAGAAGATGGAGGTTACTAACACACCCTATCTTATAATTTCTTCCATATTTATGAACTGAAATCCGATGGAAGTTTCACTTATATTTTAATAATAAAATAGGCCTGATCCTGAAATTATTAAAGTTTAATGAAAATATACGCACACTGATCAGAATCTAACCTTCAATTTGTATTGTTTGGGAAAACTAAAAATGGGTAGAAATCTTTATGCTTGCCAGTTACTGCTATATAGTTTAAAGTTTATAGAGTCTGTGAACAGATTTGTTGTATGGTACCTAATATAAATTGAAAACTCTTATGAGAATCTGATTGAATTTTTTAAAAATATACAGAGTTTAGGCTGTTTTTACTACAAAGTGTAATTTCTTTGTTTCACTGTAGTTTGCATTTTATGTTGTAATCCACATTATTCTTCTGTAAATTAAATCTTTTTACAATTAGGTGGGGGAAAATGGATACACAATCCAATTACTTGAGGACACACTGTAATTGGTATAAACTCTGGGGGTCGCTGCAAATAATTTGTTTAGTTTTATGGTTAATAGACTATGGAACACCATATTCTCATTGCAGCTCTCTCCTTAATGAAAAGATTAGAAGACAGTAGAAATGGTAGTTGTTGTTTAGGTGTGCCAAGTTAATATGCTCATCAATTTGACAGACACAATGAGTAAGAAGATAAGTTTTTTGAATACTGTGTGCTACAGTTGTGAAATTCCTGAATGAAGACTTCAATACTACTGTGAAATTTTGTGTCTTGACTATCAATCCATCTAGAGATTTCCATCAAGAAGGGAAAAAAAATCAGAGGCCTCTTCCGGAAAGTTGAGATGATAAGATGTTATTGCCGTCAAATGAGAGATGGCCAGTAAATGTATTTTCAGTTCACAGATACTCAAAACTATATGACTCCAGGTCAACATGCAGCTACGCACTGAGAAGCACTGGAGAATTGCAAAAGCCATAAATGAGACTTCCACTAAGTAAAAATCATAGAGAAAGTGCTTAGGCTTGAAAATACCTGAAAACTGACATAGTTCTTTGGACTGAAGAAATGAGAGCATCACAGATATCTGAAGATGGTTGGATGGAATCGAAAGGTTTCAAATCAATTACAGGCGTACTCGTTCACATGATACCAACTGAACTGAGAACGTCTGGTCTGCTATGCAACGGAGATCATGTGCTGAGGGAAATCGGTATATATTACCGAAGCAACACTGTGGAAGGGATGCTGCACACCGTTTCTCAAAATCACACACAAAGATTTTCACCAAACATATGGGTGACAGGACAGTGTCTCCAAAAGAAAAAGAACATGTTGGATATACATTTTTATTACAGGAAATTTACTTTCCATCATTCAGTATTAGCACTTCTAATTTCACATGTACATGTTAGTTAGAATTTGGTGATTAATTGTCATTGTTGACACACCACCGCACACAGTGCACAACAACGGAATGTGTTCTCTGCATTTAACCCATTTGTGACAATGTGACATAGCAGGGGGCAGCTAATTCAGCGCCCGGGGAGCAGTGCTTGGGGGCGGTGCCTTGCTCAGGGTACCTCAGTGGTGCCTTGCTGGTCGGGGATTCGAACCTGCAGTCTTTCAGTTACAAGTGCGCGTCCCTACCCATTAAGATTTAAAATTCTGACTTCTTTATATTGCAAATACAAATGGTCTCAGAATACAAATAATCCTCCGTTAAACCATATACTAACCTCTTTTATTTTATTATCTAGTTTTGCATAACAACCAATGAGATATTACCCCTCTCGTTCTTAATCAGAACAGGTAAAACCCAATATATACCAAATCTGGTTCAAGTAATATACTCGGAATTCAAATGAAAGTATAGATACAGGATCTATTCATGTACGTATAGCATGGACACTATGAAACGCTTTGGTGTGCTATCATGAATTGCTTATCTTATGGCTCTGCTTATTCGTCATTTAACACGTTGCCTTCCCCTCTCTCAGAAGAGAGGGCGTGTTTTACTGAAGTTTTCCTTCGTTTTCGTCCAGCTCGGGGCTGGTAAACCTTTTTTTCTCGGTGATCTGCTTCCATAGAGCAGGATAAAATCCGTATCTGCAGAAAATGTTCACGCTGGGGAGAAATTTGGTTTTGTTTTTTCTCCTTGCAGTTCCATTTACCTTTACAACGATCGGTAAGAATTACGCTTTCACGTTTCCAGTTAGAATGCAGTTTACGGTAGAAGTTAGACTGTATGTTGTACCACCGACGTGGCACAATTGACTGATTTTTTTTGTCACATGGTTTTATTATTGTGTTAAAAATAAATTTCTCTTAATCTTTACTGATAATATTGATTTAACTAGAGCTGGCCGTGAATTTCACATTTTTTGGAAAGTAAGTTAAAACGAATCACTGGGGAATGACGTTAAAGTACGGCAGCTAAGATCTTTGAACATTTCGTATTCGATTTCGAGGATTTAGATTATTTAAAAATTGGTTTATGACATTTTATCAATTTCGCCGTCTTTTACTTGGATGCAATTTGTTACTATGACGCGCTGTAATAAAAGTTATATTAGGGGAGTGGGTGTAGGGTTCAGATCAGTTCATCTAGTGGGCTTAGAATGAATTTGTGTTTAAGAATTAGTATTTTATGTTCTATGTACTTCTTCCGTAGTTTTTGTTTGTTAATCGGAGTACTATAGCCAATCAGTTTCCCATACAACGCACTTACTACTTTGGTGACGTGTCTTAAAAGCTCGCCTCGCCTCGCAGCCGTGCGATCGCTTTTGCCAATGGGCTTATTTACCACCACCGACCGTTCAGTTTGTAATAGAAATACGAAATACCTTCAGTGCGAATCTACCTAGAAATCGTTGTATTATTCGGAGGTTTTATATTTCAGAGAGCCATGGTTAGTTCTATAGGGGAAGCGTGTTAATGACACTCGCTGTATTTTTCGAGATGTTACAAATTAAAGTATTCGAAAGAGATATTCATTCTTGAACCATGGACTGCAGAGGGTACAAATCTGTTAAATTAAGAGTTGACCTAGAACTGGGTGTGCTTCAGTGAGTTATTTTTCCTATTGCACGTATTTATAAATCGATATTTTTTTAGCTTTCTTGTCACTAAGGAGCCAATTGTGATAAATACATAGAAATATAGTTACGGGTAACCGCCCTGAAGGGAACAATCACTTTCTTTTGATGCAGGACAGGTGCATGCTGTAGATGAGCATTCAGAAGAAACAGATTTAGTTGAGGATGAGGGTGATGATGATGATGAAGAAGGACTTGTTGAGGACACCAATGCATCAGACTCCGTAAGTGTGGTTTGACTGACGATCGATTTACAGTAAGCATGAAGTCGGCTGTTGGTTCAGCATGAAAAAGTTTTAAACTACAACTGTGTCTTCTCCAGATATTCAGTCAGGGTGGTAAGTGTGTTGATCGATGCTCTTTGACAGGGTACCGAAGATGATACAGATGATGAATCTTTAGGCCCGGATGTGACATCTCATCCAGATGCTGACACCACCATCATATTTGTTACTGGGGAAGGTACTTTGACAATCCAGAGCAGGGGTCACCAACCTTTCTGAAACTGTGAGCTACTTCACGGGTACTGAGCCATATGAAGGGCTACCAGTTAGAAAACCCCCTCCTAAACTTATCTAAACTTCATGTATAATAAATATGTTGTAAATGTTTTTTTTAGATATTGTCATTTTCAAATCTGTATAAATGCAAATGTGATTAAAGAAGAATAGCAACAGGATAAAATTTTATTTTAGATGCTGGTCACTGGTGAGTTGTGCTATTTTTAGAACAGGTCCGCGGGGGATTCATGTGGTCCTTGGGGGCATCCTGGTTGGAGCCCTGGTCACCATGTTGGTGACCCCTGATCCAGAGCATATGGATTTCTGTGGAACCAGAGAGTGCAGTTCTTGTACAGCTAATCTAATGCCGTTTCCTCTTCCCAGAGTTTCCAGCCAATGAAATTGTCAAATTCTTGGTGGGTTTTACCAACAAGGGCACTCAAGATTTTGTTGTCCAGTCACTTGAAGCCTCTTTCCGTTACCCACAGGACTATCAGTTCTACATTCAGAATGTGAGTATACTTACATCAGTTTCAGCTTCCATCTGTGTAGCTAATGGTCCAAGTCAGTACACCGCACAGGCATGTTTATACAACCAACCTTTTTCATAAAAGCAATTAGTGCAGGTGCTTGCATGTAACCAAAGTTAGGGGCAACAATTATGTAAAAGTAATTATATACAGTGGTACCTCGATCCACGGACAGTCCTGTTCACGAACAAATCTGGTTACGAACCAGATCTTCGAAATTTTTTTGTGCCGGTTCGCGAACTGTATTTCAGGCTGCGAACACACAAACATCCCCCAAAAGGGTCCACAGAAAGTGCCCCAAAGAACCACCCGAAACACGAAGAAGTGTACATTATGCCCAAGAACGGTTGTGGAATGTATAAAAAACTTGTAGATGTATGTCTTTACTATATCTCTTCAGAGGTCGAATATCTGAAAAAAGAAAAATAGAGACGGAACGTTCTTTCAGTGATTGATAAACATGTTTGTGATGGTTTTTAACAGTCACATATCTATACGTAAAATTACAGTACTTCATTAATAACATAAATTAAGTAACTTTTATTTAAATATTATATTCTCCATTCACACATAGTGGCAACTGCATATTGTTTACAGTACAAACTAAGAAGTTTGTCGCCATAGAACGTGTGGCATCATGAAATGTACATAAAAATTTTAGCCATATGAAAATAATATACAGTATAATAAAAATCACATTTTCGAAATTACTGTATTTTTGATTGTAACTCAGTCTTTTAATGTTAATTGTTTAGTCTTTTTGGGGGGATGTTTTGTGGTTCTTTTGCGTGTTTTGGCGTCTTTCGAGCGACCAGCCCGCCAACAAGCGTTTGCTCAGTTGTGTATTGGTCCACCTTCCGTAAACGTATTATTTGAACAAATTTTTTTGTATTTATATTATTTTAAATGGGGAAAAATTGATTCGGGTCACGAACTGAGTCCTCGATCGAATTAAGTTCGTGAGCCGAGGTACCACTGCATTAAGTTCTTAAAGGTAAACTTCTGTTCTCTCTAAGGAATGTAGACCTT